>JAJHZJ010001065.1:1199475-1721975 GCA_023548195.1 Bettongia penicillata ogilbyi
AGCAAACCAAAACAAGACAGTGCAAATAATATATTCATACTCAGAGCCCTTTGTTTCTCCAATACAGAAAGGGAAATGCATTTCTGCAGGCTTTTCTCCACCCCCAACACTTCTGATCTGTGCTGTTCCTGCCAGGGTAAGTATGAGACCCTCCCAGGAATGGAGCCTGCCTATTGAATTGGATCAGGTAAGTGGGCTAGCAGCACCACCTGGTGGCCAAATCTCTTGTCAGCAAAAGGCACAAAGCTTCATGGCTGTAGAATTTATTAAACCAGTCTGTTTCCAAAAGCCCTACCTTCCATTGGGCCTTGAGGGAATTCAGAATCTCTGTTGTGCCTGCTGGTCTTTAAACCTTACAATGTGAATGGACCTCCCCATTTACAGAAAGGAGACTGAAGTCTGGGGCTTGGGGAAGACTTGTCCAAGGTCACATAGTCAAGGGTGTAATAGCAAGGACCCTGACATACACAGGAGGGTCTTCTGTATGGGTTCTTAGATCTGTTTTTCTAAAAGGAAAGCAACTTTTGAGGGGTCAACAATCACTTTAATCAAGCACATATATCATTTACTCAGTTCAGGGGAAGAAGTCAGCACTCTGTACTTCAGAGGAAATACAAACAGAAAAATAAAGACCGACAGACAGGGCTTCCAATTGTCTAACCATAAGCAATTACATATCACAGATCAACAGACAGATTCAGCTGTCACACATACATACATACATAGTTATCAGAGAGAAGCACCAACATTGGGGTCTTCAAAGCCAGGGGGCTCCTTAGAGGCTGCCCAGAGTCTCATCTGGCCAAACAAACACTTCCAATGAGTAAGCCCCAAAGTAAGCCCCTCACCTCAGAATATTTATACACTTTTCAGAGTTGGAGGGCAGGAGAATGAACAAAAGGTATTTTGAGGTCCATTAATGGGTAGAAAAGGTATAATTAACATTATATTTCACTCCAAGATCTTTTCATGACCACAATGTAGCCAACTTGTATCAGAATAGGTATGAACCTTCTTTAAGTAAATACAACATAATTCCCACAAAATAAACACATCATGAACTTTACATTTGCACAGCACATAACATAACATCATTCTTTGGAGGTCAGTCTTTGGGGAGTGAGCAACCAGCTCCTCCTTCCTCAATCCAAAACAAAATGTCCAAATAAAGTCTTCTTGGGGTGTGTCCTCCCCCACACTACCTTGCAGACACTCTCAGATGTAGGCTTTAATGAGCCAAGTCCCGGTCTTAATAATGCTCCAGCCTCTGCTTCCAAAGTCCTGAGTGAGGGTGGGGTGGGCAACAAAGTCATCAGGATGGGATCCTTGGGGGGTACATGGCATTTCCCTCCATCCACTATAGACAACTCCACCTCCTGGGTTCCCAAACTGTCCCAGGAGAACTCTGCAGAAAAGCACACTCAGTGCCTTACTGGGCAGCCTTGCTGAACTCTGAGTTCCTGGGTTCCTCCTCCTCCAGCAGGAGCCAATTTCTCCCAGCTCCCATCTGGGTCTACTTGCAGGAAGCTCTCTGGGTCAGTCTGCAAGGCAGTTTCTGCTCCTACTCCAGGACTCCATTTCAAACTCTTACCACTCCTGCATGGGCTCTGCACACAATACAATCCCTGGGCACCCCTGGGGCTCCACAGAACCATAGCCACCACAACTGGGACACAATGAACAATTATTCCAGCCCCCATACTTTCCTTTTAGTTTGCAGGCCCTGCCTGACTATGCTATAATGTAAAAGCAAGCACCCTGACACATCCAGGATGACCTGCTATCACAGGTTCTTAGATCTATTTTTCTAAAAGGAAAGCAACTTTTTCAGGGTAAACAATCTTCTTTAATCACATATATCAACAGAGAAAATACAAGCAGAGAAATAAAGACCAACACATAGGGTTTCTAACTGTGTGACTATAAAAATACAAACATCACAGATGAACAGACAGACCTAACTGTCTGACCATTACATACGTACACAGAAGTGCCAACATCTGGGCTTTCAAAGCTGGGGGTCGCTCCTTAGTGACTGTCCAAGGTTTCATCTGGCCAAACAAGCACATCCAGTGAGTAAGCCCCAAAGTAAAACCTCACATCAGAGTATTTACATACTTTTCAGAGCTGGAGGGCAGGACCCTCTGACCCAGTGCCTCAGTAGAAATTAATAAAAGGCACTTGAGGCTTATTACTGGGTAGGGAAGATCCAACTAACATTACAAGGGGACTACAGAACCTTTTCAATTATGAGCATAAATAGTGGAACGTAGCCCATGGGCACCTTTCTCTTGCCTCTAAGAAGGAGGTCTGTGAACTTGTTTTTTTAAAAAAGTGTTTTGATAAGTGTTTCAGTAGAATTGTCTTCCTTTGTATTTTTGTGTATTTTATTGTGTGCATCAAAAAAACATGATTTGGAGAAGGAGGCCATAGCATAGGTTTGGCCAGTTACTACAGGGGTCAATCATACACACACACACACACACACACACACACACACAGACATACACACAGAGAGACACGCATACACACAGACACAGATGCACACACAGACATGCACACGCACATAGACACGCACACGCACGCACACTTTACTTTTGGATCCTCAGCACCAATACCTCCTGAATTGAACTGAATCTTCTCCAAGGGGTTTCCCCTAATGTAATCCTGCAAAGCACTGGAGTAATCCTGCTTCTCACTGATGACTGAGCACTAGAAGTGGAGAAAAGAGGGGGGGAAGAGGAGGAAATTTGAGACCATAGTAGGACATTCCATGACAAAAAGACAAGTTGGTTGCACAGGAAGGGGGAGGCTCTTATTTGCCCTTGAACCCACCCAGGCCAGGAGAGCCTCTGGGTGCTCCCATCCCTGGTCCCGGGCCCAGACAAAGCTCAGACCATTCAGAAGCTGCAGGACCCTCCTCCCAGTGTCAGGGGCCCCTGAGGGGGTGGGGCTCACTCCCCCCATCCCAGCCAGGAGACCCTCTGCTCCTGGGCCCAGACAAGGGCTCCCCTCCCCCTGCCCCCCAGCACACCTGCCAACACTCTCTCTTTGGTGCCTTTCTCCAGCTTTGGTGCAAATAAACTCATTTCACTAGGGGGAAGGAGAATGCCACATCCCAGGAGTGGCTCTCATCTCTCTGGTCTTCAGGTTTACAAAGCCTTTCCTCATGGGCACTCAGGGAGAAAGTGCAAATGTGATCACTTCCATTTTACAGAGAAGACTCGGGCTCATTGGAGGGAAAGGACTTACCTAAGGTCACACAGCCAGGAAGTGTCACAGGAAGGATTTGAACTCAGGTCTCCAGACTTCCATGGAGATTGTGGAGCCCATCCTGTACCTGAACAAGAATTCCCTTCATATCTGCTTCCCTGGTGTCATCCCTCAGCCTTGGCTGGAAGCCCTCAAGTGATGGGGAACCTCTGGCTTCCAAGGTGACACAGGCCACCTTGGGCTGCCTATTGTGGTGATGAAGCATTTCCTTGTAACAAAAACAAAATACCCCCCCCACAGGGATGTGGCTCCCACCCATTGGAGGGGCAAGCAGTCACCTGCCCAAGAGCTGGCAGCTCTAGATTCCTAGGGCCTAACTCTTTCCTCCCTAGTATCTGGGCAGTGAAGACTTGCCCTGAGGACTTCCTCCTCCCATGGTCTTAAGGTGCTTCCCCTCCTGACCCCAGGCTAGCTGTCATCCAAGGATGGTCAAACCTGCTGCCTGCAGGGCTGCCTGCTCATTCCTCTCCCCAGGGTGGAACTGCAGAGTCCTCAGGGCCTGGGAGTGCCCAAAGGACCCAGTCTCCACCTGCCAGAAAATTCGAGGTGGGAGGCCCTGAGGCAGCGCCTAACCTAGCTCCCTGAAAGTGAGTGTTGGGAGAGGCTCAGCCCAAGGATGCTGGAAACCGGATTTCCCAGCTCCAGTTTCACACCTGTTGGGTGACCTTGGAAAAGTCTCTCTATACCTGCCTGGCTCTGCTCTAGATCTGGACCATCTGAGATTTCTTCATTAGAGAAATATCTCATATCCAAATGTACGGGTAGGGGTCCTTAGTTACCTCTAGCTTCAAGGTGCCAATGCAATTCTATTTCTATCTTATATTATTTCCTTGATGGGTACAGGAATTATTCCTATAGAGTCCTGAGAGTCATGAGACCTAGTTCTGAAACCTATCCTGGCACTTTATAAGTCCTGTGCTCCTAAACTAGTCTGCTCCCCCTCCCAAGGCCTCCATTTCTTCATTTGTCAAGTGAGGGGGCTGGGCTGTGTGACTCTCAGGCTCCTTCTAGCTCTGAGATCCCTCTGGCAAGATAGGGAGTGAACATCCCCAGCCCAGCCTCCCCTCCAGGCTCAGCTTGAGGATTCTGTGAAGGGGCTCAGGGGAAACATTCAGGCTGAAAAAGGCCTGCATCCCAGCCTGGTGGGCACAGAGCACACCTGGGCAGGCAGGTAGGCCTCCTGACCTGGTTGATTCCTGACCAGGGCCAGGGACCTGGACCCATCAGCCCCAAGGCCTGACTGGGGCAGGAAGGGGGAAGGGGGTGGAGAGGGGGGTTCTACCAAGACCCCACCCATACACATCTTCCCCCTAAGTACACGCACATGCACACACAGATACACACAGACTCAGACACAGACATACACACACATGCACACACACACACACACACATACACGATCTAAAGTCAATAAAACTCATGTTTTTCCTGGCAAAGCCCATAGGGAGCCATGGTCACCAGGTATACAAATATGGAGAGGAGAGGCTGGGTGGGGCCCAGGCCTAGAAAGGAGCTGAGATGGGGCCAGAGCAAGTGCGGACCTGCCCCAGGCAGGGAGCTGGTACTGGTGTACTACCTCTTCCCGGGGCATGTGGGTGACCCAGGAACTTCCTGGAGCATCCCTGAGGCTGGGGCTATAGTAGGGGGCATGCCTTCTGCGTGCCTCAAGCCCTCAGGTGGTGTTCCAGACAGCCCAGGAGGGTGTCCCTGCATGGACAGGGTGTCAGGGCAGTTGCTCTGCTCTCCCACAGAGTCTCTGAGACAAGGGGTGGGAAGTAACATGGCCAAGGTCACTCTGCAGCTGGGGACATAGCCAGAATCTAAACCCAAGGCTCCCCATGTCTGAGTCAGTCCAAATCTGCCTTATCTCATTAAGGGAACACCAGAAAGAGCCCTAGCTTTGAATCCAACATAGAATCCCAACATCTCACAGCTGAGAGGGTGCTCAGAGGCATCTGGTCCACCCCAGAGGTGAAGGGGGGGCTCCTGCAAGAGGTGATGAGCTTCCCATCCCTGAAGGTCTCCGTGCTGACGCTTGTCCAGTCCATGTTAGAGTGGGGATTGCTTTGGGGAGCTCTGGATTAGGTGCTACTGGGCCCTTGCTAGCTGTCAGATTCTGTCTGTTCAGCCTTTCTTTAAAGGCTACTAATATGAGGGCCATATCTGGCCACTAGCCCCTGGCCCTGGATGGCTCTGGAGGATAGAATGAAGCAGGTGACCTTGCCCAGCCCTGCCTCACTTAAATCCAGTTCGCTTGAATGTTGTGGCATCCCCTCCCTGATGCCATGCTCCTTTTCAAGAATGCAGAACAAACAATGACTAGTGGGGGCATTCAGCCTCTTGAGATGGTCCATCCCAACCTGGAACAGTGCTCACTTAGGAAAGCTTTCATGACATCCAGCTTAAACTGGTCTTGGCTGTGAAGCCTGGACACTGTCGATCACTCTCTTCTCCTTGTCCCTTTTGCCCTCTAGGTTTTCAGGACACCTCTCTGGTTCTCCTCCTGGTTCTGGTGCCCCTGGTTCTCCTCCTCCCTCTCTAATAGGTACTCCTCCATCTCCTTGATTGGATCCCCCTCCAGATTGTGACATCCCCACATGGGGCTCTGTGCTGGGCTTTTTCCTCTTCTCTCTTTTATTGTCTTGGGAATCTTCTCAGCTCCTGTGGATTTAATGACTGTCTCTATGACAGTGATTCTCGGAGCTACTTGTCTGGCTTTAGTCTCCTCCAATCTCCCCTCTCGAGACGCCTCTCAGACATCTTGAAGTGGATGTTCTTCAGGCATCTTATCCTCAATGCATCCCAAACAGAGGCCACCTACCCCACCAACTCTTCTCTTTCTCTCTTCCTTACTTTCACTGGCAAAGTCACTGCCATCCTCCCAGGACCCAGGCTCACCACCGACGGATTACCCCCCTGACTCCTCATAGCCTGTTGTGGAGTCCTGTCAATTTTATCTTCATAACCCCTTCCTCTCCTTTGGCCCCCATCCACTGCAGACCCTCATCACCTCTGGATTGTGGCAGCAGCTTCTGGGGGGGCGGTCTTCCTGCCTTGAGTCTCTCCCCTACTCCATCCTTCCTCCAATCTGCCACCAAAGGGATTTCCCTAAGCAAAAGTCTGACCATGTCAAAGGCAATCAACTCTAGCATCTCTCTATCACCCTTAGGATCCAATATAAAATCCTCTGTTTGGCATTCAGTACCTCTCCCTTACTCCCCCCTTTCCAGTCTTCTTAGATCTGACATTTCCTCATATTCTGCCACCCAGTGACAGCCTCCATCTCCTGACTCCAGGCCTGTGCTTCATGCCTGGAATTCTCCACCTCCTGGTTTCTTATAGGTCCCAAATAAAACTTCACTTTCCATAGAAAGCCTTTCCTGAGTCTCCTTAATTCTAGATTGAATTCTGAAAATTTCTCCCATCTATAGCTTGTTTGTACATAATTGTTTCCACGTTGTCTTCTCAGTTGGACTGTGAGGTCCTTGATGGGACAGACTAGTAATCTCTCTATATAACCCCCGTACTTATAAGGCATAGTGCCCAGCGCATAGTAGGTCTTTAATACATGTTTATTGGCTGGCTGACTGATTCTGAGGCCATTTCCCCACATGGCATCTCCTGACCCCCCACCAAGCTTCTTTTCTGCAATGAGACTCATTCCAGACACCATGCTCTTTGAGTTGAGCTGGAGCCAAGTGGGGGCAGCTTAAGTGCTGCCTTTGCTACTTCCTAGCAAGATGACCCATAAGCAAATGCCTTCCTTTCTCTGAGCCTCCTTTTTCCCATCTGTAAAATGGAGACACTTACCAGTTCCTAAGTCAGTACACACATACAAACTGCCTACTGTGTGCTACTCACAGAGCTCTTCTCTGGTGACCCAAGAAAAGCCCAAATCCGCCCTGCCTTCAAAGAGCACCGTCTATTGCAGGAGACAATATGCACCAACACAATAAATGCAGGACATATTAGGGGTGATCTCAGAGGGAAGGCACTAAGGTTCAGGAGGATAGGGGGGCAGGAGGTGGAGATGAGGAGGGAGAGCATTCTAGGTGTGGGGCACACCCAAGAGAAATGCCTGGAGGCAAGAGATGGAGGGTCTTGTCTACAGAACAACCAGGAGGCTGGGAAGGAGGGAGGAGCTTTTCCTGTTGTGTAGTTCATCCCAGTGACATCAAAGGAAGCCAAACAGGTTTCTTTCTTTTACCATGTTTCTCTCTGGCAATGGGAAAAGTGCCATACAGAGGATGATTGTTCTTCATCTGAGAGGCAGATCCTGAGCTAGGTCCCTCCATTTATTTACCCAACAAGTCTTTCCTAAAGCCCTCTGTGGGAGCTTCAGGAAGAGGCCCAGGTTGGTCCTTGAGTGCTTCCAGTCTGCTCAGAGACAGCTCAACTCCTAGGATAACTGAAGGTCATAGGAATGCAGAGGGGAAAGGCCAAAGAAGAAACTAAGGTGGGGTGGCTGAGGCTTTGTTCCAGGCACCAGCATCCAATGGGGATGTTTTTCCTTCCCATTTATCCTTTGGCAAACTGGGTTGTTTATGGCACTAGTGCCTGGCACAGAGTAGGCACTTAATAGTGAGTCTCATGGGATTAGATACCTTGAGCTGGAAAGGACCTTAGAGGTCTGCTGGTCCAACCCCCTCATTTTACAGGGAGAAGACATGACTTAGCCAGGGTTTTCTGGACCCCAAACTAATATGCTGGGGGACGGTGCATCTAGTTCACCTGCTGCTCCCTACCTGCAGGCGTCCCCCACAGCTTTGTCCTGGGCTCTTTACTCTCCCCCTCCCATCTCTGAAGCTCTGATCTATGAACTGGGGTCAGGCACAGACCAGAATCAGAGGTCTGAGTGACCCCAAAGCCAATGCCCCACTGTGTGGCAGCCGGGGTCTAAGCAAGTGCTAAGGGACCCTGGGGCAGGGCTCTCCCCTGACCGACTCATCTCCCCATCCCTCAACCCTTGGCTGACTTGGAGGAGGTTAAAAGGGGTACAGGATAAGTCAGGGAAACTCAGTCCCAAGTCAGGAAGTTGGAAGGTTTCAACTTGTCTCCTCTTGACTGTCCAGAGTCACCCTATTCCAGGTGCCAGCCTCTTCTGCTGATGCCAGCCCTTAGAGGCAGTGCTTTCACTGTGGCATCTTAGAAGCCAGCCCCAACAGTAGCCCAAGGTCATCCACATGGAAGAGGCAGGACTGGGATCTGTCCAGCATCTGGATCCAGTTGGATGGCCAACTGGAGAGGCAGCCCAATCCCAAGGCTGAGGGAAACACCTCTGGGGAGGTGCCAGGAGCCTGGCAGAGACCCCTGAGTGGCCCTGGGCATTGGCTGGTGAAGGCACTGTGTCCATGCCACCTCCTGGGCCTCAAAGGACAAGGACTGGCTGATCCATCTGTAAGAAGTCTTCCTGCTCGGCCTCCCTGGAGGAGGGAGTGAGGGGAGGGTGAGAAGGAGGAAGAAAGGGTCCGTGGGGGCTGAAGCATCTTCAGGAGGCCCGTGATCTGCCTGGGGCTGACTGACCCAACCTCCCCAGTCTTTGGATTATGGATTCTCCAGATAAAAGGGCCCTACATGTGTGCTCTGCTGGAAGTGACAAGTAAAGTCACTTGTCTGTAACATTCTCACCCAGGAGACCCTGGGCTAGGGTGGAGTGGGGTCTTGGTGTCCTCTGAGGAGCCTCTGGGCACTTGGGGAGGTGAGGCCGACAGGCCAGCCAGGGCAGCCCTCCAGAATTCACAGAGATGGAGTCAAAGGGAGAGGAGGCCCTTTCATGCTCACCCCCTCTCCCAACCAGGAAGTCAGAGACTTCTCTAAGGTGAAGATGTGCCCAGAAGCCGGCACGATTGGCTCCCTCGGCCAGTGGGCTGGTCAGAAGCAGCATCTCATTTTAAGATCTTCTGACCTGTTTTTTGTGCCCAGGCTCACCAGAGCAGACGGGAGCCCTGGAGATCACACAGGCCGATGCCCTCCGTGTCCAGGACCTGCCCACGGTCACACAGCTGGGAGACCATGAAGTCAGGATTCAAACCCAGGCCTCAAAGCAGGGCCAGATGACCACCTGTTGGGGATGGTATTGAGCATGGATTGTACTGGAGGGGAGGGAGAGTAGAAGAGAGTAAGCATTTATACTGCACCTACTGTATGCCGGGCACCATGCCAAGAGCTCTGCAAATATCCTCACAACAACCCTTGGAGGGAGGTGCTGTTATCCCCATTTTACAGTGGAGGAAACCAAGTTGGTTAGCAGGCAGAAGCTAAGTGACTTGTCCAAGGTCACACAGCTAGTAAGGATCTGAGGCTGGATTTGAACTTGGGGTTTCCTGACTCCAGGCTCAGCACTCTCTACCAACTGTGCCAACAGCTGCCTCTGGAAGCTCCTCAGGACCCTTACAAGATCTTAGTTCTGCAATCCTGTGACTCTACTTTCCTATCATATAACATGGGGCAGTTGGGTTAGGTGCCTCTGGGTCTGCCAGAGTGGGTATTACCAGAGGATGCTCAGGCTGGGCTGCACGGGCCTAGTGGACAGGATCCTGGGGTCGTTGCCTCCTGTGGCTGGGTCAGGGCTCTGGTTGGGATCACTCTCCCATCTACCTCAGGTCCCACAGCTGAGAAGGGCCTGGCAGGTAAAGGCACCTGGGCCCCAATGACCCAGAGGTGCGGGAGCCACCATGCCTCCTTTCTCTCAACAGGCCTCATCCACCAGAGTTGGGTGGGCAACTCCCTACCCCAGGGAGTCAAGCCAGCCTCTCCTGTCTGCCCCAGCCTTCCTGGAGGCCTAGAGGGAGCAGGGCTTTCCACGCTGACCTGTCTCCCCAGCTGGTGCCTGGCTCTCAGGGCCTCCCCCTCCCCAAGGATCTCTCCCTCCTTTGAGCTCACCCTGGGCACCCAGGACCCTATTCCTATGCCAACACAGCCATTCATTAAGTACCTACTGTATGCCAGGCATTGAGCTGGAACCTGGGTTGGGGGTGGGGAAGGGGGCAGGGGAATGGGAGATTGGAAAGACTGGTGATAGTGACAATGCCCTGCCTGGGAGACACTCATATTCCATAGTCCTTCAATGTTTTCCTTCCACAGCTCCAGGCCGCCTCAGAGACACCCACCTGGAGGGCTCTGTAAAGCCTCTGTAAAGTGAGGAAAGGTGATAGGGAAGGGGCAGTGTCGACCCGAAACAGGAAGGACTGGGCTTGAACTCTGCCTCAGCTTTGTGGCTCTAATTGATTCCCTTAATCTGCCTCAGTTTTCCCCTCTGTCCAGTGGAGTTAGTAACAGCAACACAAATGTGTGCTGAGGAGGGCATATGCATGTGAAGGGTCTGGCAAAAATGAAAGCCCTTTGGAGCTGTGAGTGATGTGACTTCAGACCTCCTTCCCCCCATCTCTGAGTCTCTCGCTAGAAAAAACCCAGTGCTCCTTCTATACTTTGACTTTGGGTTACTGGCCCCGGGGCCAGGCTGTCCACATGGGTGAGGCATGGTCCATCCCCTGCCCTCCCCCATTCATTCTTAGTCTGTGACTCTGAGAACAATTACCAAATTACCCCTGGCCTTGCCCGGCCTCGGCTCCCCTCTTCACCAGCCCCATGGTTCTCCAGCCAAACATCACTGCCCTCCACTTTCAGCCTCTTTCCATGGACATTTCTGGAAGGCAAGGCCCGATACATGTTTTTATAACAATCTCAAACCCTGGGCTTAGCACAGTGCCCAACACATAGTCAGACCTTAGGCACCGCTCATCCACCTTTGGTGTCTCCCTGATGCCCAGCCCTCCCTCTTCTATGACTCCAACAAGTGTAGCAGGTGCAGTGGCCCTACCCTGTAACCTATGGGCTACAAACTCATGGGTGAGTTACAGGTTGTCTACTTCCAACCTGGGAAGACATTCCCTGTGCAAAATGGGAGGATGAGAACAATTGCTTCCAACAGCATGAAGGTGGCTGAAATACTTAACACTTGGTCAGACATGGAAGACCAAGGTTATCCACTGCATCCCGGGCCAGTCCTGATTCATCCAGCCACTGGACTTCAATGCCTCAGGAGAAAGCGAGGCTGACAACTTTGTGCAGGCAAGTCAGGACATCACCCATGATGTCATTTGTTCTTCTCAAAAACATGAATGATACCTATGTTCCAGGCACTATGCTAAAAAGAAAGACAACCTTTGCCCTCAGGGTATTTATATTCTATGGGGGGTGGCAGGAAAGCTGAGGTGGAGGAAGGAAGAGGAGCAGAGAGCAAGGCAGGCCCATGGCAGCTAAGTCCAGAGAATATGAGAAGGCTGTCTTGGGCCTTTCCATGGAGAACTCACCCATGGCAGAAGGGACCCACAAGAGCAGAGTCAGGAGGCAGCCAAGGCCTGGGGGCTCAACTGGGGCAACATATTTAACACATACTTTGAGTTCATCCATCCCTCCCACCAGCCATCTATCAATATCCACCATCCTTCCATCTATCCCTCTATCCATTCATCCCTCCCTCCCTTCCTCCATCCCTTCATCTCTCCATCCCTCCCTCCATCCCTCCCTCTATCCATCCATCAATCCATCCATCATCCATCTATGTATCCCTCTACTGGAGTGGTCACAGTGAATGGCAGCACCGTGAAGCTGGCACAGGTTTTGCAATCAAAACTAATCTAGTAGCAATTTATGCCTGCCAAAAGGAGTGAATGACAGGCTCATGACAATGTGATTGCCACTCACAAGAAAACACCATGCCACTATCATCAGCGCTTATGCTCCCATCATGACGAACCCTGATAAGGTCAAAGAAAAATTTTAGGAAGACCTAGAGACCCTTATCGTTAACATGCCAAAAGAGGACAAGCTTTGAATTCTGGGTAACATTAATGCTAGAGTAGGTTCAGACTACCAGACTTGGCAGGGAGTCCTAGGGAGGAATGGAGTCGGAAACAGCAACAGCATTGGTCATTTACTGCTGAAGACTTTGTGCATCACATGACCTTCTCATCACCAACACCATCTTCCATTTACCTAAATGCAATAAAACTTCATGGATGCACCCTTGCAGCAAACACTGGCATCTAATAGATTATGTGATTGTAAGGAGAAGAGACAGACTAGATGTGAGAGTGACAAAGGCAATGTGTGGTGCAGAGTGCTGGACTGACCATAGACTTCTCCTTTCCAAGCTAAATATTCACATTCA
Source organism: Bettongia penicillata ogilbyi (assembly GCA_023548195.1). Taxonomy (NCBI): domain Eukaryota; kingdom Metazoa; phylum Chordata; class Mammalia; order Diprotodontia; family Potoroidae; genus Bettongia; species Bettongia penicillata. Next base: position 1,211,921 of record JAJHZJ010001065.1, read on the forward strand.
TTAAAAGTGCCACCCCCAAGGCAAAATGACTACCAGAAGAATTAATGTCAACAAATTAGAGCTTTTCTCTGAGCTTGAACAGTTTGTGGCTAACGTGGAGGCAAAGTTGAGCCAACACGCAGTTGGCCACAGTGGAGCAGAAAGAGTGGGCAGCTCTCGGAGATCTGGTGTACAGCCCTGCATCTGCTCATCTGGGTCAGAACACTCACAAACACCAAGGCTGGTGATGAAAATGATGGGGAAATTCAGAAGCTGCTAAATGAAAAATGTGAACTCCACAGGATTTACCAGCAGGATAGTTCATCCATCAAAATCAAAGTATAAGCACAGCTTAGAGAGATGCACAATTCCTGGCTCAGTAAGAAGGCAGATGAAATTCATTTTTATGCTGATAATAACAACCCAAAGCTATGATTCCCTGAAAGCTATTTGTGGATCAAAAACCTATGGTGCCTCACAATTACTCAGTGCAGATGGGGCCACATTGATCAGTGATAAGGACGTGATCCTAGAGAGTTGGGCTGAACAATTCCATAGTGTTCTCAACAGACCATCATCAATCAATGCTGAGGTCATTGACCATTTACCTCAGGTTGAACGCAATCCCTCCTTAACTGAACCTCCAACTGAAGAAGTTTTGAGAGCCATTAGGCTCTTTCATGTGGCAAAGCACCAGGTGCTGATTCTATTCCAGCTGAGATTTACAAGGTAGGGGAACTATTGCTCATACAAAAACTGACTGAAATTTTCCAGGTTATATGGCAAGAGGAGGTTATCCCCCAGGAGTTCAGGGATGCCTCCATTGTCCATCTCCATTAAGGGTAAAGGGAATAGATTGTCCTGCGACAATCACAGGGGGATCTCTCAGTCATTGCTGGCAAGGTTCTTGCTAGAGTCCTCCTTAATAGGCTGATCCTTCACCTGGAAGATGGGCACATACCTGAGAGCCAGTGTGGCTTCAGAAAGGGCTGAGAAACAGTTGATGTGGTTTTTGCTGCCCGACAGCTGGTCCTGCTGTCAGGACCAGAACAGAGGCCTGTCCACAACATTTGTAGATCTGACCAAGACCTTTGACACGGTTAGTCATGAGGGCTTATGGAAAATTGTCAAAATTTGGCTGCCCAGAGAAGTTCATCAGCATTGTACATCAATTTCATGATGGCATATTTGTCTGGATTCTGGATAGTGAACAATACTCTCGTGCCTTCTCAGTCACCAAAGGAGTGAAACAGGGCTGTGTGCTTGCTCCCATGCTTTTTAGCATGATGTTTTCAGCCATGTTGACAAATGCTTTCAATGAGGATGAACACGGCATCAAGGTCAACTACCATACTGATGGTAAGTTCTTCAATTTGAAAAGGCTACAAGCCAAGACCAAAGTGGAGGGAGTGTTGGTGCATGATTTTCTGTTTGCAGATGAATGTGCACTCAACGCAGCCTCTGAAGCTGAGATGCAACAAACCATGGATCAATTCTCTGCTGCCTGTGCTAATTTTGGCCTAATAATTAACACCAAGAAAACACAGGTGCTCCATCAGCCACCACCACACCATCCATATGTGGAACCATCAATTACAACAAATGCAGAAGTTTTGAATGCTGTGGATAAGTTCACTTACCTTGGTAGTGTACAGGGATGTACACAATGACAATGGGGTTGATGCATGCATTGCCAGAGCTAGCTCAGTGTTTGGGAGGCTCTGAAGAAAAGTTTGGGAGAGAAGAGGTATTAAACTGACTACGAAAAAAAGTCTACAGAGACATTGTGTTGACCTCATTGTTGTATGCCTGTGAAACAGAGACAGTCTACAAGTGCCATACGAAGAAACTGAATCATTTCCATCTGAACTGTCTTAGGAAGATTCTGAATATCACCTGGCAGGATAAGGTACCAGACACTGAGGTCCTTGCTCCAACTAAACTGCCAAGCATTCAAACTATGCTGCGGACAGTGCCACTCCAATGGGCTGGCCATGTGGTTCGAATGCACAACATATGCTTGCCAAAAGACTATTTTATGGAGAACTCTCATGGGGCAGGTGATCACAAGGTGGTCAGAAAAAGTGATACAAGGACACTCTCAAAGTCTCTCTCAAGAACTTTGGATTTGACTGAGCAACACAGGAGACACTGGCACAACACCACTCAGCATGGCACACCATATCAGAAAAGGTATTATGTTCTATGAGCAAAGCAGAATTGAGACAGCACAAAGTAAATGTAGGATGCACAAATTTGGAATATCCAGCCCATATGTTGACACGGATTGTCTGTGCCAAATCTGTGGTAGAGCGTTCTGAGCTCGTATTGGTCTGATCAGTCAGACCAGCACTGACACACTGAAACTTCACTTTATGCTGGTGATGTCATTTTGGTCCTCAAATATTTGGACTACAACCAACCATCTATCCCTCTATCCATCTATCCATCCCTCCCTCCATCCATCCATCCATCCATCCATCCATCCATCCATCCATCCATCCATCCCTCCCTCTATCCATCCATTCACAGTGTAATGTTTTTCATGGAACACAATATCCCTTGAGGACAGAAGCAGTTTTGTTTTGTATCTATTCCTATCTCCTAGCACACACAGGGCCTGGCACACAGTAGGTACAAAATAAATGCCTTTTGATGGATCCCTTCATAAAAAAATGTCGTTCAGTGGTTAGTGGGGCAGTGGGAGGGACAGATTTAGAAATATTTGCTAGGTGAAAAAAAAACTTTCTTTTTCTTTCAAATAAATGAAAGAGCAGGAAGGAGTCCCACATTGCCCAAAGCTACAGGGGCCAGGGGTGGGGTGTTGGGGTGGAGCCAGGTGCATGCAGTGGCCCAGTATCCTGACCTCTGTGTCCAAGTCTCTGCACAGACTTCCTAGGGGCTGATCTGAGCAGCTCTGAACTTCTCATGTAGAAATGGGCTTAGGGGCAAGATATACAATCTCAAACCTGAGAATTACAGGTCTTCAGAGGAGGACGAAACTTTGGTTCCAAACCTAGTCCAACCTATGCCTGGACAAGAATCTGTTTCATAAATGCTGGTTGGTGAAGGATTTCATTAATCAAATGGATTGATTGCTGTAGTTTCTGATCTGAGGCCTCCAGGGAGAGAGCACCCAGAGGCCTCCCAGGGAGGAAGCACCCACCAGCCTCTGATCCGAGGCCTCCAGGGAGGGAGTACCCATGGTCTCTCCAGGCAGCCTCTGCTCTAGGACAGCTCGGAGATTCTCCTGACTCAAGCTAAGTTGACCTCTCCACAAGCAACCTCTCTTGCTTCTTGCTCACCCTCTGGGACCAAACAGAACAGGATGAATCCTGCTTCCAACAGTCAGTCAGGCCTTTGCATTCTTGTGTCTCCTGTCCCTTGTTAGGCCAGTGTGGCACCTGCCCCCTCCCCTCACCCAGCCTTCCCTGCTGTGAGGTCTGAGAGCCTGCGGGGCAGATAGATGGGGTGGGGAGGGAACCCCCCTCTTCGCAATGAGCTCCCTTGTCCCTTCCTCACTGACCTGAGTTTGCACGACCCTGGGTCAGATCCTGACTTAAGGTCTTGCCTTCCAGGAGGGACAGTCTGGAGGTCCCAGAGTCAGGCAGCTAAAGAAGCCCGCACATGACTGGATATACTGCTGGGGCGGGAAGGCTAGGGGACAGAGACCACTTGGTGAGTCAGAAAGAGGGGAGAATGGATCCATGCCCGAGGAGCTGGTTCTGTGAATCAGTTAACAAGAATTAGAAAGGACTGGGGGCATGACCAGACCAACCTGAATCCACCCCTGCCTCAGTCTACAGGGTTGCCTCAGCTTTGCTGCTCACCGCCTCTGGGACCCAGGCCAGCCCCTTCTCCAGGGACCTCAGCATCTTCCCCTGTCAATGAGGGGAGGGTGGGGGTGGTGACCCCTGAGGTCTCTTCCATGTCTCTGTCTCTCACCCCCACTGTGACAAGGGAGGGTCCGGAGCACCCAGACCTGGGGCCACAGAGATAATCGGGATGGAGTGTGAGGAGAGAAGCCAGGCCTAGGCTGGGAAAGGGATTGTATCATGGACTGTGGGTAAGAGAGCCCCTGTGGGTAAGAGAGCCCCTGTGGGTTTGGGAGTGAGCTAGAAACTTGCCTCAGGGCCAGGCTGATGAGTGACTATGGCCACAGTCATGAGGGGGCCAAGCTAGAGGATATTTGACTTCCTAGGAGAGGAGTGAGTACCCAGTGAGCCAACAGGCCTGAGTCACCAAGGGGAAATCAATAGAACATGTTTGGTAAGGAGAGGCCAGGCTGGTGGGTGGGGTCCTAGGCAGGCTGTACTGGTCCCTCTGTCTGTCTGTTGAGCTCATCCCAGGGGTTCCCGCTCCTGAAGGGTAGGGTTGTCAGGGGGCTCCCTGGGTTTGGGATAGGGGTAAGCACAAGGATCATTGGCCCATTTGCCAGCCAGGGAATGAGCTCAGGTGGTTCAGAGACCTGCCCAAGGCCTCCAGGTTAGGGAGTGGCTGAGTCAGATTCTGCCCCAGGTGTTGGTTTGGCTTCCAGCCCAACACCAGAGTGGGAAGGGTCTCACCCTGAGGCTTGACCTCCTGTTGAGGTCTCCCTGACTCCAAAGCAGCCCAGCTGTCCGTGCTGAGGTGAAACGATCCATCCATTCCAGGTAAGCCAGCGAGGGGAGGGAGGAGTCTCTGACTTCTGAGTCCAGCCCTCCTACTGGGACCTAGAGGTGGGGGAAGCCCTGTCTTCTGTGCCCAAGGGACTTCAAACAGCTGGCTTCCTGGGAGGTGACCTGAGCTGAATTAGGAGCCAGGTGTGGAGTGTTCCTCCATAGCTCACCTCCTATGTGACCTTGGCCCCTCCCTCCTCGATTTGGACCTCAGTTTCCTTCCCTATCAAATGAATGTCTTGACTGCTTCCCAGAAGAGTGCTGAGCCCTCCCAGGGCTATGCCTACCATCTAGGACTCTGCAGCTTGGTAGGTCAGGTAACATTAGACCCATCTTACAGATGAGAAGACTACAGCTCAGCCCTGCCCAGGTTCAGGTCCATCCAGTAAAGAGAATAGAGCACCTATGTACATAACCCCTGCCCCCATAACGTCCTTTGCATTCCCTGCATGTCCCCCTGCCCCAACCCCAGCTGCAGCCTTGGCTTCTTGGGTCAATGTGGAGGATGACCAGTTATGCCTATCCTGGCACCTTAGTGACAGACCTCACTCATTCACCTGCAAGAGCCAGAAATAAAAGGGCAAAGTCTTCCACTGAGACAAAATGGCAGCCTAGCACAGCAAAATAGCTGCTGTACCAGAGAATCCTTGTCCTGTTGGGGTGATCCTCTCTGGTATTACTTCACTTCTGAAAATCTAGCCTAATCGTTAAGTTGTGAGGTCATTTTAGTTGTGTCCAAGTTTCTGTGACACCACTTGGGATTTTCTTGACAAAGATATTGGAGTAGTTTGCCATTTCTGTCTCCAGCTCACTTTACAGATGAAGAAACTGAGGCAAACAGGGTGAAGTGACTTGACCAGGGTGACACAGCTAGGAAGTCTCTGAGGCCAGATTTGAACTCAGGAAGGTGAGTCTTCCTGACTCCAGGCCTGGTGCTCTGTGCACTATGGAACCCCCCTAACTGCCCATTCAGAGCCAAATTCAAATGCCTCCTCCTTCAGAAAGTCCCTTTGACCAGCCTAACAACATTTCTCCACTGTTCTTAGATAGAGTCATAATTGAACCTCTCTAAAGAGGCTTGTTTTATGATTATAATGGAAGTGAGTGAAAGGACGACTCCCAGCTTCTCCATGGTGAGTCAGATAGAGAAGCTGGACAAGTAAGGTTTTGAGTTTTTTGAGGCAATTGAAATGAAGTGACTTGCCCAGGGTCACACAGACACTAGTAAATGTCTGAGGCTGGATTTGAACTCAGGTCCTCCTGACTCCAGGGCCAGTGTTCTATCCATTGTGCCACCTGACTGCCTCAAGTGAGCTTTATCATGCATCCAACATGGGACTCTTAGTGGAGAGAGCCCTCTGGAAGCTTGAGGAAGGGGTCAGAGTCAAAAGACCACCATGAGGAGACTCAAAGTTCATAGTCCATCATCAGTGGCAGAGGATGAGGAAGCAGGGAAATTCCAAAGCCAATTAACATCTACTTCAATAGTCATTGATTTCAAGGCAAAGGTAGGAAGAGGGGGCGGCAGTGAAAAATGCATGTGAGAATGTGGCTCAGAAGGAAGAAATGGGACCACCAAAGGCTGAAAGGCTAGACAGAAGCCTCATGCCCATGAGTGTTCTCAGGGAGCAAGTTGGGAGGTGCTGGCCGCAGGGAGAGCCAAAGCATACCACAAAAGGGTTTTTATTTTATTTTTACAGACAGGAAAAACTGGCTACCAATGTAGGAGTCATTTCCAAATCAGTTGTCTGCGTACAATCATACCATTGACTTGTTAGAGCAAAGATCAGTATCAGTACCAAAGTAGGAGAAAGAGGAGGAACCCGGCAAAAACAACTCCAACCTGACCTATTTATTTGTTGATAAAGTCAAAAAATGGGAAATGGATAAAAGCATGGATATTGACACAGACCACTTCCATTTCCCAAGGAAGTTTAACCAGTATAAATCCGTTGCCACAACAAGGAGACCAAAAGAACCCAGAAACCACACCAGCCAGCAAATGCTTGATCTCTTTGCCAGGTGGAGAGACATTCCAGCCAAAGGCAACAGTGGCTTATAATATACACTTGTTCATAAAATCTTCTGGAGTAGGTGGATGGAAAATTATGAGTAGTATTGCCTCATGACACAGTGAGAATCAGTGGAAGGAGAAAGAGTTTTACAGATACCTGATTAAGCCAGCATCTCGAAACATGTAAGGATGAAGCTAAGGGGTGTTACCATCAGCAGATGAGAAATGCAAAAGATCTGTCAAGATTTCTATGATTAATTCTTTTCTCTATCAATGATAGCAGTCATCACAGCCTCAGATGGGCTTCCCCAATAACTAGAAATGCAGCACTTACTGGATGGCTCAGTGGATAGCGCACTAGACCTGGAGTCAGGAAGACCTGAGTTCAGACAGTGACCAGATATGTGACTCTGCATGAGTCTCTTCCAGAGTGGGGTGGGCTGAGCGGAGAGGTCCTGGGCTCCTCCCCTTGGAGGTCTTTGAGCAGAGGCCAGATGACTGATGGATGTTTGCTGTGTTACAGAAGGGTTTTCTTGTGTTTACCTGGGTGGTACTGCTACCTCTCCCCAGCAGACCTGGTTCTTTAGGTTTCCCATGAAGTGAAAAAGTCCCTGAACTGGTCCTAGGTAACTCAGAGCCAGCCTCCATAGCCTTTACATCGGGAAGCCAAAGGTTGAGGAAGACTAGATGAAAGAGGAGTGAGGGCCCCTTGGAATAGCCTCCCTCGTGTTCTGCCCTGAGATGGAAGCCCCACTGGGGGCTGAGGTTAGATGGGAGCAGTGGGCACAGGCCCAGCCCCTGGTCTCTGGGGGAGGCATCAGGAGCACAAGAGAATCTGAAGCCAGCTCTTCTGGACCCTTCTCCCACCAGCTCCATCCCCAGCAGCAGCAGGCTGCCCTTCCCTCCAAGGAAGGAGAGCTCTAAGCCCCCCAGGCATCCCTAAGAAAAGAGGGGGCTGCCCAGGAAGGCCAAGGGATGGTGCTCCCTTACAGGGTAAGAGGAGATGCTTGTACAGACATGGCCAGACTCCATGGCCTCTGAGGTCCCTTCTAGCTCAGAGATGGAACTGAATGGAATTGAGCAGAGCACAACTCTGAAGGATAAAGAATTCAAGCTGGGCCCATGGCCTCTGGCCTCCTCCCCCATCCCACCTGGCCCCCACCCAATGACAAAGTGTTTGAGATGAAACTCAAAGATTAACTGGGTCCTGGGTTGGTCACAGAACAAAGGATTCAAGTCTCTGCAGGGACAGATGCCTCAGGGGTTCCTCACCCCCAAAGTAACCCCAGGACAGCCTGGAAAGTGCTCCTGGCCAGCCCAGAGGCCAGGCCCAACCTGCATTTCCTGTTCTTGGTGGGGAAGAAGGCATCCCTGAGTAATAGGCTGGCCCCATCTCTCCCTGAGCTTTCTCCTAACAGGAAGAAACAGCCTTTTCTGCCATCCACCTTGGTGTGGCCACATGGGAAAGCTACCCTAAGGAAGAGGTGGGGGCCCTGAGAAACTGTGAGGGGTAAGGGCAGGGCAGTGTGTGGGCGAGAGGCAGCCTGGCACAGGCAGAGTGGGAGAGCCCTAGACCAGAGGCTCAGTGCAAAGCCCCTGTCCGGAGCTCTGTGTAGGTGGGACAGTAGTGATCTTGTAGGGCAACTGGGAGGAGCCCCCTTGGGAGGAAGAGGGGGTGTTACTGTTTGTTACTGTTCAGGGGAGGTCAGGTCATAGAGTGCTGAGCTTTGCAGACCCAAGTTGAAATCCAGCCTCAGGCACTTACTTAGACACTCACTTAAGCAACCCTGGGCAAGTCGCTTCTCTGCCTGCCTCAGTTACCTTAACTGTAAAATGGGGATAATAACCTACCATTCAAGGTTGTTATGAAGATCAAGTGAGATAATATTTGTAAAGTGCTTTGTAAACCTTGAAGAGCCACATAACCAAACACCATTTTTATTATCACTCCTTGGGAAATGTCAGTGCCAGTTAGTGGACCCCCATCGGTCTCCAGTTGCTCCTCATTGGATGTCTGCACCTTTCCTTGGCCTGTGTCTCCATTTTGAGTGTCTCTGGTTGCCTTACCTACTTAAAGTTTGGTTTTGACCATGCTCTGCCCCTGCTCTAGAATATATAATTATTGCATTTAAGTCCAGTCTTCCCTTTGCAACATTTAAGGCCTGGCAGAGCCTGGCCCCATACTACCTCATCTCCCACTTGTCCCTAGTGCCCAGCGCCTCTTATGTTATTTTAACACCTTGTTACCCGCTGGGTTTCTGAGGTTAAGTCTGATGGGCTGATCCAAACACACTGTGAGCTCCTTGTAGGTAGGGGGCCTTATACAATGGGAACCTAGAATCTTGGCACTCAGAACCAGAACATGCACAGGCATTCTGCATTGGTGTACTGCATGGGAGCAGACCCTTTTTTCCACTGTCTGTGCTTAGCCAATCATAACCCCTACAGAGGCTTTTTGCTGTATTTGTCTGAAGGAGAAGGAGATCTTTATTTGTGATAAGTGAGGGCCTGGTTCAAAACCCGGTCATTTGGCCCCAAGAATCCAGGCCCAGATCTTTCCCCTTTTAGTCACTTTTTTCCATTCTAAATGGCAAGAGTAAAATTTCTGATCTGGCCCAGGAGCCTTGAGGATCTGTCCATCAAGCTGGATACCCTGAGGAAAAAGAGCCCAGGATTCCATCCCAACAGGATGTACTAAGCTATGGTGAGTGATTAGATTTAACTGGGGTGCCACTCACAATGGAAGCTGATGGGGGCCTGAGTCTATGGCAAAAAAAGAGACCCCCCAAGCCCTTCAGTTACCAAAGAAGCCTTAGCGGGAAACCTGGCCCTGAGAGAGTGAGCCCAGAGTCAAGCATGTTCCATAAATAAAAATGCCCTTTGAACTCCCTGTTCAGTGAAGTCAAAAATGGACATGAGGTTTGTCCAGCGTGACTTGTTCCTAATTGCCGAAGGAACCTAGCAAATGCTGGAGCCTGGAACAAAATCTGGGTCTCCCAACAGCACAGATTTTTCCCCTACCTTGGGTTATGTCTCAGTTCATGAAATTAGAGGCTTAAGAAGGTGCCAAGCATTCCAAGACGGTTATTTTAATTGTTGAAGAAGCAAATTGAGGTTCCATGAAACTGAGAGAAACTAATGAAAAATAAAGAGGTTTATGAAAAAATCTCCCAGCATGAGTTCTTCCACTGTAGGGTGGAGTGCTTCTTTTACCTCACTGGAAGCATTTAATTTAATTTAATGTAATCAGAGCCTAGAGCAGTATAGGCTAGAGGGAAGTTAAAAAAAAAAAAAGCATGGGTTGGACCAGATCGCTACTGATCGCTACTGAGAGTCACTGAAGATGCCTCCTGCTAAGGTGGGGCTTATCTCAGTGGAGAAGATCATTATTCTGACACTTTATAGGTGGGAGTGGTTCTTTGTGTTTCCTGTTTTTTGTTGCTGCAGTGGCTTATAATCTGTCTTATATTTGAGTGCTTGCAAAGGAGTTGAATATCCTTTTCCTTTTTTATGTGGAGACTCAGACACAAACCAAATTCTGATGTTTCCAGGGTAAACCCAGAAGTCACCAAACAAAAAAAAAAAAATTCTGTTCTGAATCATGGGTTACAACTTACAGAAATTCAATTTGATTTTATTTTGAGTTCCAAATTCTCTCCTTCCTTTCCCCCACTCATTAAGGAGACAAGAACAAAGAAAACCTATTACAAATGTGTGATCATGTAAAAAAAATCCCTGCTTTAGCCATGTCAAAGAAAGAAAGAAAAAGAGAGGAAGAAAGGAAGGAGGGAAGGAGGGAGAGAGGAAAGAAAGAAGATGATTTCATTTTCACTTTTCAAGTTGTTCAGTTTTCTTTCCGAAGGTGTGTGGCATGTTTCATCAGGAGTCCTTCGGAGTTGATAATGGATACAATGTTGCTGTTAGCATTTACATTGTTTCCCTACTTCTCTTCACTTTGTATCAGTTCATATGAGCAGAAGGTTTTTCTGAAACCATACCCTTCATCATTTCTTATACCATAACTTGTTCAGTCATCCCCAAATGACAGACTTCCCCTCAGTTTCCATTTCCTTGCTATCACAAAAAGAACTGCTATCAATATTATTGCCTTTATAGATCCTTTTTCTTTGATGTCTCTTTCTTTGATTTCTTCAGTTTATAGATGTAGTAGTGGTGTTGCAGGGTCAAAGGGTTCGTACAGGTTGGTAGTTCTTTGGACATAGCTCCAAATTGCTCTCCAAAATTGGAGCAGCAGTTCACAACTCTAGTGCCAGATGAGTGTACCTCTTTCCCCCACATCTCCTCTAGAATTGTCATGTTTGTTTTTTACCGTCTTAGCCAATCCAATGGGTGTTTAAAACAACATGGTTATTTTAATTTGAATTTCTCTTATCATTAGTGATTCAGAGCATTTTTTCACGTGACTATTGATAGCTTGTATTTCTTCCTCTGAAAAATGCCTGTTCATTTTGGCTATCAGTTGAAGACTGCCTTTTTCTTTGAAAATTTGACCCTCTTCCCCTTATATCTTAGAAATGAGACCTTTATCAGAGAGATTTGCCTCTAATACTTTTCCTAGTTACTTGCTTTTCTCCTAATTTTAGTTTTGTTAGTTTTCTTTGTACAAAACCTTTTAAATTTTGTGTAATCAGAATTATTTATTATACTTCCTATGAACCTCCCTATCTGGTCATGCATTCTTCCTCTAACCATAGATCCGACAGGTAATTTCTTTCATGCTTCATTAATTTGCTTAGAATGTCACCTTTTATATGGTCACATGCCAATTTTGAATTTATCTTGGTATACGCTGTGAGATTTTGGTCTATGCTTAATTTCTGTTAGATTACTTTCTAGTTTCCCCAATAGTTTTTGTCAAAGAATGAGTTCTTGCCCCAACAAGTGAATCATTCAGTTTATCAAATACTAGATTACTGAGCTCATCTACTTGCATACATTGTGATCTAATCTTTTCCACTGATCCACATCCCTCTGTCCTACCCAGTGCCATATTGTTTTGATGATTGCATCTTTGTAGTGTAGTTTGAAGTCTGCTGGTTCTTGGGCCCATGGGTTATGTTTAGGGAGTTTATGGATTCTGACTTGAACATGAGAATCACCATAGTGAAGATACCACTGGGCTCTCCGATCTGGAATCCAGGTGGATTGTACTTTCATTCTATTCCAGAATTCACAAGATTCCCCAAGGAATCCATGGATAGCCCACATGTGATACTGATCGCACAAGTGGACAATGTGTAATACACTCCCTCAGTCAGTTTGGCCTTGGAAGGAGGTTACTGCCCACAAGGCATCGATCCTTTTCCTTCACTTCCCTGTAAATTTTCTGGTTATTTATTTTCCTCTGGGCTCCCAGAAAAGTGATTTAATGAGATGAATGAAAAATGAGCACTGCTTAGACCACATGGAAGCCTGCCATGGTGGCTGACATCAAAGTCTTTGAAGACTTACTAGGGCTGGGAGAACTAATCAGGAGCAGTCTTGCCCCCATAGTCAACATGAAAGACATAAGGCTGGCTTCCAACCATGAAGGAGGACACTTGAGCCTCGTAGCTCCCTTGGGTCCATCCCCTTGCCTCCTCTCCTTAGCTGAGAGTGGACATCACATGGTGAAGGCCCAACCCACTGGGGCAATCAGACAGAACCCAGACCCAGGGCTGGGGGCGGGGCCAGTGAACTTGGGACGTGTACGAGGTCCCCTCTGTCTTCTGCCAGCAGCTCCGACCCTCATCAGATCTGAATCTCTCAGTCAGGCTTCTCCCCCCACAGCCTGGATTTGCCCCTTTTAGTGGCTGTGGGCTATGAGAGAAAAGCAGAGAGGAAAGCAGGAGGTCAAGAGCGGCCTCCTGGGGCCAGCAGAGTCAATGCTTTTCTAGGCTGAGGAGTCAGCCAGTAGTGTCATCTACCCCAGAGCAAGGCAGTGTTGGGAGGGAGGGAGGGGTAGAGGAGGGAAGGAAGGTCAGGGCTGTGCTAAATAGTGTGGACTTTGCCCCTTTGGTTAAAAGGTATTTTTGCATGGGAGGGACATGCTTACCATGGAAAACTCCCTGCAACCTTCACCTGAAAAAGCATTTCCCTGTTCAATAACATACCTGACTAGGGGTTGCCAATCTTCTACCATAAGACCTCCAGTGAGAGGAAAGCTATTATCTCCAATGTGAGCACTGGAAGCAGAAAACCTAGGTTCAGTTCGTGGTCCTGGTTCTAACACTAACACTAACTTGATTCTGAATGAAATACTTCTCCCCTCTGAGCCATAGCTAAAGTGCTGTCCATGGTTTCCTGTCTGAGGACCTGGCTGGTTGATCCCTGGACCGCCTGGAGAATGACTTCAGGCCATTCACTGTATAAGAAAATGGGCCAGTCACTGGGACTATCCTACAGTGCCATAGGCTGCCTTGTCCTACCCAAGCTAGACTCACTGAACTCTGGTTAGTGACACTGCCCGGGAGAGAGTAGGATTGGGGAGCTTGTGCAAAGAGCGGCCAGGAGACTGGGCCACTGGATCACAGAGGAGGAAGGTGTCAAAAAGCTGAAAGGGGAGAAGAGGCTTTGAAGGCTGAGTTGAATTTTTTGTATTTTATCCTGGAGGCCATAGGGAGTCACTGAAGTTTATTCAGTAGGGGGTGACATGGACAGATCCAAGCTTTAGAAAAATCACTTAGTGACTGAATGGAGCAGGGAGAAACTGAGGCAGGCAGACCTTCCCCTCCAGCCCCCAGCAGGCTATTATTAGTGCAGGTGGGAAGTGATGAAGGCCTGCACCAAAGGTGGTGCATTGGGAGGAGGTAGGGGGGCATATGGGGAGATGCTGCAAAAGTGAAATCACAGGCATTAGAAATAAAGAGTGAGGAGCCCAGGATGACCCTTAGGTTGGGATATCTGGGGGACTGGGGGGAGGGTGCCCCTAGAGTAATAGGGAAGGTAGGAGGGAGGAAGGTTTGGGGAAAAGATAATGTGTTCAGTTTGGGACATGTTGAGTTTAAGTTGATCATGGGGCATCCAGGTTGACATGTTTAATGGGCATGAGACACAGGACTGGAAGGCATCACTGAGGTTAGGGCCATGCAGGTGAGGGTCAAGTAGATCTGAGAATCATCAGGATAAAGGGAATAATTGAATCCATGGGAGCGGATGAAATCACCAAAGGCCAAAGAGAAGAAAGCATTCAGGAGGAAGAGCGTGACCAGCGTGTCCAAGGCTGCAGACAAGTCAAGGAGCGTGCCGCTGGAGCAGCCCCTGATACCTCAGCCTTGTCTGCACCTTTGCTCCTCTGCGTAGGCTGATGAAACAAGGCGAAGAAAAACCCGCCCACCAGCCTCCTCACTGTTCCTCAGACCCAGTCCTCCACTTCCCAGCTCCAAGCATGTCCCCTGATTGGCCCCCCTCCCGCTCCTCTCTGCCTCTCTGCTCCCTCGGCTTCCTGGGCTTCTTTCAGGTCCCATCTCCCCCTCCTCCCTTTCTGGAGTCTTCATTCCAGCACCTTCATCCTGCGTTCTTTTTTGGTACACAGTTGTTTGCATGTTGTCTGCTCCTTTGGACTGTAAGGTCCTTGAGGTCAGGGTCTGGTTTTTGCCTAGGTATTCCTAGTACAGTACCTGGCACATATACTTAATAAATGTTTATTGACGGACTGATTGACCTTAGCCATATGTCATTTCTGCCCCCTCCAATGGCACACACGAATTCAACCTTCTTGCCCAGCCTGAAACCTCTGAGCTCACGTAACTGGCCAAGTCTCCCTACAGTGAGTCTGTTAATGGAGCCCAGTCCAGATCCCTCCAGCCTCAGCCTTTTTGAAGTAAATTCTATGCCTTTGGCTGTTCAGAGGCATAGTTTCTACAGTGATAAATCATTAACTCCCCCTCCCCCATTGTTTCACTTGGGGGTGTGTTTTTCAGAACATTAAGCAGGAACTAATGGGCAAGATGTATCAAGGGTTAGCTAAGGGCAAGCCTTCATTTACCAGTAGGGAAGATTTTATACCCATTTCACAGATGAGGAAACCGAGACCCAGAGCCATAACATGACTTGCCCCAAAGCTACTTCTCAAGTTTTCTGTTCTCTTTCAATCATGGATATCCATTCAGGCAGTCTTTGATATCCCTTCCACCTTGGAATCTGTGTCTTAAGGGCCAATTACTTCTTGATGTGGAGACTTTCTTGGGATTAGAAATTATTTTGGACCTTTAATATGCAGCTCAAATAGCCACCTGCTCTAAAAAGAAGACTATCATAGAGTCTCATCCTGGCTTGAGAGCTGGAAGGGGCCTCTGAGCCACTGAATCCAAGTCCCTCATTTTACAGAAGGGGAAACTGAGACCTAAAGAAGGGAAGGGAAGGTCACATAGGTAGTAGGCAACAGAGGAAGAATTTCAACCAGGTCCTCCAACTAACTCAAGTGTTAGAATGCTCTTTTCATGTGAACCTCTGTCCTTCCCTGGTCTTTCTTGGTCTCTGTTAATATCATCTAGAGCCAAGATTCTTAATCTAGGGCCTGGGAACTTTTTTAATCAAAATATTTTGAAGTCTGTATTTCACTATATTTAGCTTCCTTTATAATCCTCTAAGTTTTATTTTGTGTATTTGAGCACATCACTCTGAGAGGGGTCCAGAGGCTTCACCAGCCTGCCAGCGTTTGGGTCAGGACAGAAAAGCATCCTCTGATTCGGAGGATGACAATATCCTTTTCCTCCTCCTCCTCCTCCTCCTCCTCCTCCACCTCACAAAGCTCTCTATAGTTGGCAGGTGACCTTGTGCACTATGGTTTTCCACACTGGCATCTAACAAAACTGACTTGATCTCAGACTGCGTCTCGAGGGGCTTCCAGGGCCAGGGAGGTGACCATCCTGCTGTCCCACATCAGATCACCCCTGGGGTATCATGTTCTGTCCCGGACACCATGGTTTAGCCTAGAGAGACCAGAGGAGTGGGACCAGAGTTGAGAAGAGTCTTGAATCCAGGCTTGTCCACACAAGGATTGTTCAAAGCACCAAAGATGACTCTGGGGGACATACTTTCTATGCTCAAGCATTGGAAAAGCTGTCCTGTGGAAGAGAATTGCTCTCATTTTCCTTGTCCCCAGAGTGTGGAACCAGAAGGATGGGGGAAGCCATCCATAGAAGCTTCTGTGCTTATTGGAAAATCTCCTCCCAATGCACACTGCCCAGGGGGCCTCAGAAGCACCAGGCCCATCCTCTACCTGACTAAGACTTTCTTCTGTAGTATCCCCAACCAGGGGCCATCCAGATGATTCTCCAATGAAGGGGAAGCCCACCATCCCCTGAGTCAGGCCATTCCACTTTAGGAAAAGCAGATGTAAAACTCTCCAAGGAGTCCAGCAGAAAACCTGCACTACCCCCAAGGTGGACATTCTGAGGACTCCACCAAAGGGCTGGTTGTGAATTACCCCTCACCCCTAAAGGTGCTCTTTAATCTGGAGTTCACTTCCTTCTGGATTTTGTGTGTACTTGTGAGAGAGCGTGTAATAGATGCCAACTGTGCTTACTGTATTGTAGCACCTTAGGAAATGCCCCTTTCTACAAGTTACTTAAGGCTGATCAACTAACTGATTCTGTCTTAGTGAGGAACATACTGATGGGGGCTCAAACCAACTGAGCTAAAGACTCACTTATGAGCAATAACTGAAAGGGGCACTTCTAGAATCCCATGGTGAAATGTACACTCTGGAGACTGACTCCTCAGTCCAAGCTGGAATGAGGATGGTTGAAGCCTCTCCGGGCTGCACAGATGGGAACCTCTTGCTGTTCTCTGGTTAGCAGCTTCCTTGACGAAGTTTCTCATACCTTTGTCATATTCCTCTAATCTATGGAACTCCTACTGGAGCCCTAGAAAGTCCTAGAGGTCAGCACTGGCTCTGCCATTCACTCACTGTCCTACCTTGGGTAAGAATCTTACTCACTCTGGACCTCAGTTTCCTCATCTGTAAAAAGGGCATGGTAATCCCTGCCCTGGTGTCCCTCAGATAAAATGGTAGGGAGATGTAGTTGGTGTAGCTAGGAGTTTTCATACCCAATCTCATGTTGGTCATAAGGCCTATGGTATGTGAATGGGAGTGCAAGTGTGGGGTCTTCCTCATGGCCCTCTAGCTCCAGGCCAGGCAGGTACTCATGGAAAGCACTGATGGATCTGCGCCATACAACTATTTCTCAACTTAATAATCTTTCTCAGCAGATGGGGAGACTAGATTAGAAATGGGGTGTTGGCAGATGAAGATCCAGAATTCCCAGCCCCTAATCCTGGTCTGTGCTCCAGAGACTGGTCACTTGAAGGTGTAGAACTCAGTTATAAAGATGAAACTAGACCTGGGTCCCTTGGGTACCTTTCTAGGGCACAGGGCTCCCCTTTCAGCTGAATAATAGGATTCTTGGGCCAATAGGAATTTCCCCCCTGCCCCAGAGCAAGGGAAGTTTGGGAATGCTCAGCCTCTGGCTCTCCCAGCCCTGGTGCCTGGGTTGGGGCAGGAATGGATAGAGCCAGGACCCAGTTTTTCTGTCCTGAGGCCCCTTCCCCCACCTTGTTCACCTTCCCCCAGTTCTGGGGGCAGAGGCCCCTAGGGGACAGCAGTAAATATTTCCAGTCTGTTCACTTTTCAACTCCCTGTCTCTGAAGGAATTTTAACAGGTAACATCTGGACCAGTGAAAGTCCAGGAAGAGCAGCTGTCTCCTGCTTTGATTTCTCTGCAGCCCAGAAGGTTCCCCACTTTCATTTGGGGTGACCTTTGGCACTTGAGTTCCCAGGAACTTCCTTTCCCCTAAGATAACCCTCCCACATTCCTTCATCCTTCTTCCTGCCCTTGGAGTCACACATTCCCTGCTACTCTCAGAACAGGAAGAAGGCCCCCCAGAAGTCCATCTTCCTGTTTTTGGGTCTCACAACCTGCACAGTCAACTGTCCCAAGGACAAGCTTGTGAAGACTGCTCATTTCTGTCCTGCTCTTGGCCTTGTGGTGCTCAAACTGTCCCTGACTACCTTGGAAGGCACTGATTGAAACTTCATCCTTCTCAGCAGTTCTAGGTAGAGGAGCAGGGATTCCTGGCTAGTTGGTGGTTCCAGTGGAAAAAGAGCTGGCCGTTGTAGCTTGAGGGGGCCTTCAGACAGCAGTCACAAAGAGGGAGGGGGCACAGAGGGAGGGAGGGAATAACAGGGCTCTAGCTAGGAATTCCTGAGCCTGGGGCAAATCCAATTAGGGTATGGTGCGGAGGGGATGGGGAGCCACACAGAGTTTGAGCATGGGTATAGAAACACCAGGAGAGAGTTGGCCATAAGGGATATTGTGCTGAATGCAGGGAGGCCCAGGCCAGTGAAGAACATAATTGAAGTGAAGATGGGAAGAAAACTGCTCCAAACTCAGATGTTGGCACCCTGGGGCAAAGGCCTGATGGACCTGCGCTTGCTAGGACTCCGGGACAGGGCACGCTCTCCTCGGTCCTGACAGAGCCCATCTTTAGTACTAGGTCTCATGTGTACATCACATTCTAAAGACATCCACGGTTCTGGAGACGTGCAGAAGAGGGGACCAGAATTCATGCTTGGGAACCCCGATACAGAAGAGCCAGTTGAAGGAACTAGCCACATTTAGCCTGGAGAAGAGAATATTCAGGGAGGATATGAGAGCTGGACTGAAGGATCTGAAGGAGTATCCTGTGGAGGGGGGTTAGATGTGCTTATAGAGCTGGGAGCAATGGGGAGGAGAGAATGAGGGAGGGAGGGGGAGAGAGAGAATTGCACAGGGACAAATCTAGACTTGATATGGGGGGCAAAACTTCCTAAGAATTAGAAACATCCAAGGGTTGAACAGTTTGCTTTACATGCTTGTGAGCTGCTGATCACTGGGAGGGGCTTAAGAAAATGCGCAGTGTTCTGAACTCTCCTGTTTTCTTCCTTTTATTTCCAGTCTTTGCCCTATTGAATTCTTTTTTTATATTAATTTCATTTTTCAGTATTCTACAATCACTACCATATAACCTAGATTTTCCCCCTCCCTCCCCAAGATGGCATACAATTTTATATAGGTTCTACACATACATTCCTATTAAATACACTTTCACTATAGTTATGCTGTGTAGAAGAATTAAAATGAATGGGAGAAATCATATAACAAACCAAAACATAATACACACAAAAAAGATCTGCTGCATTCTGTGATTGAATTCTATAGTTCTTTCTCTGGATGTGGAAGGCATTTTGCCTTAAAAGACCATTAGGAATTTTTTAAGTCCTTGCATTGCTACGAAGTTCCAAGTGTACCAGAAAAAACTCTTGTACTCTGTGGTCATTGCTGTTCACAAAGTTCTCCTGGTTCGGCTCCTTTCACTCAGCATCAGATCATATAAGTCCTTCCAGGCCTCTCTGAAGTCTTCCTGTTCATCATTTCTTATAGCGTAATAGTACTCCATTACATTCATATACCGTAATTTATTCAGCCATTCCCCAATGGATGGGCATTCCCCTGATTTCCAGTTTTTGGCCACCACGAAGAGTGCTGCTATAAATATTTTTGTACATTGAGACCCTTTTCCATTTTTATGATCTCTTGGGGATACAGTCTTAGAAGCAATATTGCTGGGTTAAAGGGTATGCATATTTTTGTAGCCCTTTGGGCATAGTTCCAAATTGCTCTCCAGAATGGTTGGATCACCTCACAGCTCCACCAACAATGAATTACTGTTCCAACTCTCCTACATCCTCTCCAACATTTATCATCTTCCTGTTCTGTCATGTTTGCCAAACTGATAGGTGTGATGTGGTACCTCTGAGTTGTTTTGATTTGCATCTCTGTAATCAAAAGTGATTTAGAGTATTTTTTCATATGACTATAGATAACTTTCCTATTGAATTCTTCTCCATCTTTTAAAGTCCAATTCAAGTGCCACCTCTTCCAGGAAGTCTTCTCTGATGTCTTGCTCCATCACAACTAAGCCTACAAAATCTCTCCTCAGCTCTCCCTGGTACTGAGCTTGCTCCTTTCTATGCCTGCTCTCTAAATATAATGTTATGTATTACCGGAAGGAGGCTGGCAAAGGTTTGCGCTGGCCAAAATGCCACACAAGAATTAGGTGTTTTCTTCACACCTTTCAGATTGGCTAACATGACAAAACAGGGAAATAATAAGTGTTGGAGAAGATGTGGGGAAATAGGAACACTAATGCGTTGTTGGTGGAGTTATGAACTGATTCAAGTATTCTGGCTAAATAAGTTGTGGCATAGGATTGTGATGGAATAGAACTGTGTTATAAGAAATGATGAGCTGACAAATTTAAGAAAAATATAGAAAGACTTGCATGAAATAAATGAGCAGAAATAAATGTGTGAAATAAGCAGAACCAAGAGAATCTTGTACACGGTGATAATGATATTTTTTGAAGAATTGTGAATGACTAAGTAATTTTGAGTATTATAAAAATTTAAATCAACTCTAAAGAGCCCATGAAAGAAGATCCACCTCCAGAGAAAGTTCTACATATCTTTATCTATATCTGTGTCAAATGATGACCCTTTCTAGTGGAGGATAGGGGTGGGGAGGGAACTTAAAATACAACCAAAAAAAATTTATAACCTATTTTACCTGTTATTTCAAAACTCTCCTACCTCTCTGTGCTTACTGCTGAATGTTATTCAATTCTCTTCTGTGCATTTTAACACATGTTAAAATGGCTCTTTTTGAGCATAATTTTTGTTAATTCTCTCCACTCAACCCTGAGATAAGGATTTTTTCAAAATCTTGTGACAAATAATCACAGTTAGGTAAAAGGAATGCACACAGTAGCCATATCCACAAATGCGCTTCTGTGGACCTTTGTTCCTCACCTCTCTGCCAGGAGGAAGATCACATGTTTCATAACAGTTCCTCTGGAGCCACGGTTGGTCATTGATAAGAGTTCTTAAATCCTTCAAAGTGGTTTGTCTTTTCAACATTGCCCTCCTTTTGTAAATTGCCCTCCTGACTCTCTGTTCACTTTCTTCTGCGTTGGTTCATTCTATCCGGGATTCTCTGAAATTATCTCTTGCTTCATTTCTTACGAGGTGTCTCTTTCATAATTTTTTACAGGGTAATACAATGCTACAGTTTGTTCAGTCATTCCCCATTTGTCTAAAAGGCAATCTAAGACATTCTTGAAGATTCTAGTTCTGAGTTTTTCTTCTTCTCTCCCCAGCGTGCTACCTTCCTCTCAGTTTTAATCCTCTCATCTGAAAGTTTCTTTTGTGACTTCTTCTGTCTCAGCATTAACCTCGCTCTTAACTGCTTCCCAGTATCCCCACTTGTTGGGGATTGATCTATTTGAGTTTGAGTTGGATATATTTTTAATCTGTGTAGTTTTCAACCCTCTTTCATCCATTTCATGTATGAATAAGGCTCATTTGTTGTCACACTATTCTCCATGTTTGTATGCTCTCCTGCCCACTTTAATTATGAAAAATAGTAAGTTTTGCCTCTTTTTCTTCATTTCTACACAAGCGTGGGCATTCTTCCTTTTATCCTCCCTTCTGCTTCTCCTCTTGGAACCATCTGAACAGAATTCATCAACCCTTATGGAATTTCTGTTTTTCAAATTTGGCTCAATACCCTTTGAAGATATTAAGACTGTGAAAGGGATGCTTGTTTCATCTTCCCTATTAGAAAATTAACACTGTATCATCATATAGCTCCTTCCAACTGCTCAAACAAACATACCTTTCTGGTATCTCTAGATTCTTGTGTTTGCATCTCAAAATTCTTATTCACTGTACTCTTTTTGTCAGAAATGCTCGATTTAATTGTAGTAAAGGTCCATTCTTTTCCCCAGTCAGCTTTTCAGGGTTAAGTTACAGCTTAACTAACTTCAGAATAAGCTATGACTTGACTGTTGTCCATAAGCCTGTATATGTTTTCTTTTAGAATACTGCATTCCAAGATTTCCTCTCATTTTTAGTAGAAGCTGCCAGGTCTTGTGTGATCCTAACTGTAGTTCCTTGATATCTGAAGCATGTTTTCTTTGACATGGAAACTTTGAGTTTTGGCTATGATATTCCTAGGATTTTTCCTTTTGGAATTTCTTTCAGGAACTGACTGGCAAATTCTGACTTCACTTTGTCTTCTAGATCTGGGCAGTTTTTATTTATGGTCTCTTGAAATATAGCATCAGACTTCTTCAAAAATAATAGTTTTTCAGGGAGTCAAGTCAACAGCATTTATTAAGTACTTACTATGTTCTAGCCACTGTACTAAGCATTGGGAAAAGACACTCAAGGAGGTCACATTTTAATTGGGGAGACAATGTGCAAAAAGCTATATACATACAAGATCTCTCTCATTCTCTCTTATCTATATATCATCTCTCTATCATCTATCTTTCTATCTATCTATGTGGGGAGTAGATAGGTCGTATCAGTTGGGAAAACACTGGCAGAAACATAGGGATAAATACAGAACACAGAATGCCAGAGATTAGAGACTTTAAACCATAACGAATTAATGTCAGAGCTGGGAAGGACCTTGGAACACAGAGCTTATAATTTAAGAAGTGGGAGAGACCTGAAAGATCATCTAGTCTGACCCCAATCCTGTCAGAAGGAGGAGAGTAAGTCCAGAGAGGGCAGGTGATTTGCCCAAGGTCACATAGTGAGTTGGTGATAACAAGGATTTACATATTTAGCGCTCTGCAAAATTAAAGAAAACTATTTTGTTTCATCCTGATTAAGAAGTTGACTAGTACTGAAATGGGCCATTCCCATACCCCATTGAGTGATACCAGAGAGGTCATTCCTTATATCAGTCATTAAATCTTTAACCATCAAATCTCAGCATCCTTTGGTTAGAAGTGGGAGAAGGAAGGGACAGAAAGCATAGTTCAGGCCCTTCTGCCCAGTGGCTGCAGTGTGGGGTGGCCATCTTGCTACTATAGGTTCTGAGACAGCCCATGTGGAAGACTCCAGGAATTTCCTAGGTTCTTCCCACGTGACTGGGAGATACTCTACCTACAGCTCTGGATCCAGTCCCATCTCAGGCAGTCATAGGTACAACCGAAATGGCCATAGCACTCTACTCCTCCACAAGAGCTGCCTGCTGGAATCTCCTCTTTGGACAAAATGTTGTGGATTTTCTACTGTTCCCTGGACCAAAGACTCATATTGTTTCAGCTTCTGAGTGCAGAGTGTCGGCTGTCAGGAAGTCAAGGTTGCCTCGTCTGTGGTCATGGCATCTTAGCCATACGATGGTGCTCTGGTGGGAATCAAAAGCACATGCCACATGACTAGACACTCAGAGGAGGAGGGGACAGACATTATAGCATAGAACAGGGAGCTTGGAGGTACCTCAGGACAGAAAACCAAGAATACTAGAGCTAAGAACCTAGAACATGGAATATCAGAGTTGGAAGGGACCCTAGAACATAGACGAGCATCAAATCTGGGAGCATCTTAGAACATAGAATGTTAGAACCAGGAAAGGTCTTAAAACATACAGCACATGTAAGGGTGATGTCAGCCTATTCAATTACCCCCACTCCACTTAAAGAAAGTGATCGTGTATGCCATGATGCAACACCTGCATAAGAACACACCTCAGTTCACTTCATGTGAACAATGCATGCACACAAGTTTTACTAATCATAAGTTAAAAAAAAAAAAAGCAAGACTTTGATCAGTGTAGATGTCTGTCTTGAAAACCACTATGAAATTCAATGATTTTAGCCTGGAAATATTTTTTGATTGGTCAAGGAAACTTAAGCATGTCCTGAGGGTCAATAAAATAATGAGCCAGTTGGGAACTAAAGAATCAAGCATCGAGTAACTTAGGGTCCAAGTCTTCCAGCCAAGTCCCTGGGAGGTAAGAGCTTGTAGGGAAATGAAAGGAAGGAGAGAAGGGCCTGGGGTCCAGGCTCCATCTCATTGTCTTCCACCTTCTTGCCCATCACTGCTTTGAGGTCTAGTAACAAGGGTCTCTTGGTTATTCCTCAAACCCAGCATTTCACTTCCCAATTCCAGGAATTTTCCCTGACTCCATTTCCCATAGTTCCATATCTGGAGCTCTCTCCCTCCCTATTTCTGACTCCTGGCTTCTTGAGTCTCCTTCAGAGGTCAGCTACAATTCTGCCTTCAGCAAGGAACCTTTCCCAGCCCCCTTAATCTGAACGCCTTCCTTCTGAGATTAGGCCCAGTTAATCTTACCTGTACCTTTTTGCAGATGTGTGCTTGGTATCCCCCTCATTAGACTGTGAACTAATTGCTCTGGAGCAGGGGCTGTCTTTTCTTGTACCCCAGAACTCAGGCTGACACACAGTAGGTGCTTAATAAATGTTTGTTTGCTTGACCATCCCAGGGTCCCCACTTCTAGATGCTATCCTCTCCAAATTAGGTTTCATTTATTTATTTTGTACATATTTCCCATTGACTCATTTGTGAGTGAGCCCACAGATTCAGAGCCAAGAGGAACTTTAACAGCCCTCTCATTTTAGAGATGAGAGAACCGAAGTCCAGAGAGCAGGTGCCTGATCCAAGGTCACAAAGGTAGTAAGCTGGGATTTGAACCTAGGTCTTCGGATTTCCAATCTGATGTCCCTCTTCTGTGTGCCACACAGTTGTTGACTTTTCCCCTGCACCCCCATAGAACAGAGCCTCACTTAAGGCAGCAGCTTCTCACGTTCGTCTTTCCGTTGGGGGTACTTTTAATAGTTAGACTGGTCTCTGTGAGCTATCCGTTTCATGGCTTTGACCACAGGGTCCAAGGAAAGGAAGTGCTGCCCTGGCCTGATCAGCACGTTCCCTACAGCTCAGAGCCTGGGGAGCCCAGGGGCTCATTGAGATGGTATTTTATCTCTCCTCTCTGACGGCTTTGGTCTCCTTGACTGATGTCAGCAGAGGCTATTACCCCCATTTTCTTGATGAGCTAACAGAGGCCCCAGTGAGATAAGATGACTAGTTCAAGGTTTCTGAGCAAATTAGCTGTCAAGGTGAGCCAGAACTCCCCAGGCTAAGGAGGGCAAAGGTGAATAAGTACTTGGCTGGAGGCAATTCGTGGGCCGGTAATAGAAGAAATGCATCAGAGGATGGGAACTGAGCCCAGATGGACCACATGCCCAAAGGACTAGGCAATGAGGACATGCCCTGTATTGAGGATCCAAGGGTGGGGGAGGGGAAGGGACACTGGGGGATTTCTGATTCCCCCAAAGCCCTCCCCCACACACTGTCTACATAGCGTACTGTATATTACACATAATGTACCTACCAAGCCCAGTGCTTAGGAACGAAAATAAGCCAATCCCAGCACTCAGGGAGCTCACCTTTTGCGTGGCCATGGCCATTGCCAGTGATAGTACAAAGCAAACCAAGACTTCAGAACCTTAACAATTGGTAGATTTCTCATGCACCCCGTGATCCCCCTTCCCAAGGCCCATTGGGTGA
The DNA here is from genome assembly GCA_023548195.1 of Bettongia penicillata ogilbyi. Classification (NCBI taxonomy): domain Eukaryota; kingdom Metazoa; phylum Chordata; class Mammalia; order Diprotodontia; family Potoroidae; genus Bettongia; species Bettongia penicillata. The sequence goes on from JAJHZJ010001065.1 coordinate 1,236,996, forward strand.
CAAACACTTTATTCACTGTGTATCTCTTCTGCATAAACTTCCTTATGGTTACATTCTCTCTCATTAGAGTACAATCTCCTTGAAGGCAAGGGCTCTTTGTACTTCTGGCACCTCGCACAGAGGCTGGTACAGAGTAGGCATCGAATTGGATTGACTGATTGATGGACAATGTGGCACGTGAGTGAGCCTCAAAGGAAGTCAAGGTTTGGGGTGGTGGAGAGGAGGAGGGAAGGCATACTGAGAGTGGAAACTGACATGCAAAGGAATGGAGGTAGGAGATTAATGAGTGGAACATGGAGGGGTAACTAGCTGTTAGAGAAGTCTGTTGGAGCCAGATGGGCCTGGATACTAGGCTGTCCACAACCACACCCAATCCTCAGAAACTCAGCTGCCCTGGGCTCCTTTATTCTTCTTCTTTTTTTTTTTAATATAAATTTATTTATTTAACTTTTTACATTCATTTTCACAAAATTTTGGGTTCCAAATTTTCTCCCCATTTATCCCCTCCCCCACCCCAATACACTGAGCATTCTAATTTTCCCTATCACCAATCTGCCCTCTCTTCTATCATCCCTCCCTTCTCTTGTCCCCATCTTCTCTTTTGTCCTGTAGGACCAGATGACTTTCTATTCCCCATTAACTGTATTTCTTATTTCCTAGTAGCAACAACAATACTAAACAGTTGTTCCTAAAACTTTGAGTTCCAAATTCTCCCCAACCCTCCCTCCCCACCCATTCCCTTTGGGAAGGCAGGCAATTCAATATAGGCCCTATCTGTGTAGTTTTGCAAATGACTTCGATAATAGTCGTGTTGTATAAGACTAACTGTATTTCCCTCCATCCTATCCTGCCCCCATTGTTTCTATTCTGTCTTCTGATCCTGTCCCTCCCCAAGAGTGTTGACTTCAAATTGCTCCCTCCTCCCATTGCCCTCCCTTCCATCATCCCCCCACCCTGCTTATTCCCTTCTCCCCCACCTTCCTATATTGTAAGATAGGTTTTCATACCAAAATGAGTGTGCATTTTATTCCTTCCTTTAGTCGAATGTGATGAGGGTAAACTTCATGTTTTTTTCTCAGCTCTCCTCTTTTTCCCTCCACTAAACAGTCTCCTGCTTGCCTCTTGAATGAGAGATAATTTACCCCATTCTATTTCACCCTCTCTCCTCCCACTACATTTCTCTCTCACCATTTACCTTAATTTCTTTTAAGATATGGTCCCATCCTATTCAATTCACTATGTGCTCTCTGTCTCTGTATGTGAGTGCATGTGTGTATGTGTGTGTGCGTGTGTGTGTGTGTATGTGTGTATGTGGTCCCACCAACTACCCAGATACTGAAAAGTTTTAAGAGTTACAAATATTGTCTTTCCATGTAGGAATGTAAACAGTTCACCTTTGGTAAGTCCCTTATGACTTCTCTTTGCTGTTTACTTTTTCATGCTTCTTCTCATTCTTGTGTTTGAAAGTCAAATTTTCTTTTCAGCTCTGGTCTTTTCATCAAGAATGCTTGAAAGTCCTCTGTTTCATTGAAAATCCATATTTTGCCCTGAAGTATTATACTCAGTTTTGCTGGGTAGGTGATTCTTGGTTTGAGTCCTAGTTCCTTTGACTTCTGGAATATCCTATTCCACACCCTTCAATCCCTTAATGTAGAAGCTGCTAGATCTTGTGTTATCCTGATTGTATTTCCACAATACTGGAATTGTTTCTTTCTAGCTGCTTGCAATATTTTCTCCTTGACCTGGGAATTCTGGAATTTGGCCACAATGTTCCTAGGAGTTTCTCTTTTTGGATCCCTTTCAGGTGGTGATCGATGGATTCCTTCAATACTTATTTTGCCCTCTGGTTGTAGAATGTCAGGGCAGTTTTCCTTGATCATTTCATGAAAGATGATGTCTAGGCTCTTTTTTTGATCATGACTTTCAGGTAGTCCCATAATTTTTAAATTGTCTCTCCTGGATCTATTTTCCAGGTCAGTTGTTTTTCCAATGAGATATTTCACATTCTCTTCCATTTTTTCATTCTTTTGGTTTTGTTTGGTGATTTCTTGGTTTCTCAGAAAGTCATTAGCCTCCATTCTAATTTTGAGAGAACTATTTTCTTCAGTGAGCTTTTGAACCTCTTTTTCCATTTGGCTAATTCTGCTTTTGAAAGCATTCTTCTCCTCATTAGCTTTTTGAACCTCTTTTGCCAATTGAGTTAGCCTATCTTTCAAGGTGTTATTTTCTTCAGCATTTTTTTGGGTCTCCTTTACCAAGGTATTGACCCATTTTTCATGCTTTTCTTGCACTTCTCCCATTTCTCTTCCCAGTTTTTCCTCCACCTGTCTAACTTGATTTTCAAAATCCTTTCTGAGTTCTTCCATGGCCTGAGCCCATTGTATATCTATTTCGGATATTTGGGGTACAGAGTCCTTGACTTCTATGTCTTTCCCTGATGGTAAGCATTGATCCTCCTCATCAGAAATGAAAGGTGGAAACATCTGTTCACCAAGAAAGTAGCCTTCTATGGTCTTGTTTTTCTTCCCTTTTCTGGGCATTTTCCCAGCCAGTTACTTGACTTCTGAGATTCCTCTCCACCCCCACCTAGATCTGCCCAGCTAGTGCTTGGGGTCTGAGATTCAAATGCTGCTCCCCAGCCTCAGGGCTTTCTGTGGTGGGTGCAGCTGCTATTCAATGTGAGCTTAAGTTCTGGTGCTCAGGGTGGGCAGGGCTGCCTCCCAGGGTCAGTTCCCTCAGGGGGTTTATGTGGAGATCTTCAGTAATGACTCTGAGCTCCTGTCCACTCCAGGAGCTCCTGGCTGCTGCTGCCTCTGCTGCTGCCTCCCAAGGGGTCCCAAGCCACGGAGACACCCCGCTCCCCTCTCGGCCAGCCCAGAAGTCTCTCTCACTGACCTGTAGTGCCTGTGGGTGGAGGGACCTTTGCAGCTGCAGGAGATTCCGTCCCTGAAGCCTGCTTGGATCTGCTCCTCTCGGGGCTGCGTGGCCAGGGCAGGGCAGGGGCGGGCTCCACTGTCCGGTGCACAATGGACCTTTGGAAGTGGTCTTTCAGGGCTCTCTGGAATGGAAGTCTCCTCCACTGCATTGCTGCGCAACTTGCACTGCTCCAGAATTTGTGGGGAGTTCTTTTTACAGGAAATTTATGGGCTGTGTGTTCGGAGCTAGCATACGTGAGTCTGTCTACTCCGCCATCTTGGCTCCTCCCCCTGGGCTCCTTTATTCTTGAACACTGTTGTGGGGAGGGCAGGAGGGACAGCTCTTGTGCTACCTCATGTCAATGAATGCTTCTTTCATCTCTGAGGTTCCTGAAAAGAGCTGCTTGCCACCGAAGTCTGGGGGTATGTGTGTGCACCTGGGGGCCTCAGAGGAACAGGCATAGGAAGGACAGGGCTTGGGGTGTGTCCATCTGGGATGTCAGGACTGCCTCTCCTGCCCAGATGGGGGCCAGGATAGGAGCCCCTGAGTCCCAGTTAGACATCAGCCATTTACAAGTCCTTCCAATCATGGCCCATGCATCCTTCCGGGGCCCTGAATAGCAATACAACCACCCCCCACCAGCACCCCTGCCACTATCTGGCACTTCAAAAACACTTTAAGGCTTCCAAAGCTCTCAAAGACATTACAAGAGCTGATCAGGGGCTGAGAGCTGGGTTCAGTTCCCATTTCCACCACCTACTACCTGGAAGATCTATTGAATATTGATTGGCAGCCCTCTAAAATGGAAAGTTACAGAAAAGGGGCTGTCTGCACTGGAAGGGAAAATCTCCTTATCTGGGAGTTCCCTAGACAGATGAAATTATGGGTCCAGTTCTCACTTAGAGACATTTTCTCATCTGATTCTCACCACAGCCCTGTGAGGCAGGTCCTAATATTGCTTCCATTTTATGAATGAAGAAACTAAGTCATGTGTGAGGTTAGTAATGTGCTTCATATCGTCAGGACTCTTGATGACCATGAGACATCTTTTAGTTCTAAAACAATGCTCTTTGCTCCCCATCATCACATCCACATTCTCCCTCTACCTCCATCACTCAGGAATCCCTCCTCCTTTGAAATCTGTACAAACCACATCTTCTACCTGGTCAACATTCTGGGATCTCCAGGAAAATCTTCCTTTCTCAAGGAGTCCAATACCTGACTCAATTTTTCTCTCCTCCCCAAGTCTTCAGAGTAGAGGACTTCACTATATATATTGAAGTCCCTCAAACACCCGAACCTGCAAGTTTGGCCATTGGCTCACTTCTCAGGGCCTCTTCCTCCACCCCACCTCAGCCATACACAAGATGGCCATGCCCTCTGGCTTGATCTTTCCATCAGACTGGGATCTACTGACTTTTCATCTCTCTCTCTCTCTGCCTTCCATTCCATAGTCTTACTCTTCATCCACACCATGACCTTTACTCCTTTGATTCCTCATTTCTCTCCCAGGCCATCTCCCCAGCACTTACCAGTCTTTCCTCATTTCCTGTTCTTGGTCCTTTGGGGAAGCAATTCAACTCTACACGGTCCTCTTTTGAATCCCCAACCCCTTTATTATATTTCCAATTGTACCTGGCCAACCTCAGCCTTGACTCCCTCCCACCACTTGTCACCTTTGTTCCTACACAGGTCCTGCTGCATAAATGTGGAGAAAATCATGAAAGCAATCTGACTTGGTCCACTATAAATTTATGTCAACTGGGCTCTCACTGCTGCTTGGCAATCCTACTATACCTCCCTCATCAGTTCTCTCTCCCACTCTCCATGGTGGCTCCTCCAAACCTTTTTACCCCTCCTCTATGGCTTCCCCATCCTCCCTCCACCCTGCCTCATATCATATGAAAAAAAGTTGAGGCCATTTGCTGAGAGGCCCTGATCCTTTCTTCTTCCTCATCTCCTATCACTCAGATGCCTTTTGCTACTAATGCCTCCTTTATCCCTGTTTTACACAAAGAAGTGCCCTACTCCTTACCAAGGCTAATCCCTCTACCAGCTAAATTGATCCTATTCCACAGCATCTCCTCCAACAGATTAGCCCTTCTCTCATCCTCCCTCAATCATTTATCCCCAACCTCTCCCTATCTTATCTACTGTCCACTTAACTGCTGATTACAAATAGATCCACACCTCCTCCAACTTCAAGCAATCGCCATTTGACCCATTCATGTCTACTATCATCCTATCTCTCTCCTGCCCTTTGTGGCTAAACTCTTAGAAAAGACTGTCTACACTAGGGGCCTACACTTTCTTCCCTTTTAATCTTTTTAACCTCGTATATAATCGGCTTCTGACTTTATCATTCCACTGAAACTGCTCTTTCTCAAATTCCCAATGTTCTTTCTCTTCATTGCAAACCCAAATGGCCTTTTCACAATCTTCCTTCTTGCCTCTGCAGCCTCTGACCCTGTTGGTCACTCTCTCCTCCTGAATCCTCTCTTCTCGCTAGGTTTTTAGGGCTCTTCTCTCTCTTCTGATTCTCCTCCTCCTTCTCTGACCACTCCTCCTGTCTCTTCTTTTCAATTTTCATTTAGGTCTTGCTTGCTGACCATATGTGTCCCCCAGGGCTCTGTCTCAGGCCCTCTTTTCTCCCTCTATGCTACTTCCCTTGGTCAGCTACCATACTGATGGTGAATTCTTCAATTTGCAAAGGCTACAAGCCAAGATCAAAGTGGAGGGAGTGTTGGTGCATGATTTTCTGTTTGGATTGTGCACTCAGTGCAGCCTCTGAAACTGAGATGCAACAAAGTATGGATCAATTCTCTGCTGCCTGTGCTAATTTTGGCCTAATAATTAACACCAAGAAAGCACAGGTGCTCCATCAGCCACCACCACACCATCCATATGTAGAACCATCAGTTGCAGCAAATGCAGAAGTTTTGAATGCTGTGGATACCACTTACCTTGATAGTATACTTTCCAGGGATGTACACATTGAATGAAGTTGATGCATGCATTCCCAGAGCTAGCTCAGTGTTTGGGAGACTCTGAAGGAAAGTTTGGGAGAGAAGAGGCATTAGGTGACTACCAGACTGAAAGTCTACAGAGCTGTTGTGCTGACTTCATTGTTATATGCTTGTGAAACATGGATAGTCTACCAGTGCCATGTCAGGAAACTGAATTGCTTCCACTTCAACTGTCTTAGGAAGATTCTGAGGATCACCTGGCAGGATAAGGTACCGGACACTGAGGTCCTTGCTTGAATTAAACTGCCAAGTATTCAAACTATGCTTCAGAGAGCACAACTCTGATGGACTGGCTACGTTGTTCAAATGCAAAATGTACACTTGCCAAAAAGACTATTTTATGGAGAACTCTCATGAGGCAGGCAATCATATGGTTGTCAGAAGAAACAATACAAGGACACTCTCAAGGTCTCCCTCAAGAACTTTGGATTTGACTGTGTGACATGGGAGACACTGGCACAGCACTATCAGAAAGGGTGCTGTGCTCTTTGAGCAAAGCAGAATTGAGACAGCACAAAGTAAATGTACAGTTCACCAATTTGGAGTATCCACCCCAAATATTCACACAGATTATCTGTGCCCAACCTGTGGTAGAGCCTTCTGAGCTCCTATTGGTCTGATCAACTACAGTCGGATACACTAAAACTTGACTTTATCATGGCGATGTCATATTGGTCCTTTTCGGGAATGACGGCAACAACCACCAACTTCCCTTGGGGATCTCATCTGCTCCCATGGATTAATGACCATCTCTGTACCGATGATCCTTGATCTACCTTTCCTGCCCCAGGCTGTGCTGATCTCTGATCTTTCATCTCCAACTGCCTTTCAGACATCTGGAACTGAATGTCCAATAGGCATCTGAAACTCCACATCCAAAACTAAACTTATTCTCTCTCCCCCTAGCCACACCTTCCACCTTTCCTGTCACTGCAGAGGGTGACACCAGCCTCCCAGGCCCAAAGGCTCCCAAACTAGGAGCCATTTGGGATTCTTCAAGATCTTGTTACTCCCCTACACCCAATCTGTTGTCAGGATCTTGATTCATTCACCTTTGTGAAGGTGAATCGACCTCCTTTTCTACCTCCAATCTACCTCCTTTTCTCCTCTGACATTATCCCTGCCCCCCTCCCCAGTGCAGGCCCCATATCCACATGCCTAGACTATGACAGTAGGTGCTGCTGGGTGTGGGCTGTGATCTGCCAGCTTCAAGTCTCCCCCTACTCCAGTCCATCCACCACTCAGTGGGATTTTCCCAAAGGGCAATCTGACCAGGTCACCTCAATAACCTCCAGTGGCTCCCTATGCCCCTCAAGAGCAAACATAAAATGTTCTGTTATCATTCAAAGCCCTTGATCACCTGTCCCTTCCTCCCTCTCCCATCTTCTCCACCACATCCTCTGATCCAGTGATGCAGGCCTCCTAGCTGGTGCTCAAGAAGCTTCTCCCTCTGGGCATTTCTCTCAGCTGTCCTCCATGCCTGGGCTTCTTGCTCTCCCTTCTCATGTCTGCCTCCTAAGCTGGCCAGCTTCCTTCACATTCCAGTCACTGTCCCCCTCTTTTCCCAGCAGCCTTTCCTGCCCCCTTACTTCCTGGTCCTGCCCTCTTGTGAGAGCTTTCTCTTTATCCTGTGTGTAACTCAATGTGTGACTCGTTTCTGCCTTTGCATGTTCTCCTCCTGATTAGGCTATAAGTTCCCTGACAGCAGACTGTCCTTGGCAGCTGCAGCACTTAGCTCAGTGATGGGCACACAATAGTGTCAGTACAAATCCTGTTTGACTGACTTACTGATCCTGTCAACCCCTGCCCATATCTCTCCTTCCCTTCGTGGTCTGTCTTTGGGCCTTACAAACCTTTGGTACAGGAGAAGGCCCTGGCAACACTGCAGCCCCAGCATCCTGCTTATATTTGCCCAATGGTGGGCAAGGAATTGGTAGCCCTTCACCTGCCAGCACAGGCAGAGGGATGGTGGGGGCAAAGGGTATGACTGGATGAGGGTCTGGGGAGTGACTAGGTCTGTGCTCCTCCTGCCTCCTCCCCATCCAATGGCTCTGAGGACATTTGGCCTGGTGCAGGCCAGTGTCCAAGCAAAGAGAAACTATAGCTTGATCAGAGACATTGCTGGTGTGCTGGAAGTTGTGTCTCAAACCAGGAAAAGGGGCTGAGGGTCATTAGCAGAGAAAACATTCTACTTAATTTTCTGCTGTGTGGGTGGGAAAAGTGCCTGGAGGAGAAATGCCCCAATGTGACCTGAGGGGAGCCAAGCCCTTTAGAGTCTGCTCTGAGCTGGGAGCCCAGTGGGAGGGATGCAGTGAGAGGCAGCCCCCTCCCAGTCACCCAGCGGTCCATGTAGCCCAGATGTTCAGTGGCCTCTGGCCTGGAGCCTGCTCTGAGCATCCTCTCAGCTGCAGGGATGCAGGAGGTAGTAGTGTGAAACTTTCTGCCAAAGCTGCCCTACCCTGCCCCATTATCAGATTTGGCAAAGAGACAAAGGGGGAAACAAGGTGAAGAAAGTAGCCCCTGTGGGGGCCCAGGCGGAAAGGGAAATTCCTGGGGCTTGCTGGAAGCTGGAGGAGCAGCACATTCCTGGATGATGAAGGATCAAGATGCCGATCATAGGATAGGGAGGCAGGTTTGAGCAGTTTGGGGAGCCGAGTGGGCTGCTCTCCATTGCTCTGCTCCCTCCTCCTGCAAGAATCATGGTAGCTCAAAGCAGGAGACTCCCATCCTCTGCTTTGGGGAGGGGGTGGACCAGGACTGCGCCCAGAGAGGGGAAGACCCCCAAGGTTTCATAAAGAGTCAGAGACTGACTGGGGAGTAGACCCCAGGGAGCCTGACTCTCCCTCTCCTTCCCTCCCCCTCCCCTTTCTTCTGTCTCTCTCTCTGTCTCCCCCTTACCCTTCACCCCAACATTCACCATCCCTCCCTCTTGAACATTCTCCCAACATTCACTGTACCTCCCTCCTGACCACCCCTGTTCTTTAGGGCTCAGAAGGTGTATTTCTAAGTCACATTCAGTTTTAGCTGAGCTGAGGGAAAACGAAAATCATCCCTGCTCTAAGGAGCCCACAGTCAAGGAAGGAAGATACAGACCCAGGATGAGATCAGAGAACAAGACAGAATTAACAATGACGAAGTACCATGGCCAAATGGCCATGCAGCAACCAAGACACCAACATGGAGGAGGAGGGAGAGGAAAAGAGGAGTAGGAGCCCTACTGTGTGCAGTACTTCGAGGCAAATCTGTTCAATGTCAGACATAGTATGTGTCAGGCCCAGGACCCTGGAAATTCAAAGCCAAACACTACCCAGTCTAAACCAAAAGGATTTCAGAGTGTGCATATGTGAGCTCGTGACTGTGTGCGTGGTGTGTGTGTGTGTGTGATTATGTGTGTTTGTGGCTTAGAAAAACACCCCTGGTACTAATTAAACAATTTATTAACAGTGTAGAATCCGTAGACCATTGGTTCCTCTTTAACCTGCTACAGGTGTGACAAGCAACACAGTGCCACATCGAAGTATTTTTAAAATATGCCAGCCCCAAGAACAGACAAAGCCGTTAGCCTTTTCAGACCCTAAGACCACAATCCACCAGTTCGTTTCTCTCTGGATGGATGGATGGCAGCTAAAGTCTGGAGTTCTCCTCAGGATACCTTCTCTACAGCGTAGGAGTCTCTCACAAAAGGTCAGAAGGCTCACTCCTAGGGATCCTCAGAAAGATGATTCACTTAGACCTTTCCCTCCATGCCTCACACAAACTTGGTCATAACAGTGAACTCTCCAGGGACCCTTAACTGTCCCTCTTCAAGGTTTTATTCCCTCTCCATTATATACAGTGATACTCTCCAAGCCCCCTCTTAAGAAAAGGGCATGTGCATTTATTTAGAACTACATAAGAGTGGGGAGGAGTTGTATGTGCTTGTGGACATGAGAAGGGAACTGGTATCTAAAGAGAGATGGAAAGTTCGAGGAGGAGGAATGATGGGCAGGAGTGGGAGGGGCCAGGAGGCAAAAGACCTTGGGAAAGAAAGGGCTATTCCTTCATCAGATGCTGGGGCAAAGGAAGAAATGATGTATGTCCGTGGGCTTTGAGACAATAGAGCTATTTATCAACAGAGTCGTGGTAAATGGCTCCAGTTTTCTCCATAATGTATGGTGCAAGGGGAGGTAGAATCAGTCAGTCAGTCAGTCAGTCAGCATTATTCAGCACTTACTGTATGCCAGGCACTGTTCTAAGTCCTAGGGATACAAAGAAAGGCAAACATATTCCCTGCCTTCAAGCTGGTCATGCTCTAAAGGAGGAGACCATGTGTAAATTATTCGGGCTATCCAAGATGTATACACAGCAAGTGGATGGTTAGTCTGAAGGGGAAGCGCTAGCAGCTGGGGGTGGTGAGAACCCTCCTGCAGAAGATGGGATTGGATCTGAGTCACTAAAGAAGCCAGGGACGCTAAGTGGGAAAGGTGAGACCAGAGTGTGGTAGACAAGGGGGCAGCCGTGCTGAGGCATGGGGAGGGGAGGCTGGGAACAGTCTCTGGGGAGGGTGAAAGGATGGCTCAGTGGAAAGCTGAAGGTGCCTGTAGCATATAGTACAGTATCTAGTGATGATCCAGCCGGTTCAGGGGAGTGCCTGGCATTTCTGAAGCATGGCCTTAGGCACTCTCTCATGGGATTCTCCATGAAGGAGGTAGGGCAATAGTATTATTCCCATATTTCAGAAGGGAAAACTGAGGCTTATAAAAGGTTTGTGCCCCACAGAACAAATACAGGAGATATCCTGTGCCAATCTGCACCTGAAGAAGCTCTACCCACCCCCACTCCACATCCCCTCTGCTTAAATGGCCCGCAGAGGCAGAGACCTTACTTCCTCTGGTGGGAGGCAGCCCCTTGTACTTCCAGTGGTCCTCTTTGTTAGGAAGATTTCCCTGTTATTAGAGAAATTAGACTCCCCATGTCCTCAGGCCTCCGTTACTCCTGTTACACCTTCTGAAGCCAAGCAGAACAAGACAAGTCTTTATTCCATAGGATTCCACCCAGCAAACACTTGAAAACAACCATCACACCTTCCCTGTCCAAGACTTCACTTCTGTATGCTACCCATCCCTTGTCTCTTGACTCATTTTCATATGGCATAGTCTTGAGGCCCTTGCCCTTCCTGGTTGTCCTCCTCTGGAAGTACTGTAGACTGTATGTAGTGATCAGAACTGAACACAATGCTGTTGGATATTTCCATCTGAATGCCCCCTAGGCACCTCAAATGCACTATGTTTGTCATGGAACTCGTTCTCCTCTTCTCTACTCCTTCTACTCCTGTGATTTCTGTGTAGGGCACCTGAATCCCCCAGTTAGCCAGGGTTAAAAGCTTAGTGTCCTCTTCCATTCCATGATACCCAGATGTCATCAGTCGCCAAATCTTGTCAGTTCTACCTCCTTTGTGACCCTGCTTACCCCTGTGCCCTGCTTTCCTTTCACATTGTGACCATCCTAGTCTGGGGCTTTATTTTTTCTTGTCTGGGCTTTTGCAACAGCCTCTGAATGAGATCCCAGCTTCCAGCATCCCCCTTCTCTAAACCACCCTCCATGCAACTGCCTGGCCATGTAACTTACCTCCAGAAGATCTAGTTGTTCCTTATTGCCCTGGGATAAATATGAGCTTGTTAGGAACCGAGTGTCATCTGGTTTCCCTCCTTCCAAGTGATTTCCCTTCTCTTTAACACACTGTCCTTTCCAGTCCAACTTGTCTACTGCTGTTCCCCTCCCCCATAGAGCATTTTCTCTCCTACCTCCATAGTTTAGCACTAGTGGTCCCGTAATGCCCTAAATGTATTCTGTCCTTCCCTCCTCTGGAAGCTTGGCTTACTCAAGACCAGGCTCAGGAAGGCTTTCTTTCAGAAAGCCTTTCCTGATCCTGCAGGCATCAGAGCTTTCTTTCTCCCACAATGCTGTCTACATCCACTCACCAGTTTGGCAATGTGTCTCCCTCCAAATGGGAGTTCCTTGAGGACAATGACTCTGTAGCCCCAGTACTTAGAGTAGGAGCTTATAAATAACAGGGACATTAAACATACTTGTTGGATCGGATTGGGCCAGGCCAGAACTGAGTGTCTAGACCTAGACCCTGGGTCTTTCTTGATGTAGCCTCTGTTATGGTAGCTGCTCTGTCCTTATCCCAGGAATACAGGATTGTAGGCTCTAAGCTCAAAAGGACCTGAGAGACCATACATACCCTGACACCTCCTCATTTTATGCACACCAGGGGCTCAAGGGCCACTATTCCACACCCCCTCCAGGCTGGGTCCCCAGAAAGAGGCCACCTCCTTCTTTCCTCAGGGTTCTGGGGGGAAGTCTAGTCCAACAACTCCTAAGACCCCACTGATCTTCTTCCCCACTCCACTGTGATTTGGTAACAAGTAGCTGGCCAGACTTTATTGACTTTTAGGAACAGGTGCTTCCTGAAATGGTCTAGTAAGAGGAGGTGGCACAAAACCTCCCCCAAAGCAGGGGTCATGCTCCCACAGGGCACCCAGAATCCAGGGAAAAGCAGGCTCAAACTCATAGCACACATGGCAAAGGGCTGACTGCCTCTAGATACTAGAAGTCCTTTGCTCCTTTTGTGGAGTCTTCCTGAAGTCCTCTTTGGGCAAGGCCTAGGTTTGTCTGTAGGACTCCTGGAAAGTCCCAAAGCTGCCTTTACGAGTTTCATGCCTCACTGTGTCTGGTTTGTCCTGACCTCCTGATGCAGATGCTTCTGTCACCACTGTCCTGGGGTCACTGCTAGGATGCTCACAAGAAGTTCAGTTCAGCTGACCCTCCCAAGTGCCCAAAGGCTTTCTGTAGTTGAGGATGGGGAGAGGGACAGACAGAGGCTCTTCCCTTCCTCCCACTCCTACACGGTTCTCTCTCAGGGGCTTGGTGGAAACTGTTGGCACCAAGAAGCTAATCAGATTGTTAGAGTTCTCAACCTGAGTCTTCTTTCTCCAATACTGGCAGCGTGTGACTAAGTCTCTGTAGTCAATCCTAATACATTTTCTAGGTATTGGCATTTCATTTTACCTAATGATTTTTACTCCCTCAAACTGATTATAGATTGTTCACATCTAATTTAATGCCCTTGATTTATTCAATAGACATGTATTCATCTGATTCAAGAAACATTTTAAATGGAAGATGGTTGATTGGTTGAAGTAACAACTCCTGCCCCTTATGTAAGGAGGAGTCACTGAAACACACAAAAGTCCAGCACCACATCACTGGACAGTACCTGAGGCAGACTCCAAACCCAAGGTTCTACTACCTCAATTAATTTTCTGTATGACTTTGGGCAAAACCCTCTATTCCTATGGGACTCAGTTTCCCCTTCTATAAAAGAATTAGACTAGTTGGCCTTTTTCATTAATTTTTTTCTTTCTTATTATGAACTTAGTAAACAATATTTAACACACAGAGAACAGAAAGGGGGATTCTGTGTGAAGCTGTGAACTTCTATACATCTAGTTTTTCAAAGGGCATATGTTAAATTTTGCACCATAGTAACACAGCTGCTCTGTGTGTATCTGTCCCCTCCTGATCTTCCCTCTGTCTTTTGTGTTTTTAAAATGATTTCTTGGTCCTTTTTTTCTTCTTTTTTCCCCACCACACCTACTTTCCACAGCTGTCACCTCCCAACAAATAAAGTCTTCCTCCTTCCCTAATAATGAATAAGTATAATAGGCCAAACAAATCCACTTTCTTTCCATTTGGGCCTCTTGTGATCAGGTGGCTCTGTCTCCAGCAGGAGGTGAGTAGCACTTGGTGCGATGGAAGGCTCTGGAGTCACACATCTCCACAGCGATGGAGCAGAGCTTTGAAAGGCTTTCAGAGTTGGTCACTTTCCTGTTACTGAAACCCTTTGTTTACGCGGTTCTCCTGGTTCTGCTCATCAGTTCAAACAAGTCTTCCCAGGCTTCTCTGACAAGGATATTCCATTCCATTTTTTAAAATGAGCTGTGTTTGATGGGTCATTGAGTCCAGTGCCCTCATTCGGCATATGAAGAAATTGAGGCACAAACAAGTGAAGTGGTTTGCTCAGTGGGAGATCAAGGACCAGCTGGAAGGTTCAGGATTATACAGCTAGTGAGTGTCTCAGGTGGAATCAGAACTCAGACCTGTTCTGATTCCAAGTCCAGGGGCTGCCTCCTAATCCCATTATCCTTCCTTCTTTCCCCTGCAGAGACCCATCCCTTATAACAAAGAATAAAGTGGGGGGGGCGCAGTTTAAGGAAGCACCACCCAACACCCAAAGGCCATTCTATGCAAAGTTCCCCCTCCACAGCCCCCAACTCTACAAAGCAGGGAAAAATCCTTGTTGGTCTTGGGGTCAAACTTATTAGAATTTCACAGCAGTCCATTTTCAATCACTCAGTCCACATTTATTAAACACCTGCTATGTTCCAGTTATTTCTATTTCCATCGCTAGGGCGTTTATCCTAGTTCCCCTCATTTTTCTATCTATCCATCCTCCCCAGGTTCTCTAGTCATTGCTTCACCGCAATCAGTTCTTATAGCACAGTATTATTCCATAACATTCACATGCCACGGTTTGTCCAGCCATTCCCCAGCTGATGGGCTCTCACATTATTGATCATTCTTTGCTCCAGTAAAATGTGATGCTATAAATCCAGTGCATGGCCAGACCTCACCATTTCTGTTCTCACAATGTCCCTTCTCCCCACTGGCATGGTCTTTGCAGTCCCCTTGTCACCTGTCACTTGGCCTATTGTCATAGCCCCCCTGTCCTGCCTACCTGCTGAGGGAGGCTCTCCCCTCCTTCAGTCTCTCCCAATTCCCATTCATCCTCCACTCAGCTGCCAGAAGGATTTTACTAAACATTACCCCCTACTCAGTAAACTACAGTGGCTGCTTATTACCTCTAATTTAAGCTCTGCTCAGCATTTATAGGTTCTTATGACTTGCTCTCTTCCTTCCTTTCCAATCTTTTTTTATTTTTCTCCCCTTTCTTTGTACCCTCTGTGCTGAGCCTGTGCCTAGGATACCGTAAGTGCAAGTTAATGAATGTGTGTCTATTACTTATTTTTAAATAATTTGTGCATTTAATACTTAAATATCAAGTTAAATTTAATTATATTTAAGTATGTTTAATATTTATTTTTAATAAATGTATGTGTGTTGATTCATTATCTATTGAGGAATGGCTGATTGAGTAGTATTGCTTTTGCATATTTGGGTTCTTTTTCCATCTTCAGTCCCATTTGGGCATCTACCTGTATTGCTAGGTCAAAGGGTGTGCACATTTTAATGACTTGGGGGATATAATTTTAAGTTGCTTTCCAGAAGAGTTAGCCCAATTCCCATCTCCAACAACATGGTCGCAGTGTGCCTGACTTCCCTCAGCCCTTCCAGCAATTGTCATTTTCTTCTAATACTCTCTTTGGCAATCTGATAAGTGGGAGATGGAACATCAGAACTGCTTTAATTTGCATGTCTCTTATTATTGATTTGAGGAGTTTTTCATAGAGTTGTGGTTAGCTTGTATTTCTCCTTTAGAGACATATCTGATCTCACCCTTTGGCCACTTATATTGTTTCCTTTCTCTACAGCGTCTCTTGTTGCCAGCTCAGTCTTGGCTCTCATCACCTGGATAATCTCTATGACCTCCCAATTGACCTGTCTTTTTTCACTCTCTCCCCCTCCCTGTTCATCCTCCACTCAGCTGCCAGAATGAATTTCTTAAAGTGATCCTTATTCCCAACTCATTGGACTCCATTGATTCTGTTTATAAATTCCTCTGTTTGGTTTTTAAGCCTTTCATGCCTTGGGCTCTTACTTTTACTGCCCTCCACATATGCTACGATTCAGAGGCACTGGTCTACTCGCTGTTCTTTGCACTGGACATTTCATCTCTCACCTCTCTGTCTTTGCCCTGGTTGTGCCTTCTGCCTAGAATGTTGTCTCTCCCAAACCCTAACTCTTAGGATCCTGGACTTCCTTTAAGACTCAGCTCAAGCATCACCTCTTCTAGCAGGCCATTTCTGGCCCCACAAGCTGCTGTGCCAGCCTCTTGAGGGTTATCTGCCCTCTACTCTGTATGTGTCAGACACGATCTAATTTACATATCTTGTCTCCCTCTCTACGTTGTAAATCCCTTGTGGACAGGGGACTATCTTTTGCCTTTCTCTGTATCCCCAGTGCTTAGCACAGAACCAGGCACATAGTAGGCTCTTAATTAATGCTTTTCAATGGGGGAATAGTCTTCAGGCAGATCCTATCTGTTCCCTTCATTCTGTTTCTTTGAGACTTGGCTAAGGGCTGAGCCTCAGAAGGGAACCAGTGGCTGCTGATTTCTGCTGGAAGGATCCCAGATGGCCACAAAGCACCATGACTGACCCACCTTTCACATCTCCCTCCTTTGCATCCCCAGCTCTGATTTTTTTGACTCAGCCCCCAACACGGAGGGAACCCCCAGTGTCTCAGCAGGTAGCAGGGAGGCAGGAATGGAAACCCCAACCCACATCCCGCCCCCAACCACCTGGTCCAGGGCCTATGCATTAGGTCATGTCTGGGAGGCACTGGCCTTCGGGCATGAAGCACCAACTCAATACACCTGGCATTCTTCTCTCCTCCACCCACGAGGAAAGGTGGGTGAAGTTTGGAGCTCGCAGCCTGCTTTTCCTCCAGCTCAGCCAGCCCCCCATGAGGGCTGGGCTGAGAGCCAGAGGGCCTGGGTTCCAGTCCCAGTCTACTCAAGACTGCTATAGATTCGATTCACTCTTCCCTGAGCATTATGTGCTAAATGCTGGGGAGACCCAGGCCAGTTCCTGGCTTTGAGGAACCCACATTCTATGGGGGAAGGTGACATTTGAACAGATGGAGACATGGTCATCTGAAGGGGAGGGAGAGAGCCCGAAGAATGAGGGGGATCTACAAAGACTTCCCATGCTGGGGGGAAACTAAGCAGATCCTTAAAAGATGCTAAGGATCCCGTAAGGGACAGGTGAGGAGGGAATATGTTTGGGGCACAAGGCATGGCATGGCCTGTGCAAAGGTAGGAAAGAAGTTTGGGGAGCAACAAATAGGAGAGTCTAAGCTGAAATGGAGTCTGTGGGAAGGCGAGTGAAAGATGGAGGGCTGGGCCTAGAGTCAGGCCTCATATACCATTAGCTAGGTGACCCTGGGCAAGTCACTTAACCTCTATCTGCCTCAGTTTTCTCATCTGTCAAGTGGCATAATAAGTACAGTACCTACTTCCCAGGACTGTTGTGAGGACCAAATGGGATAAAAATTGTACGGTGCCCAGCCCGGGGCCTGGACCTGCCAGTCTGGGAGCCTCAGTTTCCTCTTCTCTAGAGGGAGGGCTTGGACCTGACTTCTGAGGTTTCTTCCTGCTTATGTTTTTGGCCTGTCACTATCCCTGGCACCTAGTCTGGGGGGATGGGGTTCCTGGATAGGCATTGGGTGGGGTTACCATCACTGCCCTCAGGCAGCTCACACCTGTAAAGTCACAGAGCCCCAGACAGCAGGAGGAGGGCTGAGTTAAAGGTCAGACCGGTGAGGGGCCTCATAGGAGCAGGGGAGGCTTGCTGGAGGAAATGGTACATGAGCGGACACCTTGAGTATCATTCGCTTCCATTCTGAAGTACTTTTCAGTGTCTCCTGTATGTGGAATACTTTGAATCTTCATTGGGTTAGGGGTAGGGAGGGCTTCCTGGAGGAGGCAGCTGAGTTGGACAGTCCAAAGATGAGGTGGCATGCCTGGCACAAGAAATAATGAGAGAAAGACTTGAGGGTGGTAAAGGATGAGAGATCAGTCAATCACCAATCATTTATTAGCTTCTGATCCATACGTGGGACCATGAGTGATCCAGTAAGGCTGGAACAATGTAGGTGGAGGATTTTCATGGAGAGCGGGGGCCTGGTGGTTGGAACTTGAACCAGCAGGTAACAGGGAGTTACTGATGGGCTTTGAGCAAGGAGTGGCACCATTAGAACTGTGCATAAGGAGGATCAGTCTGGCAGCTGGAGGGAGGATGGCCCCAGCAGAGAGAGCAGGTGTTGAGGAGTGGGAGCCTGGATGATGACCAGTGGGGCAGCAGGAATCTAAAGGGGGTGACTGATCCATGGAAGAAATCCAGTGGGGGAAGAATTGGCAAGTCAGGATTGGAAGTGGGGTGAGGCAGAGGAAGGTCGAGGGTGACTCCCAGGAGGTGAATGCTGAGTGGGGGGCACAGTCTTGGCCCAGTGGAGATGGCTGTCAGAATCAGCAGGGAGCTTAGCCCCGAATAGAGCCGTGGGTGGGCATTGCAGAGAGGCACATTGAGATCAAGTGAGGAAAAGCTTCCTCACTCTGAGAGCTGTCCCAAGACAAGCTGAACTGCTTGCGGAGGTAGTGAGCTCCCTGCCCTGAAGGGCTTCAAGGCCTCTAAGACCTTGGCCTGGCACTAGATGGGCCAGCTGCTGCTGAGGGTTCCCTTCAGGATTCTGAGCTTGTACAGGGCTGTGTGAGTGGGGGAGGTGCTCCAATGAGCTCTGCTCCCAAAACCTCCTGACCCTCTCCTTGGGCACTTGAGGCCTTCGCCAGAGAGCTAACCTCTGTTCACAGGACCCTGGGACATGGGAACCCCAAGCCTGGGTTGAGGCAGGCCCCTAGAGGATGCAGGGTTGCTGGTGGGGAAGATGAGTCAGGAGGCTGGTTGTGATGCTCCTGCATGTCCTGACGGCTCCATCACCCATCTGTGGGGAGAGAACTGGGGTCTGGGGAATCAGCATCAATCCTAGGCTCTGAAGGTTACCCACCTATCTAGAGCTGGAAGAGATCCCCTCATTTTACTGAGGAGGAAACTAAGGCCCAAAGAGGAAGGGTCACAAACATAATAGGTGTCTGGGTGGCACCAGATAGGACCAGCAACCTCCTTGGTGACCATGGCCATCTCTCCCTGCTTGGGCTCTGCTTCCCCCTGCCTCAGTTCCCCCACCTATCCTCCCATTCCAGTTCCCAAGAGGGTGTTCCCTTGGATTTATTTACAAAGGTAAAGAGAAAATGCCATTTCGCAGATGGCAGGATTTGATGTGCAAAAAGCACAGTTAGGAATCTTATCCTGTGGGGCACAACTGTTGGGGAGGCAGTGCTGTGGATGAACCAGGGTTCAGTCTGCCATTGCAGTAGGCTGACCCTGACTTCCTTGGAGGTTGGGCCCCCATGGGTACCATGGGAGGCATGGGCTAGTGCCCAATAGAAAAGCAAGTCACTGGGATAACCTCCAGAACAGGAGGAAATGTATCCTGGGAGGAAATAGCCTCCCTGGATACTGCGGCCCTAAGCCAAAGCCCCATCTAACCCATGCTCGTTCCAGCTCTGATCAACCCAGGAAGCCAAAGCAGCTTAAGCCCTGTTGTGAGAGGCTGATTCCCTAGGGCTGACTATATACTGTTCAGACTAGGTCTGGAGCATTGTGCTCTCCTGGACCTTCCAGCTTGGGAAGGATGCTGGAGGGTGTTCAGAGGACAGAAACCCAGAAGGGACCCAGATTCCATGTCATAGGGAGCTGAAGTAAAGAAAGTGGGGAGAAGGAAAGACTCAGAGGGGACATGCCAGCTGTCTTCATGTCTGTGAAGGCCTGTTACTGATGGGAAAAAGCTTCACCTGGTCTGGTGGCCCCAGAGGGCAGAGCCAGGTTCTCTGGGCACCTCAGAGGCTTTCTCGCTTCCTTGAGCCATTGCCTACCCCTTCCCTGGGAAAGCCAAGGGAACATACGTGGGTACCAGCTTTCCCCTCCATGCCAGACTCCTCCACCTGCACCCATAAGGCTTGTCCAGAATGCACAGGAAGCAAAGCAGACCCCACTGTCTTTATGCTTCCCTTGGGGAACTCACAGCCTTTCTGGAAGACACTCCAAACACTCAGAAAATGGCACCAATCTGAGTGGCCTCTGGGTGTGCTTGGTTAGCTTTGGGCACTGGAATGAGGCATCTGGGGCTGGTGACCAAACTCAAATTGAGTGGGAATCACCCTCCTGCATGATCTTTGCCAAGCCTCTCCTCTCCCTGGGCTTCATTGCCAAGGTTAGACTAGATGACCCTCACAGGTCTAGCTCCAGGGTGCCATGGCTGATCACAGGCCCAGGGCCAAGGCTTGGAAGGCTCCCCTGAAGCTGAAGGTAGAACTGGCACTGCCTCTGGGAAGGCTAACCCTGATTAGGAGAACAGCCTCATGGGGTGGGAGGCAGGGGAAAGGGGCTCATTGCGAGCAGTCACCGGAAGCGGGCAAGGTACCCCCTGGAAGGGGGAGGGGTCTGGCTTCCCCTCCTCCTCCTCTTCCTCACCCTTTCCTCCTCCACTCTTTCTCCCTTCTCCTTTCTCCTCATTCAGTTCCATCTCCCTCTTCCTTGTTTTCATCCTGCCCATTCTCTGCCTCCTCCCTCCTACTCTATCTTCTTTCTCCTCCTTTCTTCTCCTTCCTCTTCTCCTCTTAGCCTCCCTCTCCTTCCCACTGTTCTCCTATTCCTAATCCTTTCTCCTCCTTCCTTCCTCTCTCCTCCGCACTTAATTCCCTCCATTACTTTAGTTCCTTTGCATCCCTTCTCTTCTCAAAAGCCCTCACTTGATCTATCCATCCCCACCAATTATCATCTCATATCTCTTCTCCCTTTTATAGCTAAACTGCTTAAAAATATGTCTCCCGGTTTTCAGATAAAGTAATCAAAGCTATCTATAGCCATATGAAGAAAATGCTCTAAATCACTATTGATTAGAGAAATGCAAATTAAAACATCTCTGAGCTACTATCTCACACTTGTACAGATCGGCTAATATGACAAATGTTGGATGAGATGTGGGAAAGTTAAAACACTGACGCTCTGTTGGTGGAGTTGTGAACAGATCCAACCATTCTGGGGAGCAATGTGGAACTGTGCCAAAGGGCTATAAAACTGTACATACCCTTTGTTTCAGGAGTACTATTTTTTAGCAGTCAGTATCCCAAAGATATTTTTTAAAAAAATGAAAAGGGCCTATATGTACAAAAATATTTATAGCAGCTCTCTTAGCATTGTCAAAGAATTGGAAACTGAGGGGATGTCTATCAATTGGGGAATGACCAAACCACTTGTAGTATACAATTGTGATGGAACACTATTGCACTGCAAGGAGTGACGAGCAGGATGGTTTCAGAACACGGGGAGACTTATGTGAACAGATACAAAGTGAAATGAGCAGGATCAGGAGAACATTGTGTTCAGTAACAGCAACATTGTATGACGACCAACTGGGAATGACTTAGCTCTTCTCAGCAATGTAATGATCCAAGACAAAAAAATAAAGCTAGGTGCCTCCATGTCCTTTTCTCTCATTCTTTTAAGCCCTCTGCTGTCTGGCTTTCATCTCAACATTCCATGAAAACTGCCCTCTGCAAAGGGACTGATGATCTTAGAGTGGCCAATCCAATGGCCTTTTCTCAATCCTTATTCTCCTTGACCTTGCAACCTTTGACACTGCATCACTCTCTCCTCCTTGGATCTCTTTCCTCTCCTGGGTCTCTTCTTTTCTGCTTGACCACCCCTTCTCAGTCTCCTTTGTGGGGTCTTCATCCAGGTCACATCTGTTAACCCTGTCCCCTAAAGTCCCCAAGGCTCTGTCCTGGACCTCTTCTCTCCTCCATCCATATTATTTGACTTGGGGATCTCACCAGCTCCCATTGTGTCAGTTACCATCTCTATCACAATTCTCAATCTAAGAATCCAGCCCTAACCTCTCTCCTGACCTCCAGACTTGAATCTCCAGCTTTCTATTCAACAGCTCAAATTATATGTTCCAAAGACATCTTAACCTCAGCATGTCCCAAACCTGCCAAACTTCACAGCTACTTAAAAACTATTCAAGACTTCCAAAACTATGAAAGGACCTCCATTTTCTCAATCTCTCAACTTAGGTATCACTCAAACCTTCTCTCTCTCTCTCTCTCTCTCTCTCTCTCTCTCTCTCTCTCTCTCTCTCTCTCTCTCTCTCTCTCTCTCTCTCATGCCCCTTCCCTAATCAATGGTCAGGGCTTGTAGTTCTGCCTTCTTAGCATTTCTCATATTTTGCCACCTTCTCTCCTCTGACACTGCTATGCCCCTGATGTTGGCCTTCATCACCTCAAGCCTCCCCTCCACCTCCCTTCCCTCTCCTTCCTCCCCCTTTCCCTCCTCCCTCCTTTCCCCTCCCTCTCCTTCCCTCCCCCTACTCTCTACCTGTCTCTCTGCCATCTGTAATGCCATCAGCTTCTGTGTCTCACATTCCTGCTCTCCTACCCTTGCTCTCTTAATAAAGAGCATTTTCACAGACCACAATGCATCTTAGCCTCTCAAGGACACTCTGAGGGAGGCAGGGCCAAAAGTCAAGGTCCAGAGAGTGGAAGAGAAGGAACCTGCCCACTTGGCATGCACAGCACTGGTGGCAGAGTCGGAGCTGGAGGCCTGGGCACTCCCTGAGCTGTGCTTGGGACAAAGTCCACTCCTGGTTTGGAGACTGGCTCACTGCTACTCTGCCAGGCTGCACTTTGTACCCAGATAGGAAAGCTTGCCCTGAACAGCCTGGCTTCCTTGGCCTGGCCCCTGACACAGCAGGGAAGCCAAGGCATAAACCAACTTGGGCAAACCCCAGGGCTATGGTGGGTGTGGGAGCTGGTACCTCGCTGTGTATTTGGGGGCACAGCCCAAGCTCCCCATTCAAGTGCCAGGTTCACATGTCTGGGAGAAATATGCCAATACCAGGAGGCTCGGTCTGGAGCCTGGCCAGGGCTTGGTGCCTGCCAGACCAGGAGGAGCCAGGGCCCATCCCAGCTACCAGGCTCTGCCAGTTCACAAAGAAGCATGTTCCCAAACCCAGGTTGTGGCAGGAGCATGTGTATGGTCACTTGGGGCCAAACGGGGCACTTGGAGCTCGATGAGGTGGGGGGATTTGGACAACCCAGAGGAACAGGACAGGAGACACTTAGCAGCTGTGTGATCTTGGACCAGTCACTCCCTTTCTGACTAAAATGATCTTCGTGACCCATGAGACTGATGTGAGCACAGCCCTTTGTGAACCTCCGAGTTCCAGGGCAGCAAGAGCTTGAGATTGCAAGGCCCAGAGAGGCGTTGGACTTGGGCTGTTTCCCAGAGGTTTGAAACCACACATTCCAACTCAAGTCTTCTGATGAAAATGGTCAGTCAATCACCAGGCATTTAATACACACCTGCTGTGTGTGAGACACTGTGTTAGCACTGTACAAACAAAATGAAGGGCAAAAGACAGTCCCTGCCAGTGCTCAGTCTAACGTGGGAGACAGGAGCGTGCATAACTAGGCACAAGGGATGGGATAGGGAGAGGCTCAGGGAGCCCCCTCCTCCATCTGATGCCTGGGCTCCACCCTCTCCTTCAGGGATGCCCCGAAGTTCCTTAGTACGTTGGCTCTCACTGATCCAAAGTTTCAGGCTCATCCACCCAGAGTTTTCATCCTTCAAGACTGAGTTAGGACATAGGCTCAATGTAGGTGTATGTACATTCCATATAAGGGAAAAGCCCCTAACCATTTAGAGTCAAACGTACCTTGGAAGGTAGTGAGCTCTCCATCACTTGATATCTGCAAGTAAAACCCAGATAACCTCTGGTTGGGCATACTGTATGGGGGCTCATGCTTGGGCATGGGTTGGATCAGGTAGGCTGAGATGTGCCTGCATCTTCCATCCTCATGCAACTGAGTCACCAATTGACAACACCTATTAGGCGCTTAGTGAATGTTAGAAGCCAAACAATTGCTTTGGCTCAGGCCCTGGGGATGGCACAGCAGTCTGTTCTGTGGGCTGGTTGCTCTGATACTGACTGACAGCTGGAGCAGCCAGTCACACAGAGGGAGTGGGCTCTGCCCTGACTCTCATGGGGGGTGGGGTGGGCAGGGGGCTGGTGCCTCTCCCACCCTGACTCCATCGAATCCAAGTCTGCCTGTCTCCTTTTTGTGTTCGCTCTTTGTTGCCGAAGAAGATCATGCCATCAGAGAAGTGATGACATGACTTGCACTTGACTTTGTGTTGAGTGAGGGAGGGCTGTGCAGGTCACCAGCCTCACTTCTCCTCCAGAGCCCTCTGAATCCAGTGACCAGATACTCATCAGGATGACTGGAGATGACCCAGGATGAGGCAGTTGGGGTTAAGTGACTTGCCCAAGGTCACATAGCTAGTGAATGTCAAGTATCTGAGGTGAGATTTGAACTCAGGTCTTCCTGACTCCTGCACTGGTGCTTTATCCACTGCACCACCTGGATGCCCCTGCCTGTGTCTTTTAATGCACTTATGAAACTCCTGGTGTTCTGGACAGGGCTGGACTGGGCCCTCAGTGGGCTCTCAAGCTCTCCTTTGTCCTCATCCCAGCTCCCTGGTCAGATAGCAGTGCTCTGGAGGTCTGACTGGCCCAAGTAACTGCTCCAGTCTCCAGTCCTGGGTCTCTGGGGCTCCTTCTTGTGTCCTGGCCAAGCCTTTGCCTTGGACCCCAGGGCTTCCACCCTTTCTGCTAGGTTCTCAGCCTCCCTTGGTACCTGGGCCTGGGAAGCTTCCTGACCCCTGGATCCAGTTCATTATTTTCACTCAAATACCCAGCGCAGATCTATAGGATCAGAGATAATCCTGCAAGGGACCTTCCAGTCTGTCCAGTCTGCCCCTCTCATTTTACAGAGGGGGAAACTGTGGCCCAGAGAGGCAAAATGGCTTAGACTCAGTTCCTGGCTCTTTCAGCTACACACTCTGGGTCAGCCTCTTTCCTTCCTTCCTCCCTCTGCTGTGTGGCCCACACCCAAGGCTGTAGCTGTGCCTTGTCCTCTACTTACTGGTAAAGGAAAATAAACAATGACATTCAGAAGGAAGAAACCAGGGGAAAAGTCAATGCCTCAGTTTCCTCACCTGTAAATCAAGGTAGTAATAGCATCCACCTGCTAGGGATGTTGTGAAAATCAAATGGGTCACTTGGGCAAAGTGCTTTGTGAACCATGAATGGCCGTGTGCACACTGGCTTAGAATTATTGGGGATGTGGTCAGAGGAAGATTGTCTTGGCAGCTGTGGGTGGGGGGCAGAAGAGAAGGGGAGGAAAGCAATTAGGAGGCTTCTGAAATAGTCTAAGGGAGAGAAGATGGGGCAGAGATGTGGTGGCCTGGTTAGGCACATGCCTGTCTCCCCAGATAGAAGCAGAATGGACATGTCAAGGGGGAGAAGTCTCTGATGGATCTGTCAGGATGAGTGAGGGGAAGGAAAAGAGAGGAGGAAGGGGGAGGGATGCGGTAAGTGTGAGCATCCCAGGGCTTGGCCAGGGATAGTCTGCACGCAGGTGCAGATTTCTAGCTGATTTCCAGCTGACAGACTGCCAGCCCCCAGCCTCAGGCCTGGGTGCCCAAGTCCCCAACCTAGTCCAGGGATGCCCTTCCACGTTCTACTTTTGCCCTTCCTCCTCCCCAGTCATCAGGCCTGGAGAATGCCACAAGGCAGCAGCACACACACACACACACACACACACACACACACACACACATACACACGGCTCTCCATAATCTGTATTTTATTAAAAACAGACTCAGCTTCCCCCCCACCTCCCCCAAAAAAACCCCAGAGCCCAAGGCTCAGTAATGCATGAACATCCCCCGGTTCCTGCTCATCAAAGAACAGGATGGAAAACGAAACAGCTGCAGAGCCAAGCCCTGGAGAGGCCTGGTGTCCTGGGAGCTCGGACCCCGGCCAGCTTCTGGCCGCACCATCAGACCCTTCCTTGGACACAGACCCTGAGCCTCTCCCTGCCTTCTGCCGCCCCCCCTCCCCAGTACCCAACACAGGCAGCCAGCTCTCCCAAACCGCACCCAGAGCCCCTGGTCTGTCTGGACCCCAGGCCAGCAGTGCTCCTGGGGAGGGAAGGGGGAGGGGAAGAAGCTGAGCTGGAAATCCTTATTAGAGGGAGATCAAAGGGAGCGTCTGCCTCCCATTATCTTATGCTCACAGTCCCTCTTTCCAGGCTTGGGGTTTGCTTTGTATGTGTGACCACTCTGGGCAGTGTGGGGTGGTGGAAGAGCCCTGGGTTCCAGTCCCCCACCTCAGGCGAGTGTGTCTTCCCAGTGAGCTGGTCTGCGGGAATTTAGGGTTTCATGGTGCGGTCTTCCCTGAGCAGAAGCAAGTTCTGGACCTGAGAGCCCCAGGCGTGAGCAAGGGCCGAGGAAGCCTTGGCAAGGGGCTGTCAGTCTGAGGAAATGGTTTGCCCAGATTTGTTTTGGAAAAAATGAGAGGAAAAGTCCCCCAAGTGATTCCAGTCCCAGCTCCCCAGTATGGCGCTGCTGCTTCTGAGGGCATTCCCCATCTGGCTAACGAAGGGCAGCTCTCCTTCCCCTGCTGGTGCTGAAGGTTCTGGCCAACCTGCTAAATCGAGCCCAGGAACTGAGACTTGGGGCCATGCAGAGAGCGGGGGCACAGAGGACCCTCATGTCCAGGCCCCAAGGCAGAGGATCAATCAGTGCTCCTCAAACTGGGATGGAAAGCATCCACACAGGGAGGGATTTCAGCTGCGCCCTTCCTCACTTCCTTTTCTCCCTCCTCCTCCCTCCTCCTCCCTCCTCCGTGAGTCTAACAGGGAGAAAGGGACACCTGGAATTAATTCAGGATCTCCGAATCTCTGCCCCAAAGGTCCAAAAGCTCCAAGGCAATGGATATCCCTTGGGGCCCACTGGGGGCAAGAGCTGTGGGTGAAGATGGAATCATGCCCCTCCCCCAAGTCTTTTCCTCCCTAATTCCTTCCACCAGTCTTCATGGGCTATGAACTGGAGACCCTTCCACAGTCTGGTTGCCCTTCTCTGGGTGGGGAACTCTGAGCTGGAATTCCAGCTCATCCATCAATGTCCATCTGAAACTGTGGTTCCCAGAACTCACCAAACACTCCAGAGGTGGCCTGGGCAGAGTGGGGAAGGACCACAGACTTCCCCATCCCGCCCACTGTGCCTCTCTCTCTCTCTCTTCCAGCCTAAGGTCACATGGCTTACTCATCCTGGAAGCCACTTCTAAAAAACAAATTGGAACCCATTTTGAAGGAGAAAATGGTCCAGCATTTGGGGGGATGAGGGAGGGAGGGAATCTTCCCTCAGGGACCTCACAATAAAGAAGGAAGAGAAAGCCTTTCATCATCCACCAGAGACCAAAGGTTTTCAAAGAGCAGGTGTCAGGGGTTCAGAGGAAGCCCAGGATCTTCTGGACTAAAATTCTCTAAGGGGAGTTAGTCCAAGAAAGATGGGAAATACTCAAGAGGGACATTTTAAAGACAAGTCAGAGAGGTTCAATAAAGAAGAAAAGGGGCATCTGCCTGAAAAGAGTTTAATGTGGGTGTACAAGGCACTCCTTGCCCAGCTGAGATTTTTAAAGCCTGTGCCCTATATGGAGGTAGGGCAGGTAAGAAGGGTCAGGCAGGTGTGGCAGACTCAATCCAGGATGAGCAGAGCCCAGGAAGTAAATAAGTCAGCTCAGTGTCACCGTTGATAGAATGCTAGGCCTCTCCTCAGGATGACGAGTTCAAATCTAGCCTCAGACACTCACTGTGTGACCCTGAGCAAGTCACTTCACTGTGTTTACTTCAGTTTTCTCATTTGAAAAATGAGGTGAAAGAAGTGACAAACTAGTCCAGCATCTTTGCCAAGAAAACCCCAAATGGGGTCACAAAGAGTCAGACATGAATCAAACACCAAAGAACAAGGTGAGGAAATAGGGGCACAAAAAGTCCTGAGTTTCCTTAAGGTGGATCTGTCTAACCCTGGCTAAGGCTGGCCCTGCCCCGCTGTCACTGCTGGTAGAGAAGGGAACACCAGTGAATCAAGACAGAGGTGCACAGCAGTGGCCGGGTGAGACAGTCCAGGGCTCTAGCTCCAGGGTTCTTGCGGCGGGGGGGCTCCCATAGGCATCAAGGTGGAGGAGGAAGGGCAGTAAGAAGACCTCAGGGTGTGTGTGTCTGCAGTGAAGCCAAGAGGAGGGAAGGGAGGCAACGCCCAGCTCAGTAGTTCTACCCATTAGAGAAGGTTATGTTTAGGTTCATGGGCCCATCAGCTTAGAACTGGGAAAAAGTCTTAGGGGTCCCTGAGGCCAAGGGCAGAATTCAAACCCAGGGCCTTTCAAAGTGATGTGTTGTGCCCCCAAGAACTGATAACCAGGTCACCAGTCTCCCAACTGAGGGCTACAACCTTCATGTTCTGCTGACTCAGCCCCTAATGCAGTAGAAAACACTCTTCTGGAGTTACCAGGAGTGGGACCACATCCTGGCTGTGCCATTCATCACCTGTCTAACCAGGGGCAAATCACTTCACATCTCTGGACCTCAGTTTCCCCAACAGTTAAATGAGGAGGTTGGACTCCATGGTGCTGAAAGTCCCCCAAATCTCTTAGCCTGTGATCCCATGATCCTTCTCACATCCAGGAAAGGACCTTGGGTTCTGGTTCACTGAGTGGGGAAGGACCTTTAGAGACCACCCGCCTCACTGTATAGAGGAGGACACTGAGGCCCAGAGTTGGGTTGTACTTGGCTTAAGGTCACACCCAATGAGTTAATGGCAGATCCCAGGCCAGAACCCAGACCTCCAGACTCCAAGCCTTTCCCCAGTATCACATTGTTCTCCATGCTGTATGACTGGGAGCTATGCTTACTCTCTCTGGTCTCTGTGAAACACTGGGGCTGGGCCATGTCATCATCCAAGGCCATCCCAGCTCTGACGTTTCATGAGTCTATGACTTTGGGGTGCCTGAAGTGAGGGGAGAGGCCCAAGGTGGATGGAAGAGCATTGAATGACATTGGCAATAAATGGAGAAGGAAGGAAGAGAGGAAGGATGGAAGGAAGGAAGGAAGGAAGGAAGGAAGGAAGGAAGGAAGGAAGGAAGGAAGGAAGGAAGGAAGGAAGGAAGGAAGGGAGGGAGAGAGGGAGGGAGGGAGGAAGGAAGGAAGGAAGGAGGGAGGTAAGGGAAGGAGAAGGAGGGAGGGAAGGAGGAAAGGAGGAAGAGGGAGGAAAGGAGGAAGAAAGAGAAAGAAAGAAGGAAGGAAAAAAGGAAGGCAGAGAGAGAATGAGAGAAGGAGAAAGGAAGGAAGTAGTGTGTTTTGGATAAAATGAGTGCATGTGTGTATATATGTCTTTTCCCTCCTGCTCTTGCACTGTTCTGCCTCTCTCATGCTTCACCATTTATCAATCATTCATCCCTACTCAACCAGGACAGCCGGGCTAGGTCTTCCCAAGCTCCCCTGAGCTCCTCCCTCCCATGTGCCCACTCCTGTGTTCAGTTGTGTGTATGGGGAGGCAAGGATGGACAGGCCCTAGGGTCCCTGAGCTCAAGGCGCTCAGTCTGATTTGGGAGACAAGGTTGAAACAAGGAAAGACCTCTCAGGAGGGGTCATGCTGGGGAGACCCATTTCTTGCTGCTTTCCTGGGCGGTCCCACCCTCCTGTTCACCACCTTGGATCATTCTGTCTCCTTACCATCCCCATACACCCTCCCAGCAGAGCTCAGGCTGCCCATTCCTTCACTCCTCCCTCACACTCCCAGACTCATCTCCAGTCTTCATGGGAGTGCTTTTCCTTGAAATCACAGACTCTGGAATGGAAGTCACCCAGAGGTGAAGGGTTGCCTGAAAAGGATCCTCTGTGCAGCAGCGCCACAAAGAGCCCCTGGGCTTTGTCTGGAAGCCTCCAGGGATGGACATCCCCTTTCGGAACAATGTAGCCCCTTCTCTTTGGGGATCTCTTACTGTTGGAAGGACTTTCCTGATCAGAAACTTCCATTGGCACTCCCTCTCCTGGCTCTGTCCTCAGGCAGGTCAGAAATCAAACCCTTCTCCATGCAGATCCTGGAAGCCAGCTCTCAGGTATCTCCCCTACCCCAGTCCTCTCCTCTGTTAGCTGAGTATCCCCACATCCTTCAGTGATCCGTGACATGGGCTCAACACTTGAAATGTGTCACCCAGAACAGAATGTACTACACCAGACATGGTCTAGCCATAGCTTAGCTCAAAGCCCAGCACACAGTAGGCACTTAATAAGTGGTGATTGATATGGACTCTCTTAATGCAGCTGAAGATCAGGTGAGTTCTCCTGGTGACTTTACTGGACTCCAAGGTCAATAGAAACCAGGAATGTGACCAGCTGGAAAGGACCTCTGAGGTCACCCCCTGAGCAGAAGTCATGCTTTAGAGAGATTAGAGTGAAGTGGAGATGGAGGAGACCTGGCAGAAAATCTAGTTGCAATCTGAATCTAGATAGTCAAGTTGGTCAGTGCCCCAGGTTGAAAGGGGACAAGGCTCAGGTATTTTCACCTTCCTTTTTCCTCAGAGGCCGCCATTTTGTTTCCTGAAGTTTGGAAAGAAAACCATACTTTTTCAAAGAGGAGGGGATTGAGTTTCTTAGAAAGGGAAAGGCACACCCCCAAGGCGAGGAGTTGCTAGGGAAGCTCCGCCTAAAGAAGGGAGGGGGAAGTAAATTATCTAGGAATGCTCAAACAGGTCCCCTGGCTCTAGGACCAAGTAATATTTCAGCTGCCCAGCTCCCCAGCACCATCTGCTACTAACATACAAAAGAGGTAGCAAGTGTTTGGGGGGTTCCCCATTCCCTTACCAGCTGGGGGATTAAGAAAATGTAAAGGCAACAGCATTTTAGTTAAATCTTGAGAGGAACTAGGGATTCTGGAGATGTGGAAACAAGGAAAGAGAACATCTTAGGCATGGCATCTATAACTGGTCAAGACCCCAATGGAGGATGGAATGCTGTGCATGAGGAAAAGTAAAGGCAGCTTGGCTGGACGCCTGTGTGCATGGAGGAGGGTTAGGCATGATAAGGCAAGTTCAGGCCAGGTTTTAAATGCCAAACAGAGGCTTATAGCTCATAGGGAGCTACTGATGTTTAAGGAGAATGACTGTCCCAGGAGTTTACTTTCTTTTGTTTTTCTTTTGGGAGGGGAGGGGAGTTAACATAATTTATTTATTTTCAGTTCTTAACATTCACTTTCACAAAAATTTGAATTGAAAATTTTCTCCCCATTTCTCCCCACCCTCCACCCAAGGACAGCATGCACCCCATTCACCCCTTCCTCCAGTCTGTTCTCCGTTTTATTACCCACCCTTCTTCCATCTCCCTTCCCCTCTATTTTCCTATAGGGCAGAATAGATTTCTATACTCTATTGAGTGTATAGCTTAATTTCCAGTTGCATGCTAAAAAATTTTTAACATTCATTCTTAAAGCTTTGAGTTCCATATTCTTTCTCTCCCTCCCCACCCACCCTCATTGAGAAAACAAGCAATTCAACATAGGTCATACATGTGTAACAGTGCAAAGCACTTCCATAATAGTTATGTTGTAAAAGACTAATCACATTTCCCTCTTTCCTATCCTGCCCTTCATTTATTCCATTCTCTCCCCTGACCTGTCCTCCCACAACTGTGTTTGCTTCTGATTATCCCTTTCCCCAATTTGCTGTCCCTTCTATTATCTTCTCTCTCTTATCCCCTTCCCCCTTGCCTTCCTGCAGAGTAAAATAGATTTCTATGTCCAGTTGAGTGTGTGTTATTCCTTCCTTAAGCCAAATCCCATGAGAGTAAGGCTCAATTATGTCCTTTTATCTCCCCCTTCTTCCCTTCCTTTGTAAAGCTCTTTCTTCCCTCTTTTATGTGAGTTGATTTGCTACATTCTACCTCTCCCTTTCTCTAACTCCTAGTACATTCCATTCAACAGTAAATTTTATTTTCTTAAATATTCTCCCTTCATATTCAGCTCACTCTGTGCCCTCTGTCTATGTATATATGTATATATATGTATGTATAATGTATGCATATATATACTCATGTACATCTACATACCTATATAATATACATGCATACATACCCACACCCACCCACATATATATTCTCTCTAACTACCCTAATACTGAAAAAGGTCTCATGAATTACAAATAACATCTTTCCATGTAGGAATGCAAACAGTTCAACTTAATGAGTTCCTTAAGGCGTCTCCTGTTTACCTTTTCATGTTTCTCTTGATTTTTGTATTCGAAAGTCAAATTTTCTATTCAGCTCTGGTCTTTTCAACAAGAATGCTTGGAAGTCCTCTATTTCATTGAAATTCCATTTTTTCCCCCTGAAGTATTATACTCAGTTTTGCTGGGTAGGTGATTCTTGGTTTTAATCCTATCTCCTTTGATTTCTAGAATATCATATTCCAAGCCCTTCAATCCCTTAGTGTAGAAGCTACTAAATCCTTTGTTATCCTGACTGTATTTCCGCAATACTTGAATTGTTTCTTTCTGTATGCTTGTAATATCTTCTCCTTGATCTGGAATTTGGCTACAATATTCCTAGGAGTTTTCCTTTTGGGATCTCTTTCAGGAGGTGATCAGTGAATTCTTTCCATTTCTATTTTACCCTGTGGTTCTAAAATATCAGGGCAGTTTTCTTTGATAATTTCTTGGAAGATGATTTCTAGGTTCTTTTTTGGATCATGGTTTTCAGGTAGATCAATAATTTTTAAATTATCTCTCCTAGTTCTATTTTCCAGGTCAGCTGTTTTTCTAATGAGATATTTTACATTGTCTTCTATTTTTTCATTCTTTTGGTGTTGTTTTGTAATTTCTTGGTTTCTCACAAAGTCATTAGCTTCCATCTGCTCCATTTTAATTTTTAATGAACTATTTTCTTCAGTGAGCTTTTGAACCTCCTTTTCCATTTGGTTCCTTCTGCTTTGTAAATCATTCTTCTCCTCATTGTTGTTTTGGACCTCTTAGGTGCTATTTTCTTCTGCATTTTTTTGGGTCTCCTTTAGCAAGCTATTGACTCACTTTTCATGATTTTCTTGCATCACTCTCATTTCTCTTCCCAATTTTTCCTCCACTTCTCTTATTCGATTGTCAAAATCCTTTTTTAGCTCTTCCATGGCCTGAGACCACTGCATATTTATTTTGGAGGTTTTGGATGCAGAAGCCTTGATATTTTCCTCTGATGGTGCACCTTGTTCTTCCTCATCAAAAAGGATGGGAGAGAATAGATATTCACCAAGAAAGTAACATTGTATAGTCTTATTTTCCCCCCTTTTGGGGCATTTTCCCAGCCAGTTACTTGACTTTTGAGTCCTTTGTCAAGTGCATGGTATATATACTTCAGGCACCTGTAAGTTCTTAGTTCCTCCAAGGTGGCACAATTAAGGGAGACGAGTTTACTCCTCTCTTGGCCTGCACTCTCTTCTGTGAGCAGGATTGCCTCTCCACAGCCTCCACCAGCTCCACCACTCCAGTGTTCCTCCTCAACCCAGGACTGCCACTCAGGACTGAGACCCAGATTGGCAACTCGAATCCCCCAGGGCCAGATTGGTTCCCTTGTCACTCTGGTGAAAGAGCTTTCTTACTGACCTTTGAAGCTGTCTTTGGCATTTGTGAGTTGAGAAATCTGGGAACCACAGCTGCTACCCATGATTCTGTACCCTGAAACCTACTCTAGTTGTGTCCCTGCTGTGCTGCATAACTAAGGCTAGACTGGGCTTCACTCCAAGTTCAGTGCGATAAACCTTTCCTGTTGGCCTCCCAGACTGTCTGGGGCTGGAAATCTCTTTCACTCTGTCATTTTGTGGCTTCTGCTGCTCTAGAATTTGTTTAGAGTCTGGGTTATGGGGGTAGAGCTAGAGCAGGTCAATCCTTCTACTCCACCATCTTGGCTCCATCCCCCAGGTGTTTACTTTCTAATCTGGATGTGGTGACCTGAGAAGGTTACCTGGTGAGCAAAGGAGTATGGGAGAGTACATTGACACACCCTTTAAGAAAGGCAATGATCAAGTCCATTTGGCAAGTAGAGGGTGCCATAGTGCCTAGAGCACTGGACCTGGGTTCTCAAAGATCCAAGTTCAAATCTGGTCTCAGACTCTGACTAGCTGTGAGATCCCAGGCAAGTCACTTAACCCCAATCTGTCTTAGTGTTCTCATCTGTAAAATGAAGCTCATAACAATGACCTGCCTCCCAGGGTTGTTGTGAGGACTTCCGTGTGAACATTTGTTGCTTTTCCTCCTTGTTTCAATGACAACATGGAGTGATATTTTGTGAATTGGGTTTAAATGAAGCAGAGCTGCATGTCAGCCTTGCTCTCTCCTCCAGAGTCGTGGGAGTCTGTGGCAAGACAAAAGTCAAGAGGACTGGCAAAGGTCCAGATGCCACGGGTAGCCTTGGCCTTTCTAAACTAAGTTCCTTACCAGGTCTGCTTTCTGAGGTTGGTTGGTTGTTGTCCTTCATTGTCAAAGATGACTAACATGACCTCGCCATGATAAAGTCAAGTCTCCATGTGTAGAACTGTGGCTGATCAGACCAATACCAGATTGGAATGCTCTACCACAGATTGGGCACAGATAGTCCCTGTGAATATTTGGGGTGGATAATCCAAATCTGTGCATCCTTTATTTCCTTTGTGCTGTCTCAATTCTGCTTTGCTCATAGAGCACAGCACCTTTTCTTATGTGGGCATGCCATGCTGAGCAGTCCTGGGCCAGTGTCTCCCATGTTGCACAGTCAAATCCAAAGTTCTTGAGAGAGACCTTGAGAGTGTCCTTGCATCACTTCTTCTGACCACCATGTGATCGCCTGCCCCATGTGAGTTCTCCATAAAATAGCCTTTTTGCAAGTGCACATTTTGCATTCAAACAACATGGCCAGTCCATTGGAGTGGTGCTCTCTGAAGCAAAGTTTGAATGCTTGGCAGTTTAGTTCAAGCAAGGACCTCAGTGTATGATACTTCATCGTGCCAGGTGACCTTCAGAATCTCTCTAACATAGTTCAAATGGAAGTGATTCAGTGTCCATGTTTTACAGGCATACGACAATGAGGTCAGCATAACGACTGCAGACTTTCATTTCTGTGGTCAGTCTAATCTAAACCTCTTCTCTCCCATGTCTTTTTTCAGAGTCTCCCAAACACTCAGTTACATCTGGCAATAAGTGTGTCAACTTTGTTGTTGATGTGTACATCCTTGGAAAGTACACTACCAAGGTAAGTGCTCTTATCCACAGCATTCAAAACTTCTCCATTTGTTGTAACTGATGGTTCCACATATGGATGGTGTGGTGGTGGCTGATGGGGCACCTGTGCTTTCTTGGTGTTGATTATTAGGCCAAAATGAGTGCAGGCAGGAGAGAATTGATCCATACTTTGTTGGATCTCAGTGTCAGAGACTGCACTGAGTGCACAATCATCTGCAAACAGAAAATCTTGCAGCACAATCCCAGATTCAGAGGGCCCTCAGTTCAGGGATTGTTTTGGTTTTTTTTTACAGTTCCTCTGTAACACTCCTGGACTCCCTTTATACATGGATCTCTCCCTTTGTCTTACTTCCCTTTCCCCACCTGCCCCAGGTTCCCCCTCTCCATGCTTCTTGGTTCAGTCCCAGCATCCAGGCTCCATCCATAAGGTTCTGGTTTCCTGGGACTTCCTCCAATGACCATCAGTGCCCTCATCTGGCTCCCATTCAAGGTCTGCTCATGGATAGCACCATACCTAGGTTTGGCTACCTCTATACCCCTGGCATACCCCTACCCAAGTTCTGCAGTCAAAGCCTAGAGCAGAGAGGGCCTGAGCTCAGAAGAGGATGGGGGATCCCTCTTTGGGAGCACCCAGAAGTGAGGGGCGGCCTTCCCGCTAGAGGGCCAGCATGGTCTTGTTCATCTTTCTTTGTGTTAGGAGCACAGTGCTGGGCACATCTGAGTCACTGAATAAAAGCCCAGTTGAATTATTGAGGTTACAGGGGGACTCAACCCAAGGGAGCTCATTTCCAGCCCATCAGAGTGGTCCAGCAGTTGTGAGAAAGAGTTCATCATCACTGGAGATATGAAAGGAGAGGCAGAAGTAGGGCCTATCTGGTCCTATAGAGGGCATTTCTATCCCCAGTCCTATCCTTGGCTTTGAGGAAGTAAGGAGAGGGAAACAAGAAGCAGAACCCAGGGATCATAAGTGCGGGGAAGATGGCACCCCGGCTGGCTGCTTCAGATGAGAAAGTCGGCCCCACCCAATCACTGGGACATTCCCTTCTATGCCTGCCCATAGGCTCTTTTCCCAGGGGCTGCACCCCAAGCCCAATATCCTGGACACTTAATTAAGCTGAGGAGGGTCATTAGGGAGCCCCTGGATTGCCTGGGATAGAAGCCTTTGATAGGACTATAGCAATTACCTTGGAATGGAGAATGTAAATTAAAGGGACCCAAACATTTATAGAGGAGCAGAAGAAGCTAAGGGCCCCATGTGGGGAGGCCAAGTCTTTGGCTGCTGGGGACCAAGAAAGAATGTGAAGTCTGCTTTCTCCCAGAGGAGGCAAGGATGTCCAGAACCTATGGTGAACTCCTCCCTGGCCAGAAGGGTCCCAAGCAGGGGCCCACAGCCTCTCCTCCCTCCCTCCTGCTGCCTCCTCAGCCTAGGAAGACTTTTTCCCCAGGTCCCAGTCACCTTGGGGTCCTGAGCCTCAGACTTCCCTTCCAGGGTAACTCAGAGCCTGGGACCTCCCTCCTGGCTCCCCAAACAAGAGCATTGCCCACCTCAGGGCACCTAGTGCCCTCACTTGTCTCTGTTCTGAAAGTTCCAACATGCTCCCAGGCAGGCAGTCAAGATGACTCCTGGTTGGAGGCAAGGAGGTCATTTACCAAGTGTCCGCTATGTTCCAGACAGTTCAATCAGCTCCTTGAATTTAGGAAACAGACTGAAAGGTCCTGGAACAGTCCCTGCCCTTGAGAAGCCCCTCCCAAGGAGAGGCAGGGCACAGAGCAACTGTAGTTGAATGAGTAAGAACAAGGCAACTGGAGGAGGGAGGGCTAATCGATGGGGCCAGGTTAGGGTGGCAATCAGGGAAAGCCTCGCCAGGACCTAGCTCCTGATTCAGGCTCCCCACAGAAGACCAAGCTTCTTAAAAGCAGAGCAGAGGGAAGTATGTTAAGAAATGAGGGACCTTCTGTCCAACGGGCAGGGGAAGGAGACTGGGTGTGACTTTTGGGGATCAGCCAGGGGGCTGCTGTTAAATGAGCCGGGAAAGGGGGCCTGGAGCCCACCTGGAGAGGGCTTTCAGGTCTGACTGAGAAGGGAGCCTTGGAAGGGCCTGAGCAGGACAGTGATTGTCAGAGCTGAGGCTCAGGTAGATGGGTTAGTCAAATCTATGGAGGCTGGGCCTGACATCATCCATTAGTCAACTAGGTGTTTGTCCTTCCTCTGTCTACAACAGAGAGAGGGAGGGAAAAAAGCTCACAGAGAGTGCCAACCTTTTCCAACCTCCAGAAAGCCAGAGGAAAACCAGAGGATTCATTGTGACACCTGGGGCAGCCTTTCCTGCCAGCCCTGCCCTCCCATCCCCCAGGACCTGGGGAGAGGAAAGGGCTTTGTTACCCTGCTTGGAAGTAGGTGCTCTCACCATCCCCATCACCACTAAGATAGACTTTTATCACAGAGCAGTCACTGGATAGCTCACCCCCTCACCCCCAGCAATGTGTCCTCTCCCACAAGAATCTCTAAGTATACTATTGGAGCCTTCATGCCCGGCTGACCTATGATAGGTCAGTGAGGAGCCTCTGACAGGGTAGGGTTATTTCTACTTCCAGATCCACCCCTAGAAGCTGATGTCACTCCTCTGGAGGCACCAGACAACTGCTGGGTTTCAGGAAAGAAGTCTCATTAATTAGCTGTCAACAACAGTCCTGACTACTGACCCACCCTGTCAGCTTGTGAGACCTCACTCAGTGGTCTCAGGTGCTCTGGTCAGCCCCATCTCTGGAGCAAGAGGCACCTGAATCCTTTGGAAGCTGGGAACCACTGAGGCAATGAGGATAGAGCACTGGATTGGGAGTTCAGGGATCTGGGTTTGGGTCCTGGCTCAGCCACTGGCTCTGTGGGTGACTTTGAGCAAGACCCTCCCCCTCTGGGCTTCAGTTGGCCTTCTGTGATCCAGTGATCTCCAAGGTGGAGCTAGGCCCTGACCCCAAGATTAGGGGTGTGATTAACCGATTGGAGGGCCAGGACTTGGGTCACATCCCACCCTACCTGCAATTGCCAATGGAGGGACATGTCTACAAAACCGTCATGCCTCCTTTTCACCCATCAAAGCCCAACAGGGTTCCACATCCTACCTGCCAACCTACATTCTGTTGGTATCGGCCCCTCGGGGCAATCATAACTTTAGCCTAATCAGGCCCCCATGGCAGCAGCAGAAACAGTAGCTATTCAGGTACCACTGGGGAATCTCCCCCCAGAATAACCCCCCAGCACCTCATGGTGGCCTCAGGCACCCACCCCCCTCAGAGAGAGGGCTCTCTGTGCTCTGGGTTGGTGACAGGTCAGAGTGCCCACCTTCCCCTTTCCATTTATGATGGGAC
Source organism: Bettongia penicillata ogilbyi (assembly GCA_023548195.1). NCBI lineage: Eukaryota > Metazoa > Chordata > Mammalia > Diprotodontia > Potoroidae > Bettongia > Bettongia penicillata. The sequence goes on from JAJHZJ010001065.1 coordinate 1,275,305, forward strand.
AGAGTAAATGGTACAAGACACCAATGGGATTGACCAACTTTGTCTATCTTGGAAGACTTGATCAAGACAGAGAAGAGCCTGAGAAAGATATACTTTTTTTTTAAAAATGTTTAAGCCACAGACTAAAAGGGAAACAAATCACCAAGCTGACTCATTCATTTTTCACATGAGGTAACTTGTCCCAGAGAGGACAGAGAACTTTGGCAATGTCAGAACTCTCTAAACCATCATTATAATAATGACGATAGCAGCCCTCACATTCATATGCGCTTTAAAGTTTGCACAGTACTTAACGTGTCACCTCTGGGAGGTACGTGTTGTTATTATCCCCATAAAGGAAACTGAGGGTAGGCAGAGTTATCCTGGGCATGGTCACAAGGTGTCTGAGACAGGATTCAAACTCGGGTCTTTCTAACCCCCAACCCAGCACTCCATCTGCTGTGCCACCTAGCTTCATCTCAAGTTTCACCCTTTTCCCACCCAAACTGCTGCCACCTTCCATCTTGTGAGATTTTCCTGGGGGAGGGGGAGAGAGGAAGGGAAGGGAAGGCAGGAAAACGGTGACAGAGACATTAATGTTGACATTTCAGAACTTTAAAAATAGGACCAGCATCCTCCTTGTCCCAGACTCACAATTTGCCCGCCATCTTGGACACTGTACTCAGACTTACCTTCCGCATCCATCACTTGCCAAGTCCTGTCATCCCTACCTTCATAGCATTTGCCTCTATGGCCCCTCCTCTCCTCTGCCCCTGCCCCCACCCTGGTACAGTCCCTCATTACCTCACACCTAGACTATTGCAGTAGCTTCTGGGTGAGGGACGTCTGCCTGCCTCAGATCTCTCTCCATTTGGCCAACAAAGTGATTTTCCTAAAGTTCGGGTCCGACCATGTTGCTCCCTGATCACTAAACTCTCCTGGCTTCCTCTCACCTCTAAGAGCAAGTACAACAACCTCTGTTTGACTTTTAAAGCCCTTTAGGAGCCAGCCCCCTCCTCCCTCTCTCACATCCTCCCCAATATAGAGTTGTGATTCAGTGACTGGACTCTTGGCTGGCCCCTGCACAAGATGCTCCATCTCCTAGATCTTTTTCGGGCTGTTTCCCCCATGCCCAGAAATTTTCCCTCCTCCCTGACTTCTGCTTCCTGGCCTCCCTACATCCTGCATCACCCTTAAGGCTAGCGCCTTCCCTCTGGGATTATTCTACACTTATCCATCTGTATCTTGCTTGTAACTGGTTGTCTTATTGGCGTCTACCCTATCAGACTGTACACTCCTCAAGGGCAGGAGCTGTCTTTTGTTTCTTTTTGTATCCCCATTGATTAGCACAGTGCCTGACACATAGTAAGTGATGAATGGATACTTTTGGATGACTGATTAAAAGAAGAGAAAAGAGTAAAGATTGGGTCCAGTTGCTATCAAGGAGAGAAAGACGTGAGTGTTGGAGCCGAACTCCCCCCTAAGTTCTTCAGCAATTTTTCAGGGACCCTGCTAGTTAGAACCACAAGAGGCTGTGGATCTCACTTTTATCAAGATTGGAAAGCAAGGAAAATCTTTCAGTGACCTGCACCCCAAAAAGGGGCTGGAGGAATGCATCTCCTCCAAAGAGGGGTAGGTGGGGGGCTCTCAAGAGCACCAACCTTGGGGTCAGGAGACCTAAGTTCAAATCTGATCTTACTAGCTGTGACCATGGGCAGATCACTTAACCCTCATTGCAAAAAAGGAGAAGGGGAAGAAGCAGGAGCAGAAGCCACTGACTATCCCTGAGAAATGGTGATACAGGACCAGTCCTATCAGGTGAGACATTGTTGGCCAACATGGGGAATAAAAGCTGAGCAACGGGGGTTCGTGACTCCTTGTTGAGATGTGAGGTAGCTATTTGTCAGCTGGATAACAGCAGTAAAGAGGTCTGCTGTATTTCCAGGGTGTGGATCCAAGGGATTACAGAACACTGCCCAAGACCTGTTGGAGCACATCACCTCCACCCACTCTCAGGTGATTCATATGGGCTCAGATTATACGGGCACAAGGAACCTAGAAAGTGACACTAGTCATTGCTGGGGGCTGGGGATGGTGGGAAGACAGGCACACTGAGGTCCGGTTAGTGAAATTACAAATTGACCCAGCTGTTCTGGATTTCAGTTTGGAATTATGGGAGAAAAGTGACTAAATTGTCCATACCCTTTGATCCAACAACCTCACTCCCAGGCATTTGCCCCAAGAATGTCAAAGGCAAAAACAAGTCCAAAATAAACCAAAAAGTCATAGAAGTGCTATCCATGGTAGCTCAGAATTAAAAACAGAGTGTGTTCCATGAAGTGGGGAATGTTTGAAAACACTATGGTGAATGAATGTGATGGGCATCATTGTACAATAATGGGGAGTATGAGGAATTCAAAGGAATATGAGAAGATGTATATGAACTGAGAATAATAAGTTGAACCTGAAGAATGATGTCCCTGAACTACAAGAATGTAGATGACAGAATGAATGGAAAGAAATGGAGCCCTGAGTATTAGAAGAGATCATGAGATGGACCTCTTCCATGTTCATGGTAAAGGTGAGGAACTGCTGGGACAGCTCAGTGGTTTGGTCTGGAGTCAGAAAGATGAGTTCAAATGTGACCTCAGACACTTACTAACTGTGTGATCCTGGGCAAGTCACTTAATACCTGTTGGCCTCAGTTTTCTAAACTGTAAAATGAAGATAATAATGGCCCCTACCTTCCAGGGTTGTTGTGGGCATCCAATGAGGTAATATTTGTAAAGGGCTTAGCCAAGTATGTGGCATGTCTTGGTGGTATATAAATGCTAGGTCAGACAAGATTTCTTTCTATATGAACTGGTTTTGCTTAAATAGGTTTTTCTTTGTCACAAGGAAGGATTTGATCTGAAGAAAGGATGGGAAATAACTGTGATGTAAAAACAAAAGCATTAATTTTAAAAAGCTATTCCCAAAGATATCAAAGTTTTAGACAATGAATTAAAGGCTTTATGGTTCCCAGTAGCATCTTCATTATTTCTGATGAAAGATGGTGAGGGCCTGAGGAAAGAAAGGCAGATCTGGGAAGTCAATAAGAAGATGGCAGATGAGAACAAGATACGGATTCCTGAATCACAACTTAAAGTACTGGAATGACAGTCTCCTGGTCAGGAATGGAGTGCACCCAGCAAGGGAGTGGTGATCGTATGTTTGTCTGGAGTCTTGAAAATCTAATCCAAAGTACTCTAACCTGAAAAAGAAGGTGGGGAAACAGCAAACTTCCTGTGCAGACCCACCCAGCTGAATATGATACATAGTAGCCATAACGTCAGAATAAAAGCCATGGAGATGCCCAGAATTCCAGGGGTTAAAAGGAAAAAAAAGAGCCAGGAGTAAAACCCACGGTTTTAGATGTCAGTGCATAAATGATGGGTGACAATCATGACGAACTCTAGATCCTTATGTGATGAATCAAACTTGCTCTCACAGATACTGGATATTTGGTGGAATAACACCCACAGTCGCAGTCAAATTCTGGAGAGATGTACATTAAAAACAAAGAGGACAAGCAAAAATTGGGGCAGAGTAGCTGGAATATTAAGAAGACAGATTAGAGGGGGAAAAATCCAGGGACTAGGGGAAAGCATGGTGGAGGATATTTGGGTGGCAATCAATGAAGTTCAGTACATCCACTGTCTGCCTCTCTCCCTCTCTCCTTCTCTCTCCCTCTCTCTCTCTCTCTCTCTCTCTCTCTCTCTCTCTCTCTCTCTCTCTCTCTGTCTGTCTCTGTCTCTTGTCTCTCTCTCTCACACATGCACACACACACTTTCTCTGTCTCTGTCTCTCTCTGTCTCTGTCTCTCTCTCTGTCTCTGTCTCTCTCTCTCCCTCCCTCCCTCTCTCTCTCTCTCTCTCTCTCTCTCTGTCTGTCTCTGTCTCTTGTCTCTCTCTCTCACACATGCACACACACACTTTCTCTGTCTCTGTCTCTCTCTGTCTCTCTCTCTGTCTCTGTCTCTGTCTCTCTCTCTCCCTCCCTCTCTCTCTCTCTCTCTCTCTCTCTCTGTCTCTCTGTCTCTGTCTCTTGTCTCTCTCTCACACATGCACACACACACTTTCTCTGTCTCTGTCTCTCTCTGTCTCTGTCTCTCTCTCTGTCTCTCTGTCTCTGTCTCTCTCTGTCTCTGTCTCTGTCTCTGTCTCTGTCTCTCTCTCTCTCTCTCTCACACACACACACACACACACACACACACACACACACACACACACACACACCTTCATCGCCCCTCCCAGGACAAAAGCAGAAGGAATGTTGTCTGTGGAATACTCTATTGATCACCTGAATAGGACAGAAAGATGTGGTAGGTGCCTAGACCTGGGAAAAAATGCTGAATCAGGAAAACAGCCACAAGTTTGGGCAGAGCATGAGGTGTATGAAAGGTGGGATTATGAGGTGAGGATGGTTAGCCTGGAGGCATGTTGTGGAGGATTTTCAATGCACATTAGGCTGGGAGATTGGATGGCAATAGGGAGTTAGGGAAGATGTTTGAGCTGGGGATTGACCTAATGAGACAAATTGGGAGACCACTGGTGGACCAGCCATCAGTTGGGGGTATGATCTGGGTAAGACCAAAAATGTACTCATTAGTATAAGCAGACACATGGGTAGGGATCAGGAAAGTGAACTTGGAGGAAGATGGACAGAGGTTGGGGATCAGCCAGAGAAGCAGCACCCAAACCTGGCTCAAAAGCAGATGTAGTCTCCAGCATCTCTAGCAAAGCTAAGCTGGGTCTGGAGACACCTGTTACCCCTAGGGTGGAGTTGGCTGGCACATCTGGCACATCTCTTCGTTGCTCCAGGATCTGAGGTCAAAGAGTACAGAATGTGCAAGCAGGAAGGGATCTCAGCAGCCACCTAGTTCAACTCACACCTAAGTGTGTCTCTTGCTGTCTCTTGGGGATTACCTCCAATTTACCCTGTATAGATCGTGTTTCTACATACAAACTCTTTGTTATCTTCCCCACCCTCCCCTTAAATTGTGCCCTCCTTGAAGGCAAGCACTATTTTATCTTTCCTTATATTCCCAGCACTGAAAACAATGCCTGGCACACAGTTAGCACATAATAAATGTTTATTGCCTCCACACTGACAGAGAGGGTCAGAGTCAGGACGCTCCCCACTGCTCTTCATTCTGCCCTCGGGGGATGAGGAGCTTGAGCCCTTTAGATACTTAAAGAAGGGGACTATGTGCCCCTAAATTTTCTCTTCACCAGTCGAAGCATCCTGGTCCTGGGAAACGGCTGCTTGAGGCTGCTGACCCAAGGGGTTGAAGTTAGGGCCCAGCCAATTCAAGGAAATCTGACTGCATTCAGTGGAAAGAGGCTTTTCGGTTCCAAATCCCAAGGCCAATGTCTGTACTCTCTTCTAAGAGACTCATCCCAGTGCCCCCCCCCCCCCCCACCATGGAGATGAAATGATGTAGAAGGAAGGGTGGTATTGACTTTGGAGTCCAAGGGACCTGAGTTCAAATCCCACCTCAGACACTTCATAGCTCTGTGTTCCTGGTCAAGTCACTGAGTCCATGTGGTTCTTATCACCTGTCCACTAGCAAAGGTTTTGTCTCTCTTTTCTTGGAGCACAGCTGACTGTAGCAGAGTCAGAACTGGACCTCGGATTGTCCAAGCCCAAGACCAATATTCTCGTTATGACTCAGGATTTCTCTGGCACTCAAATATTCATGATACCTGAGCCAGGAGGAAGTCTTCCAATCAGCATTTGGTGGGAATCGGGAGTGGACCCACCAAATGAGCAGGAACCAAGTGGCCCCAAAACATCCCCTCACATGCCCCACTGGCTTCCCTGGTCACCAAGTTCCTCCAGATTACAGGCTTCAGCCCAGAACCAGAGATGATGCAAACTTCATGTGCAGTGAGGAGATCCCTGATCCTGTTTGTGCCCAGGATGGCTGAGACCAGAAGCAGTGTTGTCTCCCCACCCCCATTTCCACTCTTACCCCTGGCTCTCAGGTCACAGTCTCAGCCCTGCCAGTCACACCCTGTAGCTGGTTCCTGGAGGGCCAGCCCCCTTGCAGCAGCAGGGAAACAGCAGCTACAGACCCTCTAGCACCCCTTTCCAGGCCTGAACTTTCTTGGATAGAGGGAGGATTTGAACTGGGAGCACCTCCTGGCTTCTTAAAGGCTCCTGCCTCCTGTCCCTGCCAGTGGCTGTTCCTGGGGATCCTAGAGTGAGATTTCTCTTTAGAATTTCCCTGACTCAAATATATAGAAAACTAAGTCAAATCAGTTGGGGAATCCCAATTGATGAATGGTCAAGGGATAGGAACAGGCAGTTTTCAGAGGAAGAAATTAGAGTTTATCTATAGTCATATGAAAAGAATGCTCTAAATCACTATTGATTAGAGAAATGCAAATTAAAACAACTCTGAGGTACCACCTTACACCTAACAGATTGACCAGTATGTCAGAAAAGGAAAATGGTAAATGTTGGACAAGATGTAAGAAAATTGGAACACTAATGTATTATTGGTGGAGTTGTGAACTGATCCAACAATTCTAGAGGAAAATTTGGAACTCTGGCCAAAGGACTATAAAACTGTGTCTACCTTTTGATCCAGTAATACCACTACTAGGTATGTATCCCAATGAGATCATAAAAAAGGGGAAAGTGTATTTTGTACACAAAAATATTTATAGCAGTTCTTTTTATGGTGACCAAGAATTAGAAATTGAGGGAATACCCATCCACTGGGGAATGGCTGAACAAGTTCTGGTGTATGAATGTAACGGAATACTAAACAATGAGCAGGCAGATTTCAGAAAAACCTGGAAAGACTTGTATGAACTGATGCTGTGAGCAGAACAGGGAGAACATTGTACTCAGTAATAGGAACATTGTGTAGAGACTCAGCTCTTCTTAGCAATGCAAGGATCCAAGGCAAGTCCAAAGGACTCATGATGGGAAATGCACCCTCATCCAGAGAAAGAACCATGGAGTCTGAATGCAGATCGAAGCAGACTGTTTTCAATTTCTTTTCCTTCATTCTTTTCCCCTTTTGTTCTGTTTCTTCTTTCCCAACACATGTATACCTATATCAGATTACTTGCCATCCTGGAGAGGGGGGAGGGGAAGGAGAGAACTATAGAATTTGCAATTCAAAATCTTAGAGAAAATGAATGTTAAAATTTTTCTTTACAAAATAAAATTGTATTAAAAAAATATTTTTCCTGAAAACTCTGAGCAAGGTCAGGGAATTGTAGGGCCTCAGCGCGGAAGCTGAGAAGGAGCATTTGCATTAGATCTAGACTGGGGATTGCCCTGTGGTGGGCTTAGAAGACCCAATCCGGCCTGCCTCAGGCACCAGTACCCTGTGGGGCCCTGGCAGGGGTGGGGGGGTGGGGGATGGGGGGGGGTGATGCTTCCTGATTTCCCCAGGGTCATTCAGCCACCATGTTTCACAGACAGAACTTGAATCTGGGCCTTCTTGATGTCCAAGCCCACCCTCTCTCCATTCTGACCCCAGGAGAGATTCTGTCACAGAATCCCCATTTCAGAGTCTCCAGTGACCTCCATGGTGGCTCATCCAGTCCACACACAAAAAGAAGCCATTTACTTACGCACCCTAAGAGACTCTGCCTTGAACCACATTTGCCCCAGAGGGGGAAGGAGACTGGCTCAAGGTCACACAGCATACTTGTGTCACAGCCGGGACTTGGCCCATGGTCACCTACATCTAAGGCCAGTCAGAGCATCTTGCCTCCACCTTCTCTCCCACCCGAGCCCACTAGGAGAACCCAGCTTAGAGCAAGCTGAGTTCATCCCACTTAAATCTCACCAGGAGAGGTCTGTGAAGGTGGGGGAACTAGCCATTTGTCAACCTCAATGCAAGCCATGAAGAGTGACCAGCCCCTCTGGGGCTGAGAGTCAGGGAGTGCTGGCCTTTCAGCACCAGCTTTTGGAGCACACCATCAGAACTGTTGGGTCTGCCTTTGTACAGGAAGACAGCGACACCTTGTGGGCCCTGGCACAGGTGCCGGCCTCTGGGGACCCTTCGCTGTCTCCTCCCCTGGAGTCAGCCTCCCGCCATTGGACTCAGACTCTACTGCCTGAGGGTAGGGGTGGAGTGGAGGGGATGGAGCGCTGCAGCTGCTCACTGTGGCTCTCAGAGCCCCAGGGACAGGTCTCCTGGCAGGAAACACCAGCAGGGTTTGAGTGCCAACCTGCTCAGGATTTCCCTATGTGGTCCTCGAATCCAGCATCCCTGTGCCCTGGGCTTCCACTGGGCTGGACTGGAAGGAGGGCTAAGCTTCCTCCTCTGCTCAGGTTGCTGTCTCTGGACAGACCCGGCTACCTGCCCATGCCAGTCTACCCTCTGGGGCACACACTTGGCTGGTCTGTGAGCTCAGCAGGTCACTCTAGGCACCTCTGAAAGCCCCCAGGGTGTCTCCCCTTTTCTGCTAGCCACAGCCAACCCAGGGACCCCTCCCAAATCTTGTTAGATAGAAAAAAGACTTCCCTTCTTCCCTCCAAGGAAGAGACCTGCTCTGGGAGAATCCCTTTCAAGCCTGGGGAACCTCCTCCAACCTCTACCAGACTTGGCCCTAGCAGCCTCCCTCCTTACCCAACCTAGCCCTTCCAGGCCCAGCTGCCAGCTCATTTCTATTCATTCATGTGGTGGATGGAACCTGGTCCTTATCTCATGGCAGTGGGGACCCTCAGATGGATGTACAGCTCCTGTCAGTGGTAGAGAGGGCCAAAGAGGGTGCCCCTCCTCCCCCTTGGCCAAAGGTTCTATCCAAACTGATTCCGTTCCCTGGGAGAATTTATTTTTTAAATGCCTTCAGAACATAAAGGAAAGAAACAGGAACCATGTAGGGGTACCTGTGGCAACTGTTTACTGGCAGTCAGATGTGCCCTCCCCCAGTCCCTTCTGTGGAGAGACTGCCATCCAGGCATCAGGAGTTGGTAAAGTAGATTGCCAAGACTTAGCATCCCCGTTTGGTTGATGAAGAAACAGGCTCATAGCGGGGAAAGGACTCACCCAGGGTTACAAATCCACTCCAGTCCAGTCCAGGCAGAGATCAGCACTGGAACAGGTGTCCCAGTCTCCAGAACACGGATTGGAGGTTCCCTTTAGGAGTCCAGTCTCTCTATGACCTATGACAGGATAGCCTAGTGAGCCTGACCATCTCATCCCTTATCCCTCCCATGGGCTGGGGAATGGGAGGGCAGTGCTTTCTCGAAGCTCCCACAGGGGAAAAAAATTCTGCCCAAGCTCCAGGCTCCTGTAAGGTAGAGTGGCAAATGAAATACACTTTGTTTGTGGATTGAAAACCAGAAGTGTATCCTGGAGAGGGAGGAAGCCTAGCCTGGGAGCCAAGAAAGCCAGTCTATAGGCTTCCCTGGGCCCCTAAGCTACTTGTGTGCAGCTCTCTGGAGACCCCGGGTGCCCATCTTTGGACTGGATGAGCTGATTTCGAAGGATTCTTCCCTGAGAGTCTAGAGCTCCCAGAATTTTCAATCCTTATAAGTTTTTCTCTCAAGCCTTCCCTGCCACAGGCCCCTGGATACCAACTTGCTGCATTTTGACACCTGGAGATGACACCCATGCCAATCAAGCCTGCAGAGGACTCCGAACCACTGGGATCCTTCCCCCAGGGTGCTCAATGAACCGGGCTTCAGAAGTCCTGCTGGGGGTGGGGGGGAACCGTTAAATTAGAGGATCAGAACCTACGCAGGGCTCCCCGTAATTCATGACTGGGGAGGTGGGCAAACCCCGTTCAAATCTGCCCAAAGGCAGACTAGAAGTTATGAAAACCTGGTCTAACTTCCCTCATTTAGAACCCATCTCCACCCAGGACCTCCTCCCCACCTGGAACATTTCCGCTTCAGGTCTGGGTTCCTGCTGGGCATTAATCCACACAGTCCTGGAACCTTGCCTCAGGTCTGACCTGTCCAGAGTGGGGAGGGAGGGAGGGAGTCAGGGAGTGAGTACAAATTTACCTAGCCCTCTACGTGAGTGGGGGAGGGGCAGGACAAACGAGGAGCAGACCAAGCTCCACATGCCAGCTGCCCACCAGGAAAGTGGGGCACAAATGAGCCTCCTGTCACCTGCCCTATTGCACCTGGGCACCCCTGCTCCCTCCCCCCTATTCTGGGCTCAGGTGAGGGCACGCTTCCTGGTGACTGGATCGGGAGACTCCAGAGGCGGGCACTGTCCTCACCGAGGCCTCACTTCAGTACCAGACTGTCTGGTGCAAAGGTGTGTCGGGTTCCGAATCAAGCTCAGGATGAGAAGGCAGTGAGCCACTCCTGGACCGCAGACAGAGGTACAAACTTTCCTGAGGACAAGATGGAAAAGAATGGAATTCATAGGGAAATTCACATACAACACCCCGCCCTTCTGCCTTCAGTCATCCCAGCAGTTGGTAACCTTCAGTTGGGGAAGTTTAGCCAAGGGGCGATGGAAACTGGGATAAAATCTCTAAGGTACAAATTCTTGCTAAAAGGGCCCTTTGTGCCTCAGGGGACAAGAAAAACAACCAATCTTCTGGTCCCTCGGTTCAAGGAAACTGGCCCAATTTACAGAAAAAGCGCTCGATTGCTTTTCATATGCCACCCCTGGCCAACCCCTGAAAAAGTAGGAAAACATTCGTGACCTCATTAGCTGAATTATATGAAACAAGTGCCACTGACTACAGCCCACGTGTCATCTCTGACTCTGGGAAGTGTAATCAAATGCTACTAGAAAAGGCATGTCCATTTCCTGCTCCGTGGTCCTATATCCTGTGGCACCATCTAACCACAATCATTTCCCTGGCTACCTTGTCCCTGTGTATGAGCATCGTCTCCCCATCTGAATACCAGTTCAGTACCAAGCATGGCATTTGGTCTTGTAGCTGTATTCATTCATTCATTCATTCATTCATTCATTCATTGTCAGTTGGGCTATATATAGGGTATGTTCAAGGAGGACCAGTACCTTTGGTGTGATGGCTGATGAGCCCTTTCCAGGGGTCTTTCCACTTTTGATGTCCACCTGTTCCACCTAACTCCCACCTGTGTCTCCAAGAAGCTGCAGCATGCACAGCGGCCACACTCTAGTAAACCATTTTGGCAGACAGGCCAAACCAGGTTGAGGGTAACCAAGTGTTCTCAAACTCATTGATGAGTTAGGGGGTGTCTACTCCAAGCATGTGAAGAGTTCATCTGGTGGAATGGGTGGATGAAAACAATTTGTTCCAACAATCATGAAGGCAGATGAAGCAGATAATGTGGAGCACTTAGAGTTTGGCTAGACACCGAAGAAGCCAAGGTCATCCACTGCATCCTGAGCCATCGCCAGCCATCTTGGCTCTGTCCTGCCACCGGACTATGATGACTTTGGAGGAGAGAGAATGAGGTTGATGACTTCGTGTAACTCTGTCTCACTTAAATCCAATTTATGCATGAATCAAAAGACATCCCCCATACCTTTTCACTCTTATGCCTCAAAGTCCTGTGGTAGAGGCAAGTGATGAAATAGCAGGTGAGGATGCACTGGGAACTGTAGTCACAACCCTGCACACAGGCGGCCCAGACCATAGGGTCATTTCTCACTGGAAGCAGCAATGGGACTTGGCAGCCCACTGGGTGCTGAACAGTCTTTTAAGGATTTCACTACTCACCTCCTGGTGTGAGGAAGGGGACTAGAAAAGGTGCCCTAAACATTGCCTGCTTACCCAACCCTGGCCTGATTATTGCGGCAGGCAGGGAACCCCACTATGCAGTGGAAACACAAAAAAATGTACGAAAACATCTGCAAAGATGATTCCACTCACCATCGGCACATGGAATGTGTGCACACTAATAGACAACACAAAATCCAATAGACCTGAAAGAAGAACGGCTCTTGTTGCAAGATAACTCAAGTATCGCGTCCAAATAGCAGCCCTGAGTGAAACAAGGTTGGCAAATGAAGGCCAACTTACTGAAGCTGGAGCTGGATACACCTTTTCCTGGAGTGGGCTCAGTGAAGGGGAGCTCCGTGAAGCTGGCATAGATTTTGCAATCAAAACTAATCTAATCAGCAAACTGGTATACCTGCCAAAAGGAGTGAATGACAGACTCATGATAATGCAATTGCCACTCACAGGAGAATGCCATGCCACCATCATCACTGCTTATGCTCCTACCATGATAAACCCTGATGAAGTAAAAGACAAATTTTATGAAGACCTAGAGGCCCTTATCATTAATGTACCAAAAAGGGACAAGCTTGTAATGCTGGGCAACTTTAATGCTGGAATAGGCTCAGACTATAAGACTTGGCAGGGAGTCCTAGGGAGGAATGGAGTTGGAAACAACAACAGCAATGGTCATTTACTGCTGAAGACTTGCACATCTCGTGACCTTCTCATTACCAACACTGTCTTCTGTTTGGCCTAAATGCCATAAAACTTCATGTATGCACCCTCGCAGCAAACATTGGCATCTAATAGACTTTGTGATTGTAAGGAGAAGAGACAGACAAGATGTGAGAGTGACAAAGGCAATGTGTGGTGCAGAGTGCTGGACTGACCATAGACTTATCCTTTCCAACCTAAATATTCACATTCATCAAAAGCACCAGCCCCAAGGCAAAATAACCACCACAAATTAATGTCAACAAGTCTTCTGGGAGTGAACAGTTTGTTGCTGATTTGGAGGGAAAGTTGAGCCAACACACAATTGCCAACAGTGGAGCAGAAAAGGAGTGAGCAGCTTTCAGAGATATGGTGTACAGCACTGCATCTGCTCATCTGGGTCAGAACACTCGCAAACACCAAGACTGGTTTGATGAAAATGATGGGGAAATTCAGAAGCTACTAAATAAAAAATGAAAACTCCACAGGATTTACCAGCAGGATGGTTCATCTACCTCTAAGAAGGAAGCATTTAATTCCATCCAAAACAAAGTACAAGCAAAGTTTAGAGAGATGCAGGATTCCTGGCTCAGTAAGAAGGCAAATGAAACTCAATTTTTTGCTGATAGTAACAATCCAAAGCACTTTTATGATTCCCTGAAAGCTATTTATCGATCAAAAACATATGGTGCCTCACAATTACTCAGTGCAGATGGGGCCACATTGATCAGTGATAAGGACATGATCATAGAGAGTTGGGCTGAACAATTCCATAGTGTTCTCAACAGACCATCATCAATCAATGCTGAGGTCACTGACCATTTACCTCAGGTTGAACGCAATCCCTCCTTAACTGAACCTCCAACTGAAGAAGTTTTGAGAGTCATTAGGCTCTTTCATGTGGCAAAGCACCAGGTGCTGATTCTATTCCAGCTGAGATTTACAAGGTAGGGGGACTATTGCTCATACAAAAGCTGACTGGAATTTTCCAGGTTATATGGCAAGAGGAGGTTATCCCCCAGGAGTTCAGGGATGCCTCCATTGTCCATCTCCATTAAGGGTAAAGGGAATAGATTGTCCTGTGACAACCACAGGGGGATCTCTCAGTCATTGCTGGCAAGGTTCTTGCTAGAGTCCTCCTTAATAGGCTGATCCTTCACCTGGAAGATGGTCACATACCTGAGAGCCAGTGTGGCTTCAGAAAGGGCTGAGAAACAGTTGATGTGGTTTTTGCTGCCCGACAGCTGGTCCTGCTGTCAGGACCAGAACAGAGGCCTGTCCACAACATTTGTAGATCTGACCAAGACCTTTGACACTGTTAGTCATGAGGGCTTATGGAAAATTGTCAAAATTTGGCTGCCCAGAGAAGTTCATCAGCATTGTACATCAATTTCATGATGGCATATTTGTCTGGATTCTGGATAGTGAACAATACTCTCGTGCCTTCCCAGTCACCAGTGGAATGAAACAGGGCTGTGTGCTTGCTCCCATGCTTTTTAGCATGATGTTTTCAGCCATGTTGACAAATGCTTTCAATGAGGATGAGCATGGCATCAAGGTCAACTACTCTACTGATGGTAAGTTCTTCAATTTGAAAAGGCTACAAGCCAAGACAAAAGTGGAGGGAGTGTTGGTGCATGATTTTCTGTTTGCAGTGATTGTGCACTCAACGCAGCCTCTGAAACTGAGATGCAACAAAGTATGGATCAATTCTCTGCTGCCTGTGCTGATTTTGGCCTAATAATTAACACCAAGAAAACATAGATGCTCCATCAGCCACCACCACACCATCCATATGTGGAACCATCACTTACAACAAATGAAGGAGTTTTGAATGCTGTGGATAAGTTCACTTACCTTGGTAGTGTACAGGGATGTACACAATGACAATGAGGTTGATGCATGCATTGCCAGAGCTAGCTCAGTGTTTGGGAGACTCTGAAGAAAAGTTTGGGAGAGAAGAGGTATTAGACTGACTACCAGACTGAAGGTCTACAGAGCCGTTGTGCTGACCTCATTGTGTGCTTGTGAAACATGGACAGTCTACCAGCACCATGCCAGGAAACTGAATCACTTTCATTTGAACTGTCTTAGGAAGGTTCTGAGGATCATCAGGCAGGATGAAGTACCAGACACTGAAGTCCTTGCTCGAGCTGAACTGCCAAGTATTCAAACTATGATTCAGAGAGCACAACTCTGATGGGCTGGCCATATTGTTCGAATGCAAAATGTGCACTTGCCAAAAAGACTATTTTATGGAGAACTTGCATGGGGCAGGTGATCACATAGGGGTCAGAAGAAGCGATACAAAGACAACTTCAAGGTCTCTCTCAAGAACTTTGGATTTGACTGTGCAACATGGGAGACACTGGCACAGGATCGCTCAGCATAGCATGCCCACATCAGAAAGGGTGCTGTGTTCTATGAGCAAAGCAGAATTGAGACAGCACAAAGTAAATGCAGGATACGCAAATTTGGGATATCCACCCCAAATAGTCACACAGACTCTCTGTGCCCAACCTGTGGTAGAGCATTATGAGCTCGTATTGGTCTGATCAGCCACAGTCGGACACACTGAAATTTCACTTCATCATGGTGATGTCACTTTGGTTCTCTGTGAAGACCAAGGATAACACCCAACCAACCATTCAGTCAGTCAGTCATCTGCTGTATCACGGATCATTGAGATTCAGGAGAAGATTGTGACCTAGAGATTCCCTCTCCCATGGGTTCTCAGGAAGTTCCTCTAGATTCAAAGCATTTTGGGGGTCCAATCTACAGCTTACAAGCCCCCACTGATATCTTCATTCTTGTTGAGCCAATCAGAGTGATTAGTTCAAGGCAAAAGACATTTTAACCATACAGTATAATGAGATAAGTGATAAGATATCCATCCCTCTAGCTATCCGTGCAGGCTCTCCGCAAGTTGCCCCAACCCTAAAGGGCACATGCAGGGAACCAATGACCAAAGACCATGCATTGAGAGGCACATGTAGAGGGAACATATGTGACCAGAAAACAAGTGTAAAGAGGGAAGTGTGCATCCGGGGTGTACCTGCGCTCAGTGCTCGTGCTCCTGGGTGTGGTAGAGTCAGTAATGAGAATGCCCTGTGCTGATCCTAGCGAGCTAGTAATGAGAATGCCCTGTGCTGATCCTAGCGAGCTAACAGCTTTCTCTCCTGAGCTGAGGTCCTCTGGTGTTCTGTCCTTTCTGTGTGCTGCTCTCTGCTGGGCATCAGTATCGAGAGACTCTGCTGGACATCTCAACAGACACTTTTGCTCTCTGCTGCCATCTTCTGCATTGTATCTGCTCTGCACAGGGGCAGACATCCCAGTTGTTCAAGGCTGTCTGAACTCCTTTCCTCCTATCATTCTTCATTCTAAACTCTTTTCTGACTTGGGTTCTGTTATTCCTCTTCACTTCTACCATACTCAGGTAGACTCAAGACCTTGACCTGCCTTCAAGTTGAGAGGCACATGTGGTGGGAACAGTTGAACCAGGGACTCCAAAGAGACTGGTTGGAACTTGGGGGAGCAGGTTCTTTTCAAACCCCACAACGGTCTGGATTTGGTACTTTTCTATTTCCAGGACACAGGATGCCATTGGTAGATCGTGAACGTATAGTTTTAAAGTTAACTCACCTCACTGTACCAATGCACATGTGCACATCTGTGGATACATGCCTCATCTCTTGCTGAGCTCCCACTCTTCATTACCCATTGTCTCCTGGGCATTTCAAACAAGAGGGCCCAGAGAAACCTCAAACTCAACATGTTTAAAACCGAACTTATTATCTTTCCCCAAAATCCACCCCTCCTCCTAACTTACCTATTCCTATTGAGTAGTTCTCTGGCCACAAGTACTCCCACTACCATCGTAATCACCTGGCCTCCTGATCCTTGTGCCTTTCTTGACATTTCACTGTGGCTCACCCTACCTCATCAATCAGTAGTCGAATCTTGTCACTTCTTTAGACTCATCTCTCCAACGTATCCCCCTCTCCCCACTCACATAAACATCTCCTTACCTAGTTCAGATCCTCATCACCTGGACCTGGACCCATTGTAGCAGACTCCTAACTGATTTCCAAGCTTCAGATCTCATCCCATTTCATGCTACATAATGTGCCAAAGTGATTTTCCTAAAGCTAGGTCTAACCCTGTCACAACCTCCTCCTCCACAAATTCCAAAGGTTCCCTATTGTCTCCAAATAGCAACTATAAAATTCCTGATTTGTCATTTAAAGCTCTTGATGATCTGGCCCCTTCCTAACTTCCAAATTTTCTTCTATCTCATTCTCCTCATGGCATTCAATGGTCTGATTTGCTGTTCCTCACATACAATGCTCCATTTCCCCTCTCTGTGTCTTTACATGGTTTGTCCCTCATATCTGGAATACTGCCTTCCTCCATCTCTTAGAATCCTTGGCTTCCTTAAGACTCAGTGCAAATACTATCTTCTGTATGATGCCTGTTGGGAACAAAGTCATCCTCAGTGCCAGTCTCCAACAAGCTCCCATGAAATTTGTTTGGGCAGAGTTCCCCAAATGGATTTGGGGGATATGTTTATTCATAATCAAGGATATAACAGAAGTTTAATGGGATTTTCCAGCCCCAAATCAGATGGTACTCTGGGAGCAAAGGTTGTGGGTCCATAACAGGAAAAGGAATAACTAAAAGAATTGACATTATTTTTTAAAAAAATATTTTTCCAATTACATGTAAAAACCATTTTAACATTCATTTTTTAAAAAAATTGAGTTCCAAAATATCTCCTTCCTTCCTTTTCCCACTAATTGAAAAGGCAATCAATTTGATATGAGTTATACACGTGTAGTCATGCAAAACATTTCCATATTAGTCATGTTGTAGAAAAAAACAAAAAAAATCACTTCAGTAAAAAGGAGGTTTTTTAAAAAGTCTGCTTCAATCTTCATTCAGATGGCATCAGCTCTTTCTCTGGAGGCGGATAGCATTTATCATAAGTCCTTCATTGTCATCTTGGATCACTGCATTGCTGAGAATTGCTAATTATTCACAGTTGATATACAATACTGTTGTTACTATGTACAATGTTCTCCTGACTCATCTCACTTTACTTTGCATCAGTATAAGCCTTTCCAGGTTTTCTCTGAAAGCATCTTTCTCATCATTTCTTATAACACAATAGTATTCCCTCCCAGTCATATATCACAACTGTTCAGCCATTCCCCAATTAAGACATCCCCTCAATTTCCAATTCTTTGCCACCACTAAAAAAACTGCTATAAATATTTTTCTGCCTATTTTTTTTTCCTTTTTTTCCTTTTCTTTTTAATCTCTTTAGGATATAGACCTAGTAGTGGTATTGCTGGGAAAGTACAGTTTAATGACCCTTTGAATATAATTCCAAATTATTCTCCAGAGTGGTTAGATCAGTTCATCACCAACAGCGCATTAGTGTCCAAGTTTTCTCACATTCCCTCCAACATTTGTCATTTTCCTTTTCTGTCACATTAGCCAATCTAACAGGTGTGAGGTGGTACCTCAGAGTTGTTTTAATTTGCATTTCTCTATTCAGAAGTGATTTGGAGCATTTAAAAATATTATTATAGATGACTTTGATTTCTTCTGAAAAGTGCCTACTCATATCCTTTGATGATTTATCAATTGGTGAACGACTCATTTTCTTTCAAATTTGGCTCAGTTCTCTATAAATTTGAGAAATAAGGCCTTTGACAGAGAAACTTGCTATAAAATTCTATCTCTCCCTTCCCCATTTTCTACTTTCCTTCTAATCTTGGCTGTATTGATTTGGTTTTGCAAAACCTTTTTAATTTAATGTAATCAAAATTACCCATTGCACATCATGTAATGCTTTCCATCACTTGTTTGGACATAAATTCTTCCCTTCTTAATAGATCTGACAGGTAAACTATTCTATGCTCTCCTAATTTGTTTATGGTATCATCCTTTATGTCTAAATAATGTACTCATTTGGACCTTATCTGGGTATGTGGTGTGAGATGTTGGTTTAATCTGGTTTCTGCCAACCCACTTTCCAGTTTTCCCAGCAATCTTTGTCAAATAATGAGTTCTTGTTCCAAAAGCTGGGGTCTTTGGGTTTATTAAAAACTAGATTGCTATTGTCATTTACTACTGTGTCTGTTCCACTGTTCTACTGCTCTGTTTCTTAGCCTGTATCAGTTCATTTTGATGACTAATACTTTATAACACAGTTTGAGATCTAGTACTGCTAGGCCTCTTTTCTCCCCTTTTTTTTCATTGATTCCCTTGATATAGTTAAACTTTTGTTCTTTTGTTTTTACATTTTATTTTTAATTTATAGAATAAAACAAGCATTTTCATAACATAGTATAATAATTTTAAAAAGAATATTGCATATGAGACTATATTTATTACATACAACTTGCTATTCCTTTAAAATATTTAATAAAGTTATCATATGAATTTCTTTTTCTTTTCCTCTTCTCCCCAACTCTAGAGATGGCTACACAATTAGACACAAATATGTGTGCACATTTGAATATATATAATGTAAACACACATATATGTATGTGTATATATATATACGTATATATGTAAAATCATTCTGTGCACAAATAGATTTGTCACTTCTTTCTCTGCATGCAGATAGAATCTTCCTTTATAGGTCCTTTGTGGTTAATGTGGGAATTTATAATAGTTAAAATGACTTAGTGGTTCAAAGTTGTTCTTGAAACAATGTTGCCATTACTGTATACAGTTTTCCCTTAGTTATAATCATTTCACTCTCCATTATTTCTTGCTCATCTTTCCATGTTTTTCTAAGATCATCGAGCTCATCATTTCTTATATAACACAGTGGTATTTCATCTCAATCATAGACCACAACTTTTTCAGCCATTCTCTGATTGATGGGCATCTCTGCCCAACTGAAAGAATTTTCAGTTCTTTACCACCCCAAAATATTTTATATTTGGAAATATTTTAACATAAATATAAACATTTTAGAAAATATAGATTCTTTACCCTTTCCCCAGTCATCTTTGGAAATAGACCTAGTAGTGGCATTGTTGGGTCAAAGAGTATAGGGAATTCAATAACTCTTTGGGCATAATTCTAGATTGCTCTCCAAAATGGTTAGATCAGTTCACAATTCCACCAACAATGAATTAGTGTCCCAGTTTTTCCACATCCCCTCCAACATTTGTCTCTTTCCCCTTCAATCATTTTAACCAGTCTTATGGATGTAAAATGATATCTTAAGGTTGTTTTAATTTGCATGTCTCTAATCATGATTTAGAGCATTTTTTCATATGACTTTAAATTGTTTTGATTTCCTCATCTAAAAACTGCCTGTTTATACCCTTTGACCTTTTATGAATTGGGGAATGACTTGTATACCTATAGATTTTATAAAATTCTTTGTCCTACTGACGAACGATTAATATTTTTCCAGTTGTTTAGATCTGACTTTATTTGTATGAAAAGCATTTTGTAATTGTTTTCATATAGTCCCTGGGTTTGTCTTGGCAGATAGACTCCCAAGTATTTTATATTACCTCCAGTTATTTTATGGAATTTCTCTTTCTATCTCATACTGCTGAACTTCATTGGTGGTAATATATAGAAATGTTGATGATTTATGTGGATGTATTTTTTTTTATATCCTACATAGACTTATCATTTCCCTTCATTACCTGAACCTCTACTCATTAGCCCCTGTGCTGCTTATTCAGAAAGAGAGCGCTGGAGGACTTAACCCTTTCATGCTAGAGCTCCTGGCTAGGGCTCTGCTGTCCTGACTGGTAGATGCCTTTGTCATCCTCTTACATATGTGCTCTTTATATGTCTTTATATGTACATTTGCACCCTTCTCACTCGGGTTCCTGGTGTGTCCCTTCATACATGTTCCCTGGTTACATGAATGCCCTCTCTGTGTTTTGTCCATGAGCATTCTCCGGTTATGAATATTCTTTGCATGTTCTTATACATTGTTGGTGAGGCAGCCTGTCTTTATTTGGAGCTGTGTCATCTGGCTTGCTAGTAAAAGGATTACACTGGTGTGGGCTCATGAATCGTGTTTTGAAGTGGATACTGACTATAAAGTGCATCAGGCTGGACTAGCTTTTAGATGGTTTAATGTGGGTGAGGGTCAGGGGGCCAAGAAGAGATCTAGACAAAAGGCTTGAGGAAGACTGGAGAGTGGAGCAATCAGGTTCATCTAAAGGAATCAGGGAAGGCTTCATGGAGAAGGAAGCCTCTGAGCTTCATTTTAAAGAACAAAGAGGATGTGGGGAAGTGAACCAATGCCATGAGCACACTGTGAGCACAGGGAGCAGATGGTGTGAATGCCTAGCCAGGAGATGGCATTCCAGGTTCATGGCACAGCTGGTGATGTGGGCTGGATGTACTGAAAAGGGCTTGAAAGGGAGTGATAGAAGGTTCTCAGGGTCCTTAGGAGGCAGCAGCTAAGTAGATGGGCATGCCTCTTCTTTAAAGCCATCTCTACTGATTCAAACACCAATGACTTTCTGGGTCTCTGGGATCTTTGTCCATAGCACCTGCAGGGGCAGTTGCCAGGCTGCATCTCCCATGATGAGGACTGAGGAGGGCCTGCTCTTGGGTTCAGGGTCCTGGGCTGTATCCACTGGGGCCTGAGGAGAGATGTAGACAAAGAGGTTGCCTGACACCCGTTGCTTCCTCTCTCTGCCACAGGATGCCTTGCCTGCCCTCAGGGTGGCAGTGGGTTTGCAGTTGGTAGTGGCCCCCTCTCCACAGGAGTCACCTCCTTTCTCCAGATGATGGCTGTGGGGGCTGGACTGGAAGCCTGGGGGTGGATGCCACTCCCAGGGCCCCTGTGTTGGATAACCCTTTTAGGAAGTGTGAAGGAAAAACTCATCAGCATCAGCTATCCATACCTGAATGTCTATAATTCTCTATGTTAGTTAGTGGCAAAGCCAAGACCAGAGCCTCGTATGTTCATTTCTGGTATTAAGGCCCTCTCCACTAGTGCAGGGAATAAATAACTAGCCTTGGAGCCAGGAAGACCTGACGTAAACCAGGAGTATAAGTCCTGACTCTGATACATATTAGTCATCTGATCTTGGACAAATTGCTTAACCTCTCTGGAGTCTAGGATTAAGAAAGGGCTAACCTGCATTGGTAGAGGGACTTTTCTCATGGGGGAATTCCCTCTCCCAAATGCTGTCCCATTTGCCTTTTTGTCCCTTGTGCTGCCTAATAGATTACACCATAAAGACACATGAGGGCGCTCTCACTAATTTTACATTGAAGCAATGCCACGGACAGCTAGAGATCGTGCTTTAGTCAGCTCCAGTGTGCCAATGGGAAGGAGCACTGACCAGAGAACCAGGACCATGACATCATACTTTGATCTGGAAGGAGACCTGGGTTCTAGTCGTGGCTCTGCTACCAACTTCCTCTGAGACTGACTCAGGCTTCGACCCTTCTTTGGACCTCATTTTCTTTCTCTGTAAAATGTAAAGGTTGCACTTGATGATACTAATTGGCATTTTTCATGGCACTTTAAAATCTACAAAGTCTTCTTTACATGCATTGCCTCACCTGGTCCTCACAACAACCCTGTGAGGTGGGTGCTATTACTATCTCCATTTGATTTGCCTGGGGTCCCACAGCTATGAAGTATTAAGGGTAGGAGTCAAGCCCTGGCTCTCCTGGCTCCAATTTAATTCTCTGCCCACTACATAAAGCTTCCTCTCTAGGCAGTCTCCTCTAGATGACATCTTAGGAGTCCAGAATGAATCAGTACTTAGCACAGATTGGATACATGGGATGAGGGGAACCTTCACAACATTTCTCCCATAAGGCCCTTAGTGCCCATTCACACATTCATAAGGCCCCTCATCACTCCATGCCTGGACTATTGCAATGGCCTGCTGCTGTCTGCCCCCCTGCCTCAAGGTCTCCCCCAGCCAGTCCATCTTCCCCTCAGCTGGCAAACTGATCCTCTTAAAAAGCTTCTATGACCATGTCACCCCGCTGTTGAGTGGACTCTGGTGACTCCCAATCAGCTCTAGGCTCAAATGTTAAATCTTTGAGACTGGTAACTTCTTGAGAAACAAAGCCTCTGTGGGCTCAGGGCCCCACAAAATAAAGCCCTGAGGGGATCTCCAACACGGGGCCCCTTCATCTTCATGTCAGCACCATGGCCAGCACTTGTATCCACTCCCTAACTAGTGCTCAGCAGCATGCCTGTGGCAGGTCTGGGGGCAGATTCCCACTTGGGGCAATGGTGTTTCTGCCTCTGCCAGGACAGGCATGTGGCCTATGAGGTTGCCACCAGACGTAATCCAGTAGTAGAAGTCATGCCCGGATCAAATGGCTGTAGCTTCCCTGATGTGCTCTTGTGAAAGTCTGGGAGTAAGCAGGATCCCTCGGAAAATCAGGCTTCATTGAATATCTCAGACTGGCTGTGGCAGCAGCTTTGGCTCAGAGCTGGGTCAAGAGCTGAGAGTTTGGAAAGACTGGACAGTATGGAGTTGGTGACCTCTCTGGGCCCTAACTAAGTCCCAGACTCTCTCAGCTAATTACTTGTGGGGTCTTAGAGGAGAATGACTACAGAAAAGGAAACTGACAGCCAGAGAGGTAGTGATTGCCTCATGTCACATGGCTAAGCAAGCATCAGAGCAGAACTTTGAAGAAGATTCTTGCTCAAGGTCAAAGTGGGCAGACCCTCCCTGCGGCTGGGACCGGAAGACACAGGCACGGCAGAGAGAAGAGACAGCAGGAAAATCTGCAGTGAGGGAAGAGAAGAAATCTGGAACTGGGACAGGCCAACTGTGACAGAGATTCCCTCACCTAGCCTTCTCCTAACTTTGTCAGTGTATCTAGTGCAACCCAGAGAAGAGAGAGACCCCCTTACTGGGAGGGAGAAGGCAGAGTTTGGGTGACAACTATCTGTCTCACTTATTAAAGGCTAGGTAAGAGTCGAGGCAATACTGAATGGGCACTGCCTCAGACAAACTGAGGCCTGGGAAAGGCCAAGGTTTCCCTCTGCAATGGGGCCATCGCCAGTTGTCTTGACCTATGTCTTGCCACAGGACTCTGATGACTCTGGAGGAGATAGTGGGGCTGATGCCTTTGTATAGCCCTGCCTCACTTAAATCCAATTCAATGCCTTCATCACCCTCCTGCCTGCAAGGGTCCTCTGAAGAATGAAAGATGATCAACCACATTCTGTCTTACTTTTACAGAGAGTCCAGAGTGCTCAGCCTGGAGTCAGGAAGACCTGAGTTCAAATCCAACTTCAGTTACTTACTAGCTGTGTGACCCTAGGCAAGTCATTTCACCCTGTTTGCCTTACTTTCCTTACCTATAAAATGAGCTGGAGAAGGAAATGCAGCCCGCTCTGGTATCTTTGCCAAGAAAACCCCAAATGGGGCCATGAAGAGTGGTAACCTCTGTGATGGCAGCCAAGGGATGTCTGCCAGTGAGCATTTATTAAACACCTACTGTGTGCTAGGCCCCATGCTAAGCTCAGGGGAAACAAAGAAAGGCCCTGCCCTTGAGAAGCTAATGGGAGAGACAGTTTGCAAACAAACATGCATATACATAAAATATAGACAGGATGCACTGGAAATATTCATCAGAGGGAAGGCACTATCACTGAGGGAGAACAGGGAAAGCTTCTCATTCAAGATAGGATTTTGGCTGGGACTTGAAGGAAGCCAGGGAGAGGGAATGTGGGGGGCAGTCCAGACATGGGGGACAGACAGCCCATGGAGTCTAGATGCATGAAGAACAGAGAGGAGGCTGGTGTCCCTGGATTGAAAAATGTGTATAGGGCATCAGGTGTAAGAGACTAGAATGGTAGGAGGGGACCAAGGTATAAAGAACCATGAATGCTAAAATGAGGATTTTATACTTGGTCCTGGAGGAGATCGGAGCCACTGGGGTTGATCAGGTAGGAGGCATGATATGGTCAGACCTGTGCCTTAGAAAGGTCACTTTGATGGCTGAATGGAGGATGAACTGCAGTCAGTAAAGATGGGAGGTGGGCAGACCCACCAGCATGGGGTAATAAGGGTCTGCCCCAGGATTAGGGTCAGAGGAGTGAAGGGGCATATCCGAGAAACATTACAAAGGCAAATTTACAGGCTTCAGAGAGAGACTGAAAATGGTTGGTGAGAGAGTGAGAAGTGAAGGATGATACCTAGGTTGTGAGGCTGGTGAGGCCCACCTTTGCTGAGCTGCCCAGTAATGATTGGTTTTGAAAAGTGGACCCAAAATTGAACAAGGTAGTGCCAAGATGGCCCGTTTGTCAGGGTACTCCACCGGGCTTCTTACTTTCTTCTAAGTGTTTCAAAGGGTTGATTGGTACTTTCTTCTGCCTCCCCTTAGGTGTTGGGGGGTGGGCATGGGAGAGATCTACAGAAGCCCTCCTCTGTAACAAATAAATAAATCAGCTGAGATTGTCTCTGGACCCTGGGCCCTGAGGCCTTCTGCTCTGGTCAGTGTTCCCGGGTCTTTCACAATCACTGCTCTGCATCATTCAGAACTGTGCTTCCCAAAGCCCTGGGTGGTGGGGGTCAAAAGACCAGACCTGAGGCTTGAGTCTGGGCTTTGACTGGTTGAATAGCTTTAGTCGTGACCCTTTCCTTCTCTGGGCCTCAGTTTCTTCATCTGTACAATAAGACCCCTAGATTAGCTGACATCACATCTTGTGACTCTGGGAGTGTGAGTGTGTGTGTGTGTGTGTGTGTGTGTGTGTGTGTGTCCCTGTAGACACGAGTCTTGCCCCAGCTTACACAAGACTGGAGGTCAGCTATCAGATGCTGGTGAGGGCCTTGAGCCTTGGAGACACACTATTCCCTCCCTGTCCCACCCCGTCCTCCAGCACCCACCTGGATCATCAGAGATTCCCAGAACCTGACATGGGCCTGAGTGGCAGTCCAACCCACACCTGAAGAGAAGTGACATCAACAATGTCCCCAACAAGTGACCACCCAGCCTCCAAAGGAAGCTCTCCAGGGAGAGAGATCCCACCTCTTCCTCTTGCCTGGTCAATATCTCCAGCCAGACCCAGGGGACATAAACTCCAGGACCCCTCCCTCCAGGAGCCTGTGATTGGGCTAATACCAGCCACAAATGCCAGGGCAGATCGCCAAGGCCAGGAGGCTTCTGGAAACAGATGACTTGGGAGCTTTAGGCCTCAAGGGAAGCCTGTGATTTCCTGGGCTCCCATTTATTCCCACTGCATTCCTAGGACTGTGGGAGACACAAAGGCAGACACTCAGGGGAGAGAAGGAGCCTGTATTAGGTGCCTATTATGTGGCAGCCCCTGTGGTAAGTGCTCTACAAATAATGTCTCATTTTAAACTCACAACAGCCTCAGTAGGTGGGTACTATTATCCCCATTTTATAGATGAGGAAACTGAAGCCATTTTTACATGACTTGCCCAGGGTCACACAGCTAGTTTAGGGTTAGGGTTAGGGGCTTTGACTGGTTGAATAGCTTTGATTTGACCTCAGGTCTTCTTCATTCCTGACCCAGCACTCCACCCATCCTAGGCCACATAGCTGTTATGCTAGAATTGACGGTTAGTGACATTCTGGAATTTGAACTTGTGAGAAAGAGTTTGTGAAGTATCTGGGGATACAGAGCAACAGAAAAAGAGAGGGGTGGATTACCAAGTAGGTAAGCTGTTCCTCAGTTTGCATGCCACCTTACCATATGTGGGCAGGCACCTGGTGCCATGGGCATTCTACTTGGCGGCTTCTCCCTCCTGAAAGCCTGTGCCAATGCACTACAGAAGACAGTGATTTGTGCATTGAACTAAACGCTTCCCCCAACAATTTCCTTCTTTCCTGTCCAAAGTGGAGAAGGAAACAAATCCTCCAAATTACAGGAGACGGTTCTCTTGTGAGTTTTACCTCTTGTGTTCCTGCTGGGGAAGGGCCTAATGCAGGCCTTGGTGGCTCTCCGCCAGAGCACCACTCCCCTGCCTCCCCCTTTGGCCTTCTGCTCTTTCCTTGTATCCCCATTTATCAGGAAGAAGCCCAGGGCTGAGTAATGCACCCTTGAGAATCAAACTTTGGGGGAGGTTTAGGCCAGTGTGGAGAGAAGCACATAGCCCAAGTCAGAGAGAAGTGAGAAAGAGGGTACTGGGGGACTGGGAGAGGGAGAGGAGCTGTCAGAGACACACTGGAGTCATCTGGTCATTGTCTTCCCAAGCAAAGACAGAGGCCAAGACCTAAAAAGAATAAAAAGCCCCCCTAGGACCAAACTGGATCTCAGACAATGATCTCAGAGAAAAAATTCACAGTTTTTGCCAACCTACGGAGTTCTGCTCCAGGGCAAGGATGGGGTAACCCACAAAGGATTATTCCTAGATTTGGTAGAAGGAACCAAGGAGCCATTTAGATATTTGGAATTGAAGAAGCACTTTCCCAGACTCAACATGTCAGAGCTGGAGAGGATTCAGCCATCATGGAGACTACCTCATACTGAACAGGAATTCTTTCTACAACATACCCAAGAAGGGGCCATTCAACCTCTACTCAAAGACTTCTAAGGATGGGGAGCTCACCACCTCTCAAGACTGCCCATTTCACTCTCAGGTAGCTCTTTTCCTGATATCAAGCTTAAATGTGTACTTCAATAAAGTAGGTCTGCTTCATATTGGGTTTTGTTCACCAGTCACATCAAAGAGGTCAAGACAATCTATAGAGCTCATCTGAGAGATGATGAGCTCATCAATAAAGCTCATCTGAAATTCTCAGAAATTGTACTAAAAAGGAAAAACACAAACTTTCAATACTTTTGCATTCTCTGTGGTCAGTCTCCCCTGGCACTATGGGCTCACCAGTGGCGACATTTTGAACTCATGAGCTGGCAATGAGTCATGGAAGTCTCTGAAGAACTGAAGTTGAAAGTCCCCTAGAGGGCAGTGGAGAAGTGGAGGACGTGTGTGTAGGGCAACATATTGTAAGAGAGGAGCCAGGAGCAAGAATCAGCAAAAAGGAAGGCTTCAACGTCATGGGTGATTGAGAAAAGATGGATAAGACCTGTGGTCAGAGCCATGGAAGAACACATGCGAGCTCCACTGAAACCCCTTCCATGTCAGGGGGAAGGAAGGATGGACCTCTCATGATCAGCTGATAGGATATAGAGAAGTGCCTTCTAGGAGGGACAAGTTTGGATGAGTGGTTATCGACATCATTAGAGGGAAGGTTCACATGAACCAGACCACCATACCACTGAAGGAAGAGGGGGAGAAAAGAAGGAAGGAAAGAAGAAGGGAGGGAGGGAAAAAGGAAAGAAGGAAGGAGAGAGAGAAAGAGAGAAGGAAAGAGGGAGGGAAGGAAAGAAGGGAAAGAGGGAGGGAGGGAGGAAGGAGGGAAGGAAAGAAGGAAGGAAAGGATGGAGAGAAAGAGGGAGGGAGGGAAGGAAAGGAGGAAGGAAAGGAGAGAGGGAGGGAAGCAAAGGAGGAAGGAAGTCTTAAGGACTTTCAGGTTGAAGACCACACACAAGGAAAGTGAACAGTGGGGAATGAAAGTACTGAATACAGGAATGAGAATCAGGAACAGGCCACCCAGCCTAGGCCTTTCCACACAATGGTGGCTTGAGGAAGAACTCACCAGAGAGAGAAAGGGTGTGGAGGGACATTCTGAGAAGCAGGTGGCCCAGGAGCAGAGGGAAGTCCAAGATAGGTCAGCAGCAGAGAAGTGGTTTTGAAGTCAAGAAATTTGGGAACTGGATGAGGAGGGTAAGTTTTGGATACTGCCCTCAACCATCCTGGCTTCAGCCTCCTACCGCCATTATGGGGAGAGGGGAAGGTGGCAGGAAAGGCATCCGGAAGCCTCATTACCAGTCTCCTTGGAACTATGAAGCTGTCTGCCTCTATCCCCCGGCCCCTGATGATGCTGGAAGCTTGATACAAGGACCAGTTCTGCTGGGGGGCGGGTGGTCCCATTCGTAAACCTTAATTGCCTAATACAGATACATCCATAGCAGTGCGTGCATATGTCTTTTTAAAAGGAAACCATTTTGTGTTGAAAGGAAGCTGCAAATGTCCCAGAGTGCAGGGACGGAGTTGAATTGAGCAATCCTGGTTTGGCTCCAACATGACACACTGGCAGTCACCTGACACTTCCCCCTCCCTTCTGGCCTGCACAGACACCCGGATAACTTCTCAGAAAAGTAAGGGCAGGGCCTGGCTTCCATCCCAGCCTACAAAGCACTCCACCCTCATTCTTTAACCAAAAGGAACACATCTGTTTTCCGTAAGTTTTCCCACTTCAGGTGAGTCAATTAATTGTAGACTTTAAACTAAATGCTCAAAAGGCCCTGATCAATTCTGATGCCTTCCAAAGTCAGTGGAAGAACAGGCCTTCAGATGGATGGAGGAAATGAGTCAGTTACAAACTAAAAAATTGTTCATTTGGCCTCAGAGGGAAAAAGCTGCCCTTGCCTCAGCCCTGACCTCAGACTATGGACAGGCGGCATGACCTGCAACTGAAGGGAGGAAAGAAGCATTTATTAAGCACCTGGGGGATGCCTAGGTGCTTTACAAAGAGGATCCTACTTGATCCTGATGATAACCTGGGGAAATAGGTGCCATTGTTACCCCTATTCTACAGGTGGGGAAACTTAGGTTGATGGTGGTTATGTGACTTGTCCAAGGTCACACAGCGTCAAAGGCAGAATTTGAACTCATCTTCCTGATTCCAAGTCCAGTGTTCTGTGCCCTGTGGTTCCCCCTAGTAGTCAACATGTCGAGGGGAACTGAGGTTCAAGCTGAGCTCTCCTTTGCAACTGTTCTTAAAACCATCTAGAAAATACAGCAGACTAAGTTCTGGAGGGAAATCCAAGAAAAAGCCACATTTTTTCATTTTTTCAGGCCAGGTCAGAATAGGAGGGGAAGAGGTGTCAGGATATGGGAGCAGGATTCAAAAGGAGCCTCGTCTCCACTTGTTTCCCTGGAGAGTCTGATATTTCTAGAGCTGCCTATCAGGAATGGTGTGTGTGTTTCTCTCCAACCCTTCTGGTTGTTCTGATAAGACTCCCCTCCTGCCCACTTCCCCCATTTCTCTTTAGCAGTTGTTGGAGGGGGCAGTGAGGTGGGCTCTTTGCCCACAATTTCTCCCCTTGATGCTGGCTGCCAGCTCATTCCCAAGGCTCTAGGGTGCAGGGTCCCAGGCTATCTCTTCTGGGGTTTGAGATCTGAGGGGAGATGATAATGATGCTGTCCTGTGCCAGGTCCATCCATGCATTCTCCCTACCTGGGAAGCTATAAAGTCCCACTCTGACCAACAGGCACATCTCTCCTTGGCCTCTTGAGCCCTTCTCAATCTCTCCATTCAAAAAAGATTAGATAGCTTTATTACAAGGACTTGTTTAAGAAAACTTTTAATATGTTGAGCCCTCCCCCAGGCCTGCACCTGGCAGCTTACAAAATCAGATTCCCCGGGAAGAGAGGGGAATCAAAGGGGGTCTGGTTTCTCAAGAAGGTCGCCCATGGAAAGACCTAAGGGACTACTGTGGAATTCAAGCACCCTGCAACAGCCTCAGGAGCTGGGGCCATGGTAACCCCTCCTCCAGCCCAGCCACACTCTTACAACACTTTATAATGAACATCTCACTGGATCCTCAGAACCACCCTGGGAGGTAGGTGCTATTATCACCCCCAGTTACATATAAGGAAACCAGGGCAGAGAGGTGAAGTGATCTGTCTATGAGGATGGATTTGTACTCACGTCTTCAGGGCTCCTGGCCAGGTGCTCCTGAAGGGCCAAGGAATGGGAAACAGCAAGCTTGAGGAGCATTACCTCTGGCTGGAACGTTGAACCTGGTCCCAGAATTGGGTTTAGGGCCCTAGTGACATTGACCAGGCCTCACTCTTCACTGTGCACTTTACAGTCTCATTATTCAAAAGGAAAGAGGAATGCCCAGAATTTATAGAACCTTAACTGTTTACAAAGGGTCGCCATTTCATCAGCCCCATTTTATAGATGAGAAAACCGAGGCCCACAGAAGTGGCCTGCCAAGGCTATATGGCTCCTAAGGGAGATAAGCCCCAGTTCCTCTGGAGGACACATTCTCAGGACTGCAAGGGCAGGGGTTGAGCGCCAACTTTGAGTGTGGGGCTCCAAGAGGTTCCTGTTCTGTGGGAAGCAAGGCCTTGAAACACAAGACGCTCCTGGCCCCGGCAGATTATTGGCAGCCATGTCCTGGAACTGGGAGCCCTGGGCAAGTGCCAGTCTGGAGGAAAGGCCAAGATGGGGGTCTGGGGGGGAGGATCCTCACCCTTGAGTCTGGGGGCAGGGGGGGCCTCCTCACTTTGGCATGCCTCCTCCTTTTAACAACACCGCCTCCCCGAACCACAGGAATGGTCCTAGGCGGGGAGGCCAAAGAAAATGGGGGCTGAAAACCCTTTTGTCGGGAAACAGGAGGACCGGAGGGAAGGCTCGGGGTGTAAAGCCCAGCGTGGTGGGGTCCGCGGGGGTCCGGCCGCCCGCCCCGCCCCGGGTGCGGATTCCGTTAACGCAGACGCCGATCGCGGTCCCGGGGCAGCGCTCCGGGAAGGTCCCGGGCTCGCTCTCCTCGTTCCAGGGTCAGCCTTAGGCAGAGCCAAGGCCTGGACGCTGATGGCGGGTCCGGCGCAGGATCACAGCCGGGGCGCCCACACACGTGACCGCCCTGGAGCCTCCGCTCGAGAGCGCAGGGAGAGGGCAGGAGGGCCCCCTGCGCCCGGTGTGCCCGGCGGACTGTCACAGACGGCGAACTGAAGGGTCGCAGGCGAGGAGGTGGATGTCGTCACTTTCAGTTACACCGGGAAAGCGCTGACGTCACTCTCCGTGTTATTGTCCTCGCGTGCTCCTCGGCCCCGCCCCGGAGGCGGACCCAGGTGACATCATCTCCCGCCCCGCCCACAGTCACGTGCCCCCCCCCAGCCCAGCCTCGCCACGCCACCGCCTCGGTGGGCCCTCCCCGCTCATATGTCCGACCCCCAGCCCGTGTCCCTTTCTGCTTAGGTCCCCAGTTCTCGGGAGCGGGAGAAGGCCTGGCCTCGGGGCAGTCGGGCTAACCCCACCCCCTTCCCGAAGACGCCCAGTGCCCTCCACGTACGCAAACGGGCCGCCATTGCCTTTCTACGCCAGCCAAAGGCCCGGGGAGGGGGGCGGGCACCGGAGGCCTCTCTTGATTGGGCGAGGCGCGTGGGTCCCGGCCCCCGCCTTTCCGCGCCCCATTCCATTGGGCCCTGGCCGAGGGGCGGGGCCGCGCAGCTGCCCGATGCGCAGGCGCCCCGAGGACTCGGGGCCTGAGGAGGAGGCGGCTTGCGGAGCAGTTTGCGGCGGAGGCAGAGGAGCTCGGGAGGCCGAGTGTCGGGTGGCTCGACAGCAAGGAAGCCGGCCCTTTGGTGCGAGGCCAGTGAGGCGACCGACCGCGCCCATGACGTTCAAACGGAGCCGCGGGGACCGATTTTACAGCACCTGGTGCTGCGGCTGCTGCCATGTCCGCACTGGGACCATCATCCTGGGGACCTGGTACATGGTGAGCCCGCGGGGGGAGGGGGGCGGGGTGAGAGGGGGGAGGAAATTAACGCCGTGGCGCTTCTGCGCATGCGCCCGGGGCGCTGGGTGGGGAGGGCTAACGACTCCGAGTATGACGCTTGCGCATTGGGGACGGTAGGGCCGCGTCGTAGCGAGTGGAGATGACCTCCTTTTGGGAGCGCGCATGCGCTGTGGTGGGCTTTAAACGTCGCCTGCTCTCGCGCATGCGTGAAGGGGTTCGGAGAGCTGGGTTTGCGAGGGGCAGGCTCGTCCCGACTCGGGACTTCGGGCCAAGAACTTCCAAGGCCCCCAAAATGCCCCCGCTGAGCTTAACCCTAGGCCGCGCCCCCCGTTTTACAAGCAGGGAAACTGAGGCTGAGAGGGCGAAGGGCCGGGTCCAGAGTTGACCAGGCCCATACGGGAAGTCCAAGGGCTTGGGAGAGGGTGGCCAGAGAGACGCGAGACACCCTCCTCCGTGGGTGGTCTCCACATACCCGGCGGATGGGCCTGGCGGGGGCGCTCCCCTGGCCCCCGGGGGAGTCCCTGTTACAGGTGAAAGACCTGAGCCCTACACCTTGGAGGCAGAATTTGCACCCAGGGCTTCCTGGCGACCTCACCACCTAATTGCTGCTTAGATCAGACTTGCCCCCGAGTGGGCACTTGGGTAGTGCCGTGGGACCCCAGGGGTTCTTTTCCTTAGTTTGTTGCCACAATCTCCTGGCGCCTTGGTTGAGCTTAACTGATGACTCCGTGGTTCTGTTTGGGGAGTTGGAGGTCACTTCCTGAACGCTGGGCTTGGCCCGCTGTGTCAGTGAAGGCCTGGGCGAGCCCCGGTCGCTGGCCCGGGGGAGCCTTGGGTGAGGTCTGGGGGATCCTTGGGTGAGACCTGGGGAAGCCCTGGGCGAGCCCCGGGTACTGGCTTCACCCAGGCCCATATGGGCTGAGACCCCGTGGCTCAGAAGGGCCATGGATTGTGGCTGTCTGGGCTCCTCTGGTGCTGGTGATAGAGTGATGTTGGTCTTTCTGCGTCCCACATTGACCACTTCCCACGTCCATTTGTCTCTTCCTCCTCTGGTCACCTCTCCTCCCCGCTGCCTGGCCAGGGAGTGTTTGAGGCTACTTGGTCTTGCATTGTATCTTAAGGAACTGAAGGATTCATTGATAGGCTGAGGCTTGGGGAGGAAGAAAAGCCCTATGCAATCCTCCTTTGCTGACTGTAAGTTTATTGTTAATGAAAAACAATAATCTTTTTGCTCCTTTGCAAATCTGTGATTATTTTTTACCAGGCCCTAACAAATACTGTTCTTAAGGAGTGATACAGCATGTCTCTGATGCCCTGGGGCTCATCTCTTCCAGACCAAGGACTGTTCAACGGGTTGAATAGGAAGGGGGAGGGGCTTCAGAACCTGCCGCAGGCGCTAGCTGGGTCAGTCATCAACCCGCTCAGCTTCAGTTGTCGTCCTCTGTCAGATGAAGGCACTGGAGTGGAAGACTGCTGGTCCTGGGATAGACCAGTGCATTTCTTTCTTCCTAGAAAACTTGAGAATGGAGGGGGAGGGGAAGGAAAGCCAGGCTGATCTCAGGTTCTTACAGGAAATGTGCACAGAGACTCTCATGGTTTCAGCATTGAGAGGGGTCTCCCGGATGGCTATTCCTAAGCCCAGACCTGAGCCCTACCCTCTAAGCTCACCAGTAAGGCACAGGCTCTGGCATTCATCTGACCTGGCTGTCTTTTCTCCACGTGCTCCCTGGGCCCACAGGCTGGCCTACTTTTCTGGACATCACACCCTTTCATCCCCCATCTCTGCTTTGCCCTGGCTGAGCGCTCTGTGCTCACCTCTGCTTCCCATCTTACCCAGCCTCTCTCAGGGCCCTGGTCAGGTCTTCCTCCCCCCTCCCTCTTCCCCCTCTAGGATCCTAAGGCCTGAAAGGTCACATGGGATCATTGCTTCCAAGGTGGTGTGGAGGCTGGGTCCCTGAACCTGGAGTCACCTGTGTGGGAGCTCTCTGAACCAAGTTTGTCCAGCCTCCCCCGTTCAGGGCTCTAGCACCTGCACCTGGCACCCTCCACCCCAGATGTTTTGTATTTACTTAGTAAGTTATACCTTGTCTTCCTTCAAGGTGCTTCAGTTTCCAGAGAGCAGGACTTTGGTTTTGTCTCTCTGTCCCCAGCTTCCTGCTCAGTATGAATGTGGAAATGCAAGGAAACAAAAAGAGAGAAAAGCCTGGTCCTGTTGGATGGAGGAAGCCTTCCTAGGGCCAGATGAATGCTGTCAGAGGCCTCGGAGGAAGGCAGCACCTGGGGGAGGAGGGGAGCCTGGGCCGGTCTGGCATTTCCTACATCTCTGTCCCCACTTCTACTTCTGTTTTACTGAGTCTTTACTTGCTTTGAAGGCAGGGAGGCTGTTTCCTTGGCATTTTGACTCTCGTCCTTGCCTGAGTTAGGCATTTCAAAAGTGTTTGTTGACATTCTGTAAAGTAGCTCAGAATAATGCCAAGGAGGGGGCCAGGCTTCCATACCCTTTAACCTAAAGATCCTGCTGCTGAAGGTAGACCCCAGAGAGGTTGAAATGAGAGGGGATGAAGCCCAGTATGCCCCAAGAAGCCAACTTGTGTTCTCCTTTTCCAGGCAGGCCAAACCCTGGTCCACATTTGAGGCCAGCACCATAGAATTGGAGAGCCTTAGGGGACCTCAGAACCTCGAATGCCACTGTGTATAAACAGAATCCCTGCATGCCCAGCAGTCATCCTCCTCAGCTCAGGGAGAACCAGGCCACCTGATCATTGGGGAGTTTTCCCAGGTTTCACCCCTTCCTTCACCTCTTAAATCCTCTCCCAGTGCTCTGGTTCAGCTACAGCTGTCTGTGCCCTGTCTTCCCCTGTTCCTTCACAGATCTTCTCCAGGTTAAACATTCCTCACTTTTCTCCACTTCCCCTTGTATGATAAGAACTCTGGCCTCTTCCTGTCATTTAGAAGCTTCCTTATGAGCTGCATCCCTCTGCTGACTCATAGTGATGGCATGTAAGCTTGCCCAAGTCTAAGACTGCTATTTTTCCCCAGCAAATTTCCAGGACTTCGCAGTTCTCTGTCCTGTCGAGGTTTCTTTGGATACTGACCAGCACTCAGGACTGGCTCTTCTCCCAGCTTTGTGTAAAACGTCAGCCAATTTGACAAGCCTGCCGTGATGAGAATATGAACTGGCTCTCAGATCCTGGGAGCTCTCCACTAGAGATTGCCTGAGGTAAAGGAGGGTGACAGCCTTCAGGATCAAATTAGATAATATTGGGTGGGGAGGGATGGCCCTTAGCACAGTGCCTGACACCTAGTAGGTATATAAACACATATTCCCCTTCCATCTCTGGGCTTAGTTACTCTGCCAAAAATGAAATAAAGTTAGTCTGGCACGCCCTATTTGCATTAGGGTTAGCTGCTGATTGGAAATTTTAAAGTTAATTGGAGATTAGTTTGTGGCACACTTCAGATCGCCTTCTCTGACACTTTTAATAACTGGCTACTGTCTGCCACTGCTTGTGACACCAACAGGGAATGGGGTCCGCTGTTCTCAGTAAAGCATCCATTTAAAGGCTTTACCCCCCAGGAAAACTGGAGGAAATCCGAGCTTGTGGTGCCCCAGGGGCACCTGGGAGCCTCCTCCCTGGTTTTTAAATAGCCTTGAGCCTCCTTATCCAGTCAGTGGCTTCCTTCTGGAGGACCCTCTGGTGGTGGGAGGTGGAAGTGTAAAATGCCCCTGCAAGCTGCCGTGAACCTCTGCCCTTATCTGAACCCTTCATTGGGGCAGCCAGAGTTGGAGCAAAACCTTAGGATTACTGGGCTTTTCTGAGGAGCCCTTTTCTTTCCATCTTAGCGATTTTCACCCTCTCCCTATATCATTGAATGACCATTTGTTCCCTTGAAGTATTGTACTCAGTTTTGCTGGGTAGGTGATTCTTGATTTTAATCCCAGTTCCTTTGACTTCTGGAATATTCCTATTCCAAGCCCTTCATTCCCTTAATGTTGAACCTGCCAGATCCTGTGTTATCCTGATTGTATTTCCACAATACTTGAATTGTTTCTTTCTAGCTGCTTGCAGCATTTTCTCCTTGATCTGGGAACTCTGAAATTTAGCCACAATATTCCTAGGAGTTTCTCTTTTCAGGTCTCTTTCAGGAGGTGATTGGTGGATTCTTTCAATATTTATTTTGCACTCTGGTTTTAAAATATCAGGACAGTTTTCCTTGATAATTTCATGGAAGATAATGTCTAGGCTCTTTTTTTGATCATGACTTCCAGGTAGTCCCATAATATTTAAATTGTTTCTTCTGGATCTTTTTTATTTTCCAGGTCAGTTGGTTTTCCATTGAGATGTTTCACATTATCTTCTATTTTTTTAAACTTTTGATTTTGTTTTTTAACTGCTTGGTTTATCTCATAGTCATTCATTTCCCTGAATTCAATTCTCTCAGAGAACTATTTTGTTCAGTGAGCTTTTGAACCTTCTCCTCCATTTGGCTAATTGTGCTTTTTAAAGCCTCCTTCTCCTCATTGGTTTTTTTGGACCTCTTTTTCCAGTTGAGTTAGCCTCTTTTTAAAGGTATTATTTTCCTCAGCATTTTTTTGGTTCTCCTTTAGCAAGGTTCTGACTCACTTTTCAAGCTTTTCCTTTGCCTGAGCCCAATTTAAGTTCCCTTTGGAGGCCCTGGAGGCAGGGGTCTTAACTTCCTGTGTCAGTAAGCCTTGTTCTTCCTTATCCAATAGGATGGGAGGAGACATCGAAAGTAACCTTCCATGGTCCTATTTTTTTTCCCTTTTTTGAGCATTTTCCCACCTAGCTACTTGACTTCTGAATCCTTTGTCAAAAGATTAAACTCCAGCTGCTCAGTTCCCTTGGGCTTTGGGTTGGGGTTGAGACTCACTCAGGGGCTGGGTTTAGATCAGCTGCTCTCCACTGCCAGAGGCTTTAAGCTGAGCTATCTGGACAATGGACCCAGGTTGCTTCATAATGGCCTGCAGTCTGGTCCTCCTGTTGCTGCTGTTGCTTGGGGCTATTGCTCTCCCACACTGCCCTTTGGAGCTTTCTTTGTCCATTGGGGGTTAAAGGATCTGGGACCCTCCCTGCTGGGAATTTTGCCCTATAAAGTTCAGGTCATGTTCCTCCCAGTGTCATGTGTTGAGGGCTGGGCTCTGCTCAGCATCCTGTGAAATAGACCTTTCCTGTCGGCCTTCTGGGTTACCTTTGGCTGGAAACCTCTTTTGCTCTGTTGTTCTGTGGCTTCTGCTGCTCTAGACTTGGTTGAAAGTCATTTTCACAGGTATTTTGTGGGCTGTGGGGGAAGCACTAGAGAGTATATATGTCTTTCTGCTCCGACATCTTGGCTCTGCCCCCACCCTCT
This sequence comes from Bettongia penicillata ogilbyi, assembly GCA_023548195.1. NCBI lineage: Eukaryota > Metazoa > Chordata > Mammalia > Diprotodontia > Potoroidae > Bettongia > Bettongia penicillata. Next base: position 1,312,601 of record JAJHZJ010001065.1, read on the forward strand.
CCCCCAAGGCACTTGGAAGCCATCAGAGCTTGGAGAGGTCATCATGTTGTTAATGAATGGTGATCTCCTCTGGTCCAGCCTTGGAATGGCTGGCGTTCTTTCCCATGTGTGCATGTCCATCGTTGATGTTCTCTTGAGTCAATGCCAGTTTTCAGTTTTAGAGACTCAGGAGGAAGTAGTCATAGGGAAGATATAGTTATGTGAATGAGAAATCCGGAATCCTTCCTATGGGATTTCCTCCATGGATTTGGTTTGTTTAAAATTTGTACTTTAGAAAGAAAAATATTTTCTAGCAAAAAAAATGTAAATTTTCCGTTGAGAAGCAGTGTAGCATAGTGGCTAGGGCCCTGACCACAGAGTCCAAAAGATCTGTCCTGGCCCTGTGGACAAGCTAGAGAGTCTACAGTGTGGACAGGAGTCTAGCTCCAGCACCATCTCTGTCTCTAATGGCCTCTTGGCACTGGGGGTTATTTTTCTAATATTTCTGTCTGACCCATGGCTTTAGCTTATCAGTTGCTTAAAATTTTGTAAAACTGTTTATTTTAGTTGTATTAATAGTTCGTTGTGATGCAAGGACTGCTGTGTAGCCTCCCAGTTTAATGTACATGGAAACATTTTATTGAAGAAACTTTCCTAGGAAGGTGTGAGTGGAAGCCAGTCTCCTCCTATCTTCCTGTTGGTGTTGGAGATACTCTTAGTCTGCGAAGCTGATAGTGGTGATAGATAAGGTGCTCTAGCCTTTTTTCCTTGGAGGCCAGCGTCCTCAGTGAGCTCCCTGCTCTCACCAGCCCTGAGAGAGCACAGATAAAGCAGGCCTGCACGTGTAATTACAGACAGTGAGCCGGTGGGGAACTGAAGGGGACGCCACCCACCAACCACTGCCAGAGTGATTGATCGCTTCTGGGGCAGGAACAGGAAGTAGGAAAACCAAGAGAAAGGGACCTCTGAAACTCTGTCAGAACATGATCTAATGGGAATGGCTCTCTACATGGACCCCTGTACAAAACAGATGCTGAGGGTCACATTAGGAAATGCTGTAATAAAATATATATATATATATACACATTTATATATATACATATATATACACACACATTTTGGGGTAAAACAAACTCTACATTGATTTGTAATTGGTTATTATTTCACATAACCAAAAAAATCTATGGTTTGTAAAGCAGTATAGGCAAAATCCTTGCCTAGGTAAGTCAATGTGGGAAGGTTATTGCCCTCTTTGTAATCTTTATCCTATGCCGTCATTTACATAGGTCTCCATCATTTACATCGGCCTTCCAAAGAATTTTCAGAAAGCCTGAGACTCAGATTGTTTAGGTCAGGGTCTTCAGCACTTCTTAAACTATGGGTTGTGTGTGATCCCATAGGGAGGTAAAAACCCTCAGTTTAAGAAGTGTTGGTTTAGGCCACAATATTTTTATTGACCTTGTCCATTTGCTAGAGTCTTCCTAACATATTCTAATGAGGTCTGAAATTTCATGATTAATAGTATACAAACCACCAATGGTGGATACTAACTTCCATTCTAATGAGGTTTGAAATTGCAGTTTTAAAGTATAAAACCATCCATAATTGGTGGTACAGAGGATTGAGCACTAGAACTTGGAGTCAAGGAGACCTGAGTTCCAATGCAGCCTCAGACATTTATTAGCTCTGTGACCCCAGGCAAATCATTTGTTGCAGGTAAAAGACGAAATGATTTGAGGAAACACAAGTTTGAGCTTCTGAGCCTATTGATTTAATAAGCAAAGCATGCTAATTGAATGATGAATTGAGACCAGACTTCTCAACTTGGTACTACACCTTGGATATGGGGAAATAGATTTCTATACATTAAAAACAATTAGATAAGACTATTAATTAAAAGAAAACAATCAGCATACAGAATTAGGTAATCTAATTTCCAATTGGAGGAAAGAGTAGGCACTTTCCAAGTTAGGAGGGGAAGCGTGAGCAAGTAGATTTCCCTGAAATCAGAAAAACAAATGTCAGCGCTCAATCAAAGGAATATGGAAACAGTAACTGAGCACTGTGGGGCCAGTTTTCAAAGTGTGTAATTGTGAGAAAACTCCTCGCATCAGGCTTAGAATCTGAATTGGTTTCTCATCAACAGAACCTAGATTCTTGGTTAAGGCCCTCTAAGCAGCAGGTAGAGATGGTTCAGCTTCGCGGCCATGAGAGCGATGTTCTGACAATTCCCACAATTGAGTAAAGTTTTCTCAAAAGACAGAGATTAGACTAGACCCGTGATTAAATAGAAAGGGAACCGAGCTGGCTCCAGAATGGAATCCTTCACTGTCACTGGCTTTTCTAACCCCTTCAAACCTCTCACATTTAACCTCTGTTTCCTCACCTGTAAAATGGGGGTGATAATCCTACTGACACTTCCCCCTCAGGCTTGTTTTGAGGTTCAGATACATTAGCCAGGAGTAGGGCATCATGGTAATACTGTGAGCCCAGGAATACAAGCTAATTCCCGTCAGGACTACCCAGGCTGTTATCTTCCTTCTGGTCTTAAAGAGATAGTGTGTCAGACCTCATAGCTCTAGAGTAGCTAAGTCATTCACAGCTGATCACTGTTACAGTGTTGCTGTTACTGTGTACAACATTCTTCTAATTCTGCTGACGTCACTGCATCAGTTCATATAGGTCTCCCCAGGCTTTTCTGAAACCATCCTGTTCCTGATCTCTTAGAACACAACAGTATTCCATCACAGTCCTATACCACAGTTTGTTCAACCATCCCCAGTCAGTTGATATCCCCTTAATGTCCAGTTTTTCATCCCCACGGAGTTGCTAAAAATATTTTTGTACATATGGGTCCTTTTCCTTCGGTTTCTTTAGGTTACTGGCCTAATACTGATATTATCGGATCAGAGGGTTAGTTTTATCCCCCTTTGGGCATAATTCCAAATTGTTCTCCAGAATGGTTGGAGCAGTGGAAGAGTGTCCTTCTTTTTCCACATCCCCTTGAGCATTTGTTACTTTCCTTTTTGGTTGTGTTAGCCAATCTTGTGGGTGTGAGGTAGTACCTCAGAGTTATTTTAATGTGCATTTCTCTAATTGTTAATGGTTTACAGCATTTTTCATATGACCATTGATAGCTTTTGTTTCCTCTTCTGAAAACTGTCTGTTCATATCCATAACGGTTTGTCAGTTGGAGCGTGGCTCACCATGTATCTATCAGTTTTGGTATGACTCCTATTTTTTCAAATTTGGCTCAGTTCCCTATATATTTGAGAAATGAGGCCTTTATTAGTGAAACTTGCAATAAATTCCCTCCTATATCAGTTTACTTTTAATTTTGGTTGCATTGATTTTGTTTGTGCAAAAACTTGTTAATTTCATGTAATCAAAATTATCCATTTTGCTTCCCATGATCCTTTATGTCTCTTGTTTGATTGTGAACTTTTCCCTCATCCATAGATCTGACAAATAATTTCTTCCACGTGCCTCTAATTTGCTTATATCAGCTTTTATATCTAATTCATAACACCCTTGTTGACCTTCTCTGAGTATGTGGTGTGAGATTTTAGTCTACATCTAGCTTCTGCCTGCTTTCCAGTTTTCCCAACAGTTTTTGTCAAGTGTTGAGTTTCTCTCCCTATCTTTGGGATTATCAAACACTAGGTAATTATGGTTGTTTACTTTTGCGTGTTGTGTACTCAATCTATTCCACTGATCCACTGCTTTATATCTTAGCCGGTACCAGACTGTTTTGATGGTTACCGCTTTGTAATAATTGGCGTTCTGGTACTACTAGGTTGCCTTCCTTCACTTTTTTTTTCATTTTGATTCCCTTAATATTCTTGATCATGATCTTTGTTCCTCCAGATGAATTTTATTATTTTTCTAGCCCTATAAAACAATTCTTAGGTAGTTTAATTGGTATGGCACTGAATAAGTAAATTAATTTTTTTAAAAAATTTTTATTATATTGGCCTGTCCTCCCTGTACATGAGCCATTACTATTTCTCGGCTTGTTTAGATCTGTTTTTATGTGTGAAAAGTGTTCTTTATTGTGTTCCTATAGTTTACAATAGATTCTCAATAATCTTCCTTCTAGTCTTTCCCTTCTACAATTTGTCTACAATTTGTCTTCAGATTGATTTTTCTAGTTAAGTAAGTACCTAATGTATCCCAAGCACCGGGGATAAAAAGACAAAAAAGAAACCAACCCTCTGTTCTCTTGTATTTTGTTGGAGGGAGGCAGTAGGTGCATCTATCTACAAGGATATTCCTGGCAGATACAAGGTAATTTTGTAGGGGAAGTCCCCAACAGCTGGAATGACAAGGGTCTTCTTGCAGAAGGTAGTATCCAAGCTGAACTTGGGAAATTTGGAATTCTAAGAGGTGGAGAGAGATCATTCCAGTTATCCTCCATCATCAGCAGAGCTGCTCCCATACCTTGTAACTCTGCCCAGACTCGTTCCTGGTGCTTCAAAAGCTCCCATTCCCTATTTCCAGTGATACTGAATCCCAGCTGCAGAGTAAGCTCTTCCCTTCATGAACCTTCATTGCCCATTGTCTCGTCTATCTCCCTCAACCCTACCTCCTCCATGTCTCATTCCAGCTTTGCCCAGCCTTTCTCTTGGACCTTGGAGAATTTCTGCACAATTATTAACACATTTCATTCATTTTCAGGACACTGAAAAGGACCTCCCCCCCCCTTAAAGGCCCCTATTACTGACAAGGACACCACCATCCTCCTAGTCACCAAGGCTTTCTTGACTTCCTACTCTCTCTCAACCCCCCCATTAACAGGCCCCAAGGCCTGTTAATTTCACCTCTGTAGGATCTCTTCTGTTGATTTCACTTCTGCAGCTTCTCTTGCTGTTTTCACCTCTGTTATATCTTTGGTTGATTTCACCTCTGCAGCATCTCTGGTTGATTTCACCTCTGCAGGATCTCTTATGTTGCTTTCACTTCTGCAGCTTCTCTTGCTGTTTTCACCTCTGTTATATCTTTGGTTGATTTCACCTCTGCAGCATCTCTGGTTGATTTCACCTCTGCAATATCACTGGTTGGTTTCACCTCTCCACCATCTCTAGGGGATTTCACCTCTGCAGCATCTCTTCAGTAAGCCCTTCCTCTTTCTACTACCTTGGTGCAAACCTTCATTACTTCACATCTGGACTATCACGGTAACCTTTTGTGTGGGGGAGGTTGAGATCTGCCTGCCTCAGGTCTTTCTTCACTCCAGTCTATCCTGCATTTGGTCACCAAAATGATTTCTTAGAAGTACAGGTTCAACCATATCACCCCTCCTACTCAATAAATTCCTATGATCAGTAGGATCAAACATCCTGTGCATTCAAAGCCCTTTAGATTCTGTTTCCCTCCCTACCACCTACCTTTCCTGTCTTCACCTTACTCCCTGACACATGCTCTTTGTTCCAATGACCCTCCCCTCCTGCTGTCCTTCAGAGAAGACCCTCTATCCCTAATACTGGGCACTTTCACTGGTGGTCCTGAATGTATGGAATCCTGTCCCTCCTCATCTCTGCCTCCTAGTTCCTTGAAGTTCCACCTGAAATCCCACATTCTACAGTAAGTCTTTCCCATTCCCTTTAAATTGTAATGTCTTCTTTCTGCTGGTTGTTTCCAATACTTATTTGCAGGTTGCTTCTTCCATTAGACCAGGAACTCTTTGAGGGCAAGGATTATCCTGCTTTCCTTTGTATCCCCAACACTTTAACACAGTGCCTGGCACACAGTAGGCATTTAATAAATATTTATTGACTGACTAACTCTCCTGTCTTCATTCTCATCAAGAATCTAGTTCTCATTTGATGATAATTCATCCCTTATCATCTTTGCTACTAAAATTTAACAAGGTAGATGTAGAGGCATGTTCTCTCTGAGGTGAGTAACATTTTATTAACAAGATGTGAATCTGGTAGTAAGATTGGGTCCATGGCTCCTAAGCCAAAGACCTTGAGATGAAGACTTAACTCATTTTTATAAGATTGGCACAAAGAATGCCGTAGATGACGTCCTGGGACTGAGATATGGAGGACACTTGAGGGGCTAGCAACGGCCCCCCTCCTGTGACTAAGAGACCTGCAAGGTTAAAATCTAGTGGGCCCAGCTTCTTTTCATAGAAAACCAGACATCCTTGAAGGATGGCTTGGTGATGTTAACATATTAGACCCAACCCCATGATGTCCACCTTTGTCCCCCTAGGACAAGGCAAGAATAGAATAGTGATTAGCAGGAAGGAACTTAATTCATTACAGGCCAGTTCAGAGACAAAGAGCCATGACTTAAGCAGTCATAGGACAAAAACTATTCTTCACAAATAGGATCAATAAAAATGATGCAGAATCAATTTCATCTTCTCACTTCATCTCGCTACTTCTAGACTATTACCCAGAGACCTCTCTTTCTTGGAAGATCACGATCTAGGTTGTCTCGTTATTCAGTCATTTCAGTTGTGTCTGACTCTGTGACCTCTTTTGAGATTTTCTTGGTAAAGATACGAGAGTGGCTGGCCATTTCCTTCTCCTCTCATTTTACAGATAGGGGTACACGACTTGCCCAGTGACAACTAATAAGTGTCTGAGGCCAAATTTGACCTCAAGTCTTCTTGACTCCAGGCCCAGCTGACACTTTATCCACTGTGCCACCTCGCTGGCATTTATCTACCTAGCTCCTAGTTCTTTCTCCCTCTTTTTTTCTCTATACAGAGAGTTCTTGCTTTGTGTAAGTGAACTGTTCTATAGACTGTGATATAAAGTGATTTTTATAAAAGTATTGCAATTTTGCCACTATCCAGCCATTTCACTTAGCCTGCGTCACAAAAGCATACACAAAATAATACCTTGACACAAGTCATAAAATGTACTAAAATACCTGTTTATTAAAAACTACACCAGGATAGTAATAGTCATGAAATGAACGATAAAGTACTGTACGGTCAAGTTTGCACAGTGCGTAGTCTGTTGCCCGTTCCCCAACCACTGTACCCAGCCTTTGTTTATCACTGGAGCTTGGCTGCCACCCTTTTTTTTAAATAAAGCTACTAAGAGGTATTTGGACCGTCGTTGTCTTTTTTTTTCCTCTCATATATCTGATGACAGGAAGCAATGTTATCCTCATCTAATCTTTGAACTTTTAAAAATCATCAAGTATTTGGATTCTTTTCCACAGAAGAAAACAGTTCACTGATGAAGATGATGAAGGGTTTTTGCCGACTGTCTGCTTCTGAAGCTTCCCTTTCTTCTGCAGTCTTTGCAGCCAGCGACTTGGTCGGAGGCTGATTCCTCTCCATGAGACTCATTCTCATCTACTTCAGACTCCTCACTCACTTCTGACATCTTTGTCATATCCATGAAATTGGAACGGATGGCAGGCATGCTTTTTTCCACACTGTCTTCACACATGTTTCTGTTACATCTTCCCATGCCGTCGCAGTGTTTGAGATTGCAGGCTAAATAGTAAAGCCCGTCCGGAAATTTCTCAGTGTTTATTCCTTATATGCATCCAAAGCTGCAGTTGCCTGGATGACTCCCTGATCCATAGAAAGTAATGATGATGTAGCGTTAGGGGGAGGTGGCCCACTTTTACATTTTCGTTAAAATCGTCCAGATGGAGATGGCAACCTGGGCCATTGCCCAGAAGAAGTGGAATCTTGTAAGGAATGCTGTTATTTGTGACCAAACTGAAGCAAGACATAAGCCATTGTTCTGAGATTCTGCCTTTCACTGCCTGGGATTTTCTGGGTGGTGCACAAGAACAGGATCTAACTTGCAGGTCCTTCTAGATGTGCTCCCTCTGAGCAGAGGAGTGACTGTTTGTGAAGCTTTACTCCCTCTGCCAAGATGAAGGTTCATTCAAGATGACATCGGAACAAAATAGGCTGGCTTTGCTTCAACTTCACTTCAGAGAGGTGCCAGGCCTCGGTTTGAGCTGTTCTCCCACGTAGAAAGGGCCTAGTCTTCTGAGGCTAGGCTTCCGTCCCACTCTGGAACAGCACCTCCACTGCCATCTTTCTTTGGACAGATGAGTCAGACACTGCTCTCTTGCGCGCTCCTTTCTCCAGGCAGCACCCTTCACTGCGGCGTTTGCAGTTGACCCTGCACCACTAAGTTCACTTCTGGAACAGCACCTCCACTGCCATCTTTATTTGGACAGATGAGTCAGACACCGCTCTCTTGCGGGCTCCTTTCTCCAGGCAGCACCCTTCACTGCGACGTTTGCAGTTGACCCTGCACCACTAAGTTCACTTCTGGAACAGCACCTCCAATGCCATCTTTATTTGGACAGATGAGTCAGACACCGCTCTCTTGCGGGCTCCTTTCTCCAGGCAGCACCCTTCACTGCGACGTTTGCAGTTGACCCTGCACCACTAAGTTCACTTCTGGAACAGCACCTCCACTGCCATCTTTGTTTGGACAGATGAGTCAGACACCGCTCTCTTGCGGGCTCCTTTCTCCAGGCAGCACCCTTCACTGCGACGTTTGCAGTTGACCCTGCACCACTAAGTTCACTTCTGGAACAGCACCTCCGCTGCCATCTTTGTTTGGACAGATGAGTCAGACACCGCTCTCTTGCGGGCTCCTTTCTCCAGGCAGCACCCTTCACTGCGACGTTTGCAGTTGACCCTGCACCACTAAGTTCACTTCTGGAACAGCACCTCTAATGCCATCTTTGTTTGGACAGATGAGTCAGACACCGCTCTCTTGCGCGCTCCTTTCTCCAGGCAGCACCCTTCACTGCGACGTTTGCAGTTGACCCTGCACCACTAAGTTCACTTCTGGAACAGCACCTCCACTGCCATCTTTGTTTGGACAGATGAGTCAGACACCGCTCTCTTGCGGGCTCCTTTCTCCAGGCAGCACCCTTCACTGCAACGTTTGCAGTTGACCCTGCACCACTAAGTTCACTTCTGGAACAGCACCTCCACTGCCATCTTTATTTGGACAGATGAGTCAGACACCGCTCTCTTGCGCGCTTCTTTTCTCCAGGCAGCACCCTTCACTGCGGCGTTTGCAGTTGACCTGCACCACTAAGTTCACTTCATGTTTGCCAATCACTTTCTTTTCCAAGTCTAGCTGATTCACTTTTCCCCTAGGGATCCCGTTTGCCCCCAACCGTGGTGAGAATGTTAGGGTCACTGTTGAATGCAGGGAGGGAGGGCCTGGGGAACTGACTTGGAGATGCTCCTCAACCTCCCACCCATCACATAATGTATAGCCTCTTAATGTATAGCAGCATCTGCTTTGCATAAGAAATTTTTATCATTAATTTTGGAATGCAGATTTCTTTCAGAATTCTTGAAAGTCAAATTTGTGTAGCGTAAATTTACGCTGTCTCTTTGCTCTCAGTGGGGGACATCCTTAGCGTCCATGGGTTCATGAAGACCATTCCCCAGTCTCCCTTCTGAGCTCTAGTCAAGTGCTTCCAGCTAGCATCTACCTGTCCTGCCTGCTTGTCCCATGGGTATCTCGGACCCGCCCTTCTGGCCTTCCGCTTACTGGCACAGAGGGTCACTCAGGATGGCAGACTTAGTGTTCATGCATGACCCTTCGCTCTGCCTGACCCAGACAGCCCGTCTTAACGTTGATGCCTCTCCATGCACACCAGCCCATTTTCAGATCGCCTTCAGAGGCAGTATGTGAGCCACCTGCTACTCCCACCACTCCGCTGATTCGAATGCCCTGATTTCAAAAGTTTAACCTGACTTCCAAGAACAAAGATTTGCTGCCATTTGGGATGTTAATCAGCTCTGAAGTGAGTACCTGTAGAGGAGCCCTCCAATTGTCTTGTCGTTGTCCCAGTGACCTCTTTAAAGGGAGGAGCCTGCTTTTCCATCTGTCCATTCTTAGATTTTAGCTAACATGAACATTTGTTTTGTGTGGTTGCACGTATTTGTCAGAGGTTTTATTTTTCTCATTCAAGGAGGAGGGTGGAAGGAGAGAATTTGGAACTGAAAATGTAAAAAAAAAAAAAAAAAGCATTAATTGGAAAAGAAAGCCAGTTTTTAACAGACGCTTTTGCTTGCGAAGAGTGAAAGGCCGTTGTTCTGTGATTTTTCCTGTGTAGGAACGTGAGCGGTAGGGAAAGTAAATGAAGGCACAGGCAGCTTGCTTCTCTTACCCTCCCACAAGTTCCGAGGTAGGAACCTGATGGATGACTGAGCAGTTACATTTGCATTTAATGGTCTCTTTTCATTCCAGATGCATTTTCTGAAGGTTAACATTCTCTTTCGTCTCCAGTAAGTCGAATATGCTTTTGGCTTATCTGTATTATAGCTATTCTTTCACTATGCTTTTTCTTCTAAAGAGTTAATCTGATTTTTTTTGTCGTATTTCTTGGAGTACAAACATTTATGGACTCGTAGAGCCTTTTGAAAGTATTCAACCTTCTTATTTTATGAATAAAGAAACTGAATACCTCTGTGGGGGGGTGATGAACAGCCAGACAGCGAGGGAGCCTGAATCCTAGACGCCTGAGCTCATTTTGCTACTATCTTGTCACTGTCTCTAGTGTGAAGTCGGGGTTCTGGATCTCTGATTCAGAACGAGACTGGTGCATCGCCTACATGACTGGAACTTGAAGACCTGGTGCTGAATGCATGCGGGCTCTGCCATGGTGTACCTGGATCCCCTTGGACTGTTACATTCTCTCTGCTTGTCTGTTGGGCCTCTCATCTGTAACCTTACAGAGGTCACTCTTCCCCTTTCTGACCCTCTCCTGACCCTCCCCCTACCAGATGGTTGTCCCTGTTGGCTTGTTGATTTGCTGAATTGATGGTTCCCAAGTAAGGGACCATGGGGCCTAAGACTTCATCAAGGAGCATCACTGATTTTCTCTTCCTGTAGGTAAATCATATTAACACCTTTCTAGGAGGGTCTGTTTTTCTGCTCTGAGACCACATTCGAGACTTATTCATTCAACAGTTTATTTTATGGAAGGAAAAAATTCTGTCTTAATATCAGGGCCAGGGCACCCAAGGATGAGAGAGTACCTGCTGTGTTTTGTGCCAGTCAAGGCATACTGTTCCTGCCCTCAGTGAGCTACAGTCTTAGTAGGACCAAACAGGTACACAAATAAAAGGGAAAGAGAAATTCATAAGAGGTTTGAGGAAGGAAGAAGGGAAATCACAGCAGGTCTCTTGGAGGAGGAGGTAGTAGTTGGTAGTAAAGGTTTGAGAAGACTTCAAAATTAGGAAGATGAGGCCATGCCTTCCCATGGGAGCAGAGGAACTGGACTACGAGGGATCATGAGGCTGGAGGGTAGGCCAGAACCAGGGATAGTCTAATGAGCTTGTACTCAGAGAGGAAGCAGGGAGCTTGGAGTCAGGCTATGCAGAGTACCCAGGACCATGACTGGGAGTTTGGGCTTTAGGGGCAACTGCAGGCCATTGAGGTATGTGATGACGGTTGTGACCTCCTCAGGAGCATGCTTGGAGCATCAAGAGACCAGCATGGGCTTGTCAGATTGGAGCTTCTCAAAAGTAGCGTGGCCCTCCTGGAGACACGGTGAGCTTCATCTCATTGGAATTCTACACGCTGAAGCTGTGACCACTCATTAAGAATGTTTACATGAACTGATGCAGAGTGAGGCGAGCAGAGCCAGGAGAATGTTGTACATAGCAGCATTAGCATTGTATGATGTCAGCTGTGAATGGCCACGCTCTTCTCAGCAATCCCAAAGAACTCACGATGAGCCAGGCTGTCCGCCTCCAGAGAAAGAACTAGTGTTGTCTGAGTACAGACCAAAGCACACTGTCCAATTCCATGTTTTTTAAAAATCACATTCAGGTTGCATTCTTTAAGTTTTGAGTTCCAGATTCTATCCCTCCCTCAAATGATAAGCGGTTTGATACAGGTTAGACAGGTACAATTAGGTAAAACATTTCTATATTAGTCATTTTGTGCAGGAAAACTCAAAAAAAAGAAAGTGAAAAACACTATGCTTCAGTCTACATTCCGATATCACCAGTTCTTTCTCTGAAGATGGATAGCATGGCTTGTCATGAGTCCTTTGGGATTTGAACTGTCATAAGAGAGGGGTGAGCAGACAGTTCCAGGCATTCCCAGGCAAGCAAGATCCTTGAGGGACATTGACAGCCCAGGGTCCAGATGGGACAGAACTACCTCCTATGGTCACGACAACATTGCTGCCTGGGGCGCTCTCCCACAGTCTGGAGGGAGGTGTCCAGGTTCAGTAGGTGGCTCCTTCCTCCCCAGCACCCTGAGGGGCCTCGTGAGAGCAGGGCCTCCTGATTTCCCTTCTGTCATTCCGCCAGACTTGTGACATCTTCCAGTATAAAAGTTGTGCTGGAGATGACCCTGCTGAGGCTCCTCGTGGTGGCTGGCACCTTTTCCTGTGTCTTCATTCTGACTGGCAGTAGGTACCTTCTCCATTGGTTTTCACAAGCTTGCTTTCTTCTGGTTCTGGGACCTGTTCCACTGTTCATTTTCACTGTGGGTGGCCCCAGGACTCTGTCCTGGGCCATCTCCTCCTCCTCCCTCAGGTCATCTCCGTGTAGACAATTCTTGGAGCATTTTTCCACCCTCACTTCTTTCCTGACCTTCACTCTAACCTCACCAACTATCTATTGGCCATCTTGAACTGGATGTCTTGCACACATCCTAAACTCAGCAGCCAAAACACAACGCATCTTTTCCCTCGAACTTTCCTTTGCTAAGTTGGCACCATTGTGCACAGAACACCAATTCTGGAGTCGGAAAGACCTGAGTTCAAGTGTGGCCTCAGACACTTTCTGGTAGGGTGACCCTAGGCAAATTACTCAAGCTCGGTTTGTCTCAGCTTCCTCCCCTGTAAAATGAGGCTAATGCCAGCTAACCTCCAGGGTGGCTGCGAGGCTCACATGAAGGCAGAATCGGAAGGTGCTTTGCAAACCTTGAGGCTCTGAATGTTTCTTGTTGTTTTATGACAGCATGTGATGCTTCCTGTGCCAGCACTGTGCTCGGCCCTTGGCAAATATTGTCTCGTCTTCACTTCTCTTCACAACAACCCTGGGGAGGGATGTGGCATTGTGGTCCACGTTTAAAGGATGGAGAAACTGAGGCAGACAGGTTGGCAGTGTCGGCCTCAACTTCCCTTCCTTCCTCTCCCTCATCCCTCGTATCCTGTCTCTTTGTGGTTACCTCTGGTCTTTCCACCCCTTCTCCCCTGTGTTGTGGTCACAGCACCGTCAGGTGAAGACCCCCATCCCCTCACATCTGGATTACTGCAGGGGCCATTCAGCCTCCAGGTGCACCTTCCTGAAGAGCAGGTCTGACCCCAGGTGGCGCCCATCCCCCATCCATCCACTCCAGAACCTGGTACAAAAAGCCCTTCGGGGCAAGGCCTTATTCTTGCCAGTCCGTGGCTCCATCAGAGACACTGTCCAACATCCTGGCTGTGGCCTCAAACACAGCTCTCATTTCCTGCTTCTGGGCATTTCCTCCGCTGCCATGCTCTCCTTTTTCATCTCCACCTGTAGGCCTCCCCACCTTTAAGCCTCTGCTAAAAGTTCCATGTTCTGCAGATCCCCATCAGTGGGGTCTTTTCTCTGACCCTGCCCCAGTACATCCTGTTTGTGTCTATATGGACAGTTGTTTATTCATTGTGTGCCCTGTTGGACAGGGGGCTCCTCTCCTTGAGGGCAGGGCCGGTTTGGCTTTTTTCCCCCTCACTTAGGACAGTGCCTGGCGCATAGTAGGTGGTTCATAAATGCACATTGACACACTCTCTGGGCCTGGCCATTCTCCAGCTGTTTTCAGTATCTGGCATCAGGGGCCAAGTCAAAGCCTGTCCTCTCCAGAAAGCCTTCCCCAGTCCCCTTCATTTCAGAGCCTTCCTTCTCTTCATCCCTTCCAGTTTATCCTGTCTGTGGCCTGTTATCTCCCCCTTCACTTATAAGCTTCTGGAGGGTGGGGGCTCCAGCCCAGTGTCTGCCTCTAGTTTGTCAGGAAATACTTGATCAATGGCCAGATACGGGCACAGATCTGTTGACAACATGAGTTTGGTTAAATGTGCCCGAGAAACATGGACTGAGGGCTTCCTGAGGTAACTCGGCCTTCAAGCCCTTGACTTCAGCCCTGGCACACAATAGGCACACACCCAAGGTGTGTCTCATGGCACCCATACCTGAGAGGACATGGATAGCAGAGAATAGGAAGGGTCTCTACAGGCTTCTGCCGCCAGCCTTCCCTAGCACATCTCACCCAGGCTTTCTTCCTGAGCTGCTCAGGGGGAGCCATGGGAAAGGAAGAGCCCTGGAATCCAGAAGACCCGAGATCTCTTGCAGAGCTGCCACAGGCTTGTTCATGAGGCCATCTGAAGAGTCTGTGGCAGGGAGGGAATCTCTGGGGGTGGTAGGCTCAAACTTGGACCCTTGGAGAGCAGGTAGAGATTCACACCATGTCCTTCTCCTTCCCATGGCACTGGGTCCCTGTAATTCTACAAGGCTCCATTTGGGGTTTGGCGGCCTTGTGTTTGCCCAGAGAGTGACCTGTCTAGTGTCGGGCAGGCCAGCAGTGACCATGCTTCAGGATTGGAGCTTGGGTTCTCAGGCTCCAGATGGGACCCCATGGCCTAATTTTGGGGGCTTAGATGGGTATTGTAAAGATTGGGCTAGCACATGAATCACTCCAGTTTGTTATGTACAGAGGAAGTCAGTGCAGCTCTTAGCCATCCCCTTATGACCTTTGAGTTAACTTGTGTTTTCTTTTTCTAAAAAGCAAGCACTGGCTTTTGGGTGGAAAAAAATACTTTTGGGGCCTGTTTGGTGTGACCTTAGCTGATGTCCAGACGTCAGCTTTCGATTCAAATGGGAGGTTTGCTGATGTTTAGTGACAGGAGGAGGCCAGGGGTGGGGGGCTAGGTGATGTCTGTCGGTCTGGTTATGTGGCTAGAACAGTGACCTCAGCTCCAATAGCTGTTATATCCCATGGGGCAATTTAGGGGGTCTCATGGAAGTCTTTTAGGGAGGTGTTACTGTTATATAGCTCAGTGCTATATATGGGCATATCATTGACCCTCTGCCTGGCTCATTTGTTCATCTGTAAAATGGGGGTCATGATGGGACCTCCCTCCAGGAGGTGATGTGAAGTTCCATTAAGATCATCTCTGTAAAGCACCTACACAGTGCCTGGTACACAGTAGGCACTCTGTCTGTGCTGTTTCCCTTCCCATCCTTTCCCCTTGCTTTGCAGATAAGGAAACTGAACCTGAAGTAGGTTAAATGTGCACAGGGTCATCCCTATATATGGTTGAGGCAGAATGTGGACCTTGTGTTTGCTGCTCTGGCACTCTGTCCACTGGACCTTCTGGCTGCCTAGGATGTGATAAAGAGTCATGTAAAGTAAGCCGAATTAGAAGGGATGGCTTCCATGGGCATACCATGTGAGCAGTTCTCTGTGCATCATGAGAGCCATGCTGCCTGCGGGGCCCCTGGCTTGGTTTGCAGTGTTAGCTTAACTGGGCCTCTCTTCCAGGTGGTGAATCTGCTGGTGGGAATCCTGTTGACCGTGGAGGTGACTCACCCCAATACAGTGGCCACTGTTAACCTCCAGTATGAAGTCATTGGTAATTACTACTCTTCAGAAAGGATGGCCGGTAAGTTGGGAACACCCCCCCCCCCCCCCCCCCGGGACAGTGCTTGCCTTAACGTCCCTCCTCCTGCATGTTCTCCTTCCTGCTGGGCCTTGGCTGGGCACACCTCTTGTCCCCGTAGCTTGTCTGGACAGTCCTTAATCTGACTGATTACTCCTGTCAGCCAAGGACTTGGCCAGGCCACAGAGGCTCTCAGGATTTCTCCCATTTATTTGCCAAGTAGTGGTTTTTAGAGAATGTCCATGTGGATTAGCCCTGGGAGCCATTAGAGCTCTTGGAACCCAAGAAAGAAATGACCCAAAGTTTGGCTTCAGCCACAAGTGAGAGTGTTCCTGCCTTCCCCGGGATATCCTCTGGGCATCCCAGGGGCTGGCTGCTTGGGTCTGAGGCAGCACCCCTGCTGTTCATAGCCTTTTGGTTCTCATGGCATGTTGGTGAGCCCATGGACTTTGGGTGGAGATACCACGGAGGGATGTGTACAGATGTCTTAGGTCGTACTCCTGTGGTTTGATCAGTCATGGGTCTGTGTACTGGACATGTCTTTTAATAATAAAAGAATGTCAAGAGTCATGCTAAGAGGGAAAAGATCCAGGCAGGGAGATGACCAGGGACAATAGTTGGGAGTTGGGAGATGGGGGTGTCTTAGACAAGGAACACTCAGGAAACTGGCTGTTGTTGCTGAGGGGTGACTGAGACCCAGAGGCAGGAGAGAGTGAGCCTCTTCTGGGCAGGGAGGGACAAATATTTAAGTAGCTGCTGCGTAAAGCCCAGTGCTTCACAGATATCTCATTTGATTCTTACAACAACCCTGGGAGAGACAGGTGCTTGATTATCCTCATCTTAGAGTTGAGGAAACTAAGGCAGACAGAGGTAAAGCAGCTTGCCCAGAATTACACACTTAGTAAATGTCCGAATCCAGGTCTCAGCCCTGTGGCACCTGGTTGCCTGTAGGCTGATGGGGGACCCTGAAGGCTTGGCCACTGAGGTCACTGTCCTCCTGTTTTTAACTTCTAACATCTGGATCTTAACAAATCAGAACCCTTGTGTGACGTGGGGAGGGGTCAGTTTTGGCAGAAGAGAGGGGACTTGGGACTGGGGGTCCCAAGTGATGTCCTCAACCTTGCTCCTTAACCAAATATTTGAGATTGGTGTTTTGTGAAGAGGACGTCAAACTGAGTGAATCCTGGAGAAAGTGCCTCCCCTGACCTGTCTCACTTGTGTTTGTCCTTAGAAAATGCCTGCGTCCTCTTTGCCTTCTCACTGCTCATGTTCACGATCAGCGCCATGATGGTCTATGGAGCCGCCGCAGTGAGTGTTCTCCAGGGTTGGACATGGGTGGCCACTGCCACACAGATTGTGAATTAATGGATGTGGCCTATCACCCCTGCTTTTAGAAAAGAATGTGGGCAGCTTCTGTGTTCACATCATCTGTGTTATTCTCAGAGCCATCCCTTCTGATGAACTAAACCGAGATGTCATGGCCCCCACTGTCCAGCCAGAAGGCCAGGAGGCGTCCTCTCCTGTCTCTGGCTTGTTTTGTTATGGTGCCTTGTTGTATCTCATGGATACTTTCCCCATTGCCCTCCTGATGTCCCATGCTGCTCTGTGCCCCTCACTGTCCCTGTTTCACAGCATTCGTGGGCCATAACCACTTTAGCTTCTCCCCAGGGAGGGACATGTCCCTTATTTACACAAAAACTGCTTCAGATATTTGGTTTTGAGAGGGCCTGTCCCTAAATGTGCCTCTGCCTGGTGGTGGGATCTTGGGGTCAAAGGATTGCTGTCCAGAATGCAAGGCACAGCTCCTCCAATAAAGCATTGTGGGTCCCTCAGGATCCCAAAGCTGTAAGGAACCTTGGACGTAGTTGAGTCTGGGACTCTTCTGTGACAGTGTGAGTGAGCTGTCCAAGATCACCCAGTGAGCAGACCAGGGATGCAGACCCTCTGCCTGAAGGATGTACTTGCCCTGGGCGCCAGTTTGCTGGGGGAGGGGACTTCCTTGCCTGCCCAGGGGGTTGAGGTTCTCTTTGCCCATCAAGAGGGCCCTGACATGGTACCTCTCACTTTGGCAGCATCGAGTGGGCTGGCTGATTCCGTTCCTCTGCTACCGGCTTTTTGACTTTGTCCTCAGCTGCCTGGTCGCCATCAGCTCACTCACCTATTTGCCAAAAATCAAAGATTACCTGGATCAGCTGGTGAGTATCTGCTCCTTAGAAATTCATCCTTGGCTCTCAGCAAGCTGGACCAGCCTCAGATTTAGGCATAGGGTGAAGAAACCTCAGGGAGTAAACTCAGTGATAAAATCGTGCTTGATGCATTTTGAACACCAAGGCTCTGAACAAGATCTAAGACCCAGTCAAAAAGCATGCACGCAGCTTCTGAACTGTCTAGATGGGAGCTTCTTGAGACGGGCTTGGCCCTTCGTGCAGGCAGCTTGCCCACGCAGGCCTTTTGTCTGTGCCTTGGGGCTGAAAGGGACCTTACTGCCTCCCTCTCTGTGCTTTTGGTCTGGTCACAGCAGATACAGGAAGGCTTGTGCAGCTGTCCATTCAGCAAGTAAATGACTGTTGTCTGTGGCCCTAGCACAATACTAGTTAACAGTGGTGCACACACAGACCTGATGTCCAGAGCCAGATTCAGAGAACCTCCCTAGGGAGGGGGAAGATAGGAAGGAAGGGAGGAGGGTTTACTGGGGGCTGGGTAGAAAGGGCCCTCAGTAGATGAGATCTGAGTACCAGGGTTTCTGCCCTTCACCTGTTCTGTCCCCTGTGGAGGTTTGGGGAAGGTCCCCACAGGCAGAACTCAAGCCATTGGCCTGAGTCCCCGTGGGCTCTTCTTGATGGCCTGCAGTACCAGGGCAGGGGAAGGAGTGGCCTTGCTGCCATGGAGGTGCTTGGGGGACAGCTCATGGACCTTGGTCCTGCCCCTTTTTTCCACAGCCTGCTTTCCCCTACAAGGATGACCTGCTCGCGCTGGACTCCAGTTGCCTTCTCTTCCTGCTCCTTGCCTTTTTCACCTTGTTCATCATTTTTAAGGTAGGCGGGTGATTGCAGCATCATGATACCCCCCCCTCCTCTCCTGCCCTTCCCTGTCTGGCCCTGGGCTTGTGGCCCAGCCTGGCTCTCTGATGTCTTCCAAGAGATGTCTTCAGAGCACAGACTTAGCCTTGGTGTGTGGGGTCCACATCCAGGGAAGATGCCTCAGTGACCAACCCTCCCTAGAGACCCCGAGAACTTCAGGGATGTGAGTGAGGCTGCAGAGAGGGAAGGAAGATTGGGGAAAGGTCCTAGATTCTGAGGGGAGTCTGTGACGGGGCTTTCCCTTCTCTCCTCAGGCTTATCTCATAAATTGTGTCTGGAACTGCTACAAGTACATCAGCAACAGAAACCTGCCTGAGATTGCAGTGTACCCAGCCTTCGAGGCTCCTCCGCAGGTGAGGGGGACAGGCCATCCCCCAAGGCCTTCCTCAGGCTCCTTCTTGGCAGTCATGTTAGTGGGAGGCAGCATGAGGGGGTCTTTGGCATCCATGACCTGATGGGGCTTGGGGTAGGCACTGGACAAGTTTTGAGTCTGTTCACCAAATAAAGCCTGCTACCTGCCCAGAGGGGAGGATGTGCTTCCTCCACCCCGTGGGAGAAGCTGCCAGGGTGTAGAAGGTGGCCTGCATGGGGCAGCCCTGGGCCAGCAGTGCCCGACCATCTGAAGATGGTATCACGCTAGCTGCCGCCTGGTCCCATCCCCGCCCTTGCCAGTTTGAGAGTTTAGATCCTAGCCTCCTGAGGATGAATTGGAACTCAATTCAGTCCAAAGTTCTGACCTGTGGAGGTCTTTAAGGTCCAGTTTTGTTGTCTGATGCCCCTCCCGGCTGACAAACCAAGCAGCTCCATGTCTGTCCAAGCCTGCTGCCCACGTAGCTGACTCACAAGTTCCTCTCCAGCTGCCTCAGCCGTGCCCAAGGTGGGGTCACACCTCAATGCTACATGACCCACAGATGTACAGAGAGTTCACATGTCCCCATACCAACCATAATTCCTCCCTCTGCTGCTTCTTTCCAGACCCTTCACTGGCTTTCACAGGCCATCTCCCCTGCACCATCTCCTCTGACCCCTTATCATATGACCAGTTATGCCCAGCCAGGCCTCAGCTTTGGGGCACTCCCATCATTCGCCATCTTCACTCCTACCCACGGAGTCATTCTGATGGGTCCACATAACCCCACCTGGGCCCTGGCTGCTGCCAGGCAATCTTGTCCCACTCTCCACCAAGGCTCCTCTAGCCTTCCATGACTCCCCTCCCCCACTCTCGCAGCTGGGACCCCCTGCCTCCTATTTTACAGAAAAATGGCCACCATCAGCCGTGAGCTCCTTCTTCCCTCTTTGTCTCCCATCCCTCAGGTGCCTTGTGCTCCTCTCAACCCTGTCATCCCTGTCTCCCATAATGAAGTGACCTTTCTCCTGACCAAGGCAGACCCCTCGATCTGCTCAGATGATCCCCTTCTTGTCCCATCTCCTCCAGCAGATCTCCCCTCCCCTCAATCATTCCTCTCTCTACTAGCTCTTTCCCTCCTGCCCAGAGACATGCTCACATCTCCCCCATCCTCAAAGCTCCCTTACCCAAACCTTCCATCCCTGCTGACTGTCATTCTCTCCTGCCCTTTGTAGCTAAATTCCCCCAGAGGCCTATTGTAGACACTGGGAGCCGCTTCCCTGTCCTCACAGTCCCTCACAATCCGTCTTCCAGCCTCCTCCTTCCACCATAGTGACCAGTGATCTCCTGGTGGCCAATCTCAGCGGGCCTTTTTCCATCTTCATGCCCCCTTACCATCTGTATGTAGCCTCTCATGCTGGGGGTCCCCCCCTCCTCCTTCCCTCTTTTCTCTCTCTTTCTCTTTCTGTGTCTGTGTCTCTTTTCTCTGTCTCTGTGTCTCTTCCCCCCTCCCCACTAGGCCTTTCCTTTTCCGTCTTCTCGGCTAGATCTTTATCCAGGCTTTTCTCTAACTGTGTCATCTAAGATGTACTTTTCCTGCCCCAATCTTGCATCCAGTGTCTCCAGCCAGGTGTCCATGTCCAAAGCAGAACTCCTGATCTTTTCCCCAGACCCTCCCTCTCTCTTCCAGTCCCTCCAGCTAACAGAGTAGGCATCGCCCTGGACTCCTCGAGCTCTCAACCCCAGATCCAAGCTGTTGGCATCTGCTCAGCATCTCTGGATATGCCCCCTTCTCACCTCTGACCCTGCCTCCGCCATGGTCCAGGTCCCCAAGCCCTCATATGTGGACCGTTATGGTAGCTGGAGGGGGATCTTCCTGCTCTGGGCCGTCCTCCATTCAGGTGCCAGAGGGAGTCTTCCTGGAGCTCAGATCTGATCATATCCCCCTTACTCAGTAGCCTCCAGCAGCTCCCTTTCGCCTCCTGGATTTAATTCTCCTTTGGGCTTTCTGAGCCCTTCATTACCTCTCTTCTTCCTCCCTCCCCAGTCTTCTCACGTGTCACTCCCTGACACAGCCTCTTCTCTCCATCTCTGTGCTCCAGCCAGTCTCTCTCTGGCTGCCCCCAGGGCTGGGACCTGCTCCCTCCTCACTTCCTGGCTGTCTCCCAGAAGGGTGTGCTCTCCAAGGTGAGCGGGAACCTTGGCTTCAGGACATTGAGAAGGGACTGAGCCTTGCTAGCTGACATCAGTGCACCAAGTCAAAAAGAAGCTGCCCTGTCAGGCCAGTTAGGCCACTGAGGACATCTTCATACTCTGTGGAGTCAGGGAAACAGTACCTCCCCCTCCCCAAACCAGTCTGATGAGCATTCCCAGACACACCCTGGGCTTCTCACCTCCGCCCTTTGCTCATTCTCAGTCCCTAATAGCCCCTCACTGGACCTGCCTCTTTCAAGTCTGGTCATACTCCAAGACCTTATATACCCCAGGAAGCCTTGCACACATGCCAAGTCAGTGCCTCTTTCTGGACTGTATCATGCCTGCCAGCACTGGCACACTTGGCACCACTCCCAAGTACTGGCAGCCATCACCCCAAGGGTAACTTAGTTAGGTGTCTGCTATTCAGATGTGGATTAGCCTCCTTTTGTGCGCGTCTCACCTCCCCTGATGGATGGCGAACCATTTGAGAGTGTCTTGGCCCCCCTTTTTCTCCTCATTGGCTGCAGATGCCCCTTATCCGGGCAAAAGGTGTTAAGGATGGGGGTGCCTGCTTTTCTCTGAGTGGGCACGTGAATAAGGCACTTGCCTTGGAATCCCCAGGACAATCACAGCCCATGTGCTCAGGCTCTCTTCTTTCCCTCCTCCCTTCAAGGAGATGAGGGATGGCCCAGACAGGACAAGGAGGAGTCTGTTTTAACCATCTTCTCTGCACCAGCGTGGGCCTCCCACCCACTCCTCAGGTTCTCCTGGCCTCTCTTCACAGTCTATAGTCAACTGTAGAAATTCTCTTAATAGGATTGTGGGTCTTCAGCTTGAAGGGCATCCAGTGAGGACATCCCCTCGGGGTTGGGAACCTTGGGCCCTTCCTCAGCTATTGCTGGGACATTGCCCAGGACAGCCCTGGGGGCAATTGTCTGAGGAGCAGGCTCTGGTGAGAAAGAAAACCTAATTGTGTGTTCTTCCTCCATAGTATATCCTTCCCACGTACGAAATGGCCGTGAAGATGCCAGAAAAGGACCCTCCCCCTCCTTATATCCCTGCCTGATGGAAGGAACAAGACTTTTTAGTGAACACTACACCAGCCTTCAGGGCTTGTTTGTTTTCTAGAAACGGGCCTTAGGAACCACACCTGCAGTTCAGAGTTGTTTTGATATCAGCCTATACACACTAAGTCATTTTTTCTAATTGCTTGAACCTTTGTTATTTTAAGAGTATCATGGGACATTTTTGAAGGGGGGAGGGGGTGTTCATTTGTAGAGTGTTGTGGTTGGATTTTTGGTTAAAGTGCATTGATTCCATTGCATAGCTCTGGAAGACAATCTGGGCAAGACTGGAGTCCCCTGGCACTGGGAGGGGATCTCTGGGCATCTTCATTGCCTTTGTGTTCTCCTGTCCTCCATTTGGGGTTGGCTCGGGCACCACTTGCCCTGAGATGTTTTCAGGAAGATGGAGGTTCACTTCCATTGAAGCTGGTCCTGGTTGGAGGCCCTCAGGGCCCTCTCTGTGAATGCCCAGAATGCCTACAGCCATGCCAGGGGTGAGCCTACGAGGTCTGCATGGTTCTGATTTGTATGTACCTCTGTCTCTCTTTCTCTCTGACAAGATGCATTAATAAACCTTTTCAAAAAAAAAAAAAATCTGTCTCATCTTGTTCATTTGTGTCTGACTCTTGATTTGGGGGTTTTCTTGTCAAAAATACTGGAGCAGTTTGCCATTTCCTTCTCAAGTTCCCTTTACAGATGAGGAAACTGAGGCAGACTTGCCCAGGGGAAGTGTCTGAGGGCTTCAGACAGTTGAAAGTTGAGTCTTCGACTCTCAGGGGGACACTCTATGCACTGTGGCACCACCTTGTGTGTTGTCTCCCCCAACTACATTGTGTGCTCTTTGAGGGCAGGAACTGACTCTTGTGTCCATATAGTTGAGATGCCTCCAGAGCTCAGGCCTCGAAAACAGGCTGTGTCCTGGGCTTGGTATCACAACAATCCTTTGTGCTTAGGATGGTCTCACCCCAGGCAGAATGCGCGGCTTGGACCCATACCAGGTGTTATCTGAGGGATTCAGCTCCCCCCATTTTCCAGGGCCCTCTTTGTTCCTTGTCACTGATAGGTACTGTTCTCCTGGTCCTGTCACAGAGCGCTGGTTCTGTGCCCTGTAGGGCAGGTATGACCTGCAAGGCTGGAGACAATGACTTCCCACAGTGCCTGCCACATAGTAGTGGATTAAATTGCAACTCCTGATAAGGGGAAGATTTGATAGCTAAAATACTTCCCTCTAAATATTTCTAATAGGCACAGTCTCTGGGTAAAAGTCCCTTCCCCCTGGCTGCCTCTAAAGAAAAGACCTGCACTTGAGAGAGTAATGGTGGGAGAGGAGGTTCCATGCTAAAATTCACAGAACAATGTTGAGAAGGCAGTGAGGGTTGGCCCTGCTGTTAGGAATTAATAAGGTAGCTCGTTTGAGGCTTTGCCGGACAGTTTGGCCTTTGCACAGGTGTTTCCAGTCACGGGGCAAGATGAGCCTGTGGATTTAGTCAGCAAGCATTGACTAGGTGCAAGGCACTACACGGGAGAGGAAGAGGATGAGCTCATCCCTACTCTGCAGAGCTGATGTTATATTGAAATGTGCGCAAACTAAAAATGGGATGCTTGTAACCAGCTAAAGCGTTCTGTAGGTTCTTGAGTCTGAATTCTGAGAGTAGAAGGTAAGGAAGAGCCTTCTGCCTGGGGTGGGGGCAACCAAAATGGGGCAAGTGGGCTATAGATGACCAGATGCAGGGGAAAGGAGAGTCTGGTTTAACAGTTTGGGGTATGTAGGTTGGGATCAGGTCATGAAAGGTTTTAGAAGTTGGGGGAGTTTGATTTTAGAGCAATGGAGAGCCGGACGAGTTCCTTGCATCATAAGATGACGTAGACCTTTAGAAAAATCACCAGCAGCTGTGTTGAGTGTAACTTGGGGTGGAAACAGCAGAGGCAGGAAGAACCATCCAGAGGCAGCCTCAGGTGGTGAGGGCCTGTAAGCAGACAGAAGGGGTCAGATACGACACGTGGAGGTTGTGAGAAGCAATGATTTGGCCACTGCTTGGCTATTGTAGAGTGAGGGAGAGAGAGGAGAAACTGAAAATGGGCGGGGGTGGGGGAGGAGGGCCTGCCTGCCTTCCACAGAAGGTGATGAATTTGGGGGAAAGAGAATGAGATCAGTTTGGGGCACTGAATTGAGGTCCAAGTAGATTGGTCAAGCAGGCAGCTGATGGTAGATGATGAGAAAGCCTCTCTCTCTCTGGGAATCATCTGCATGCTGATGATCACTTGGCCCAGGGGAGCTAATGAGATCCAAGTGAAATTGGGTAGAGAGAAGAGCCTTGGAGGACAGCAATGTAGTTAGGGGTGGGATCCAGGTAATAAGTCAGCAAAGGATATGCGGAAATGGCTGGAGACAGATCATCCTAGCCCAGGGAGGAGA
This sequence comes from Bettongia penicillata ogilbyi, assembly GCA_023548195.1. Taxonomy (NCBI): domain Eukaryota; kingdom Metazoa; phylum Chordata; class Mammalia; order Diprotodontia; family Potoroidae; genus Bettongia; species Bettongia penicillata. The sequence goes on from JAJHZJ010001065.1 coordinate 1,337,288, forward strand.
GGGTCAGGAGGCATGAGGCCTGAGAAATGGCCGTCCATCATTGAAATGGAGTAGTCTGGAGAGACCAGACCTCACCCATACTATTTTACCATTTTTACCTACCTCAGTCCTGTGGCAAGTGACAAAGCACTGGGAGCTGGAGTCAACCCTGCACATGGGCATGAGCCCAGGCCATAGGGTTGTCTTCTTATAGGGACTGATGCAGCCGTGGGATTCAGCAGCCCTGGGGGTCTGAGCAGACTTTTTGAAGGATTGCACTGCTCACCTCCTGGCATCAGGAAGGGGCTAGAAAAGGTACCCTAGAAATTGTCTGCTTCACTCAGTCCCAAGGTTGAAACAAAAGTATGCAAAATGTTCAAAAAGTTCTCCAGAGATGATCCCACTCACCATTAGTACATGGAATGTGCACACGCTTATGGATAATACACAGTCCAGTAGACTTGAAAGATAAAAGACTCTTGTTGCAAGAGAACTCAGCAGGTATTGCATCCAAACAGCAGCCCTGAGTGAAACATGGCTGGCAAATGAAGGTCATCTTACTGAAGTTGGAGCTGGATACACGTTTCTTTGGAGTGGCCAAGGCGAAGGGGAGTGCTGTGAAGCTGGTTTTGCACTCAAAACTAATCTAGTCAACAAGCCTGGATGCCTACCAGAAAGAGTTAAAAACAGGCTCATGACAATGCAATTGCCATTTGTAGGAAAACGTCACACCACCATTATCAGGGCCTGTGCACCCACCATGATGAACCCTGATGAGATCAAAGAGAAATTTTATGGAGACCTGGAGAATCTCATCATCATCATGCCAAAAGAGCATCCTGATTAAGTCAGAGTAGGCACAGATTACCAGACATGGCAGGAAATCCTTGGGAAGAATGGATTGGGACACAGCAACAGCAATGGTCCTTTACTATGGAAGACTTGTGCATCTCACGACCTTCTCATCACCAACACTGTCTTCCACTTATCTAAACACAATAAAACTTAATGGATTCACCCTCACAGCAAATATTGGCATTTTCTAGACTACATTGTTGTAAGAAGAAGAGACAGACAGATGTGTGTGGTACAGAATGCTGAACCAGTTATAGACTTATCCTTTCCAAGCTAAACATTCACATTCAACAAAAACAGTGGCCACAGGGCAAGACAACTACCAGAAGACTTAATGTCAACAAATTAGAGAGATTATCTGAGTGGGGACAGTTTGTTGCTAACTTGGAGGGAAAGCTGAGCCAACATATGATTGGCAACAGTGGAGCAGAAAAGGGGTGGGCAGCCTTCATAGATTTGGTGTACAGCACTGCATATGCTCATCTGTGTCAGAATACTCAAAAACACTTAAGACCAGTTTGATGAAAATGATGGGGAAATTCAGAAGCTGCAAAGTGAAAAAAAAAAAATGAGACCCTCTCATAGGGTTTACCAACGGGATATTCCATCTAGTTCTAATAAGATAGCTTTTAATTCTTATTAAAAGTAAAGTACAAGTGAAGCTTAGAGACATGCAGGATTCTTGGCTCAGTAAGAAAGGCGGATGGAATTAAGTTTTATGCTGGTAGTAACAATCCAAAGCTCTTTTATGATGCCCTGAAGGCTATTTATGGGCCAAAGACCGATGGTGCATCTCAACTACTCCATGCTGATGGAGTAGTTGATTGGTGATAAGGACATGATCCTGGAGATATGGGCTGAACACTTCCATAGTGTTCTCAACAGACCATCTTCAATCAAGCCATTGACGTTTTATCCCAGGTTGAAGCCAGTCCCTCTCTGGATAAATTACCAACTGAAGAAGAGGTTTTGAATGCGATCAGGCTTCTCTCATGTGTCATAGCACCCGGTACTGATTCTGTTCCAGCTGAGATTTACAAAGTAGGGGACCATTGCTCATACAAAAGCTGACTGAAGTATTCCAGGTTATATGGCAAGAGGAATTCAAGGATGCCTGCACTTTCCATCTCTGTAAATGAAGGGAAATAAGTTGTCCTGTGACAGTCATGGGGTGGAAGGGTGGGGTTCCTCTCTCCTAGTTATTGCCAGCAAGATTTTTGCAAGAGTCCTCCTTAATAGGCTGATCCTTCTTCACCTGGAAGATGGTCATATACCTGAGAGCCAGTGTGGCTTCAGAAAGGGCCAAGGAACAGTCGATATGGTTGGTGTTTGCTGCCCGACAACTCCAGGAGAAATGCCAGGAGCAGAACCGAGGTCTGTACACAAGGTTTGTAGATCTGACCAAGGCCTTTGACACTATTAGTCATGAGGGCTTATGGAAAATTATGTCAAAATTTGGTTGCCCAGAGTTCATCAATACTGAGCACTCTAATGTTTGCAAGAGTTCTAGATTATGGTTGATGTTCTTGCACTTTTCCAGTCACCAGTGGGGTGAAGCAGGGCTGTATGAGTGCTCCTATGCTTTTTAACATGGTATTTGCAGTGATGTTGGACACTTTCAGTAAGAGTGAAGATGGCATCAAGGTCAGCTACTGAACTGATGGTAAAGTAATTAACTTGAAAAGGCTACAAGCCAAGACTAAAGTGGAGGGAGAGTTGGTGCACAACTTTCAGTTCACAGATGATTGTGCACTCAATTCAATTTCTGAGGCTGGGATGCAGAAGAGCATAGATAACTGTCAGTTGTGCCAATTTTGGCCTGAAAATTCACAAGAAAATGCAAGTTCTCTACTGGCCACCACCACACCATCCATATGTGGAACCATCAGTTACAGCAAATGCAGAAGTTTTGAATGCTGTGGATAAGTTCACTTATCTTGGTAGTGTTCTTTCCAGGGATGTACGCATTGACAATGAGGTTGATGCACACATTAGCTCAGTGTTTGGGAGGCTCCAAAGGAAAGTATGGGAGAGAAGAGGTATCCAACTGACTACCAAACTCTGCAGCAGAGTCTTTGTGCTGACCTTATTGTTGTATGCCTATGAAACTTGGACAGTCTACCAGTGCTGTGCCAGGAAACTGAATCACTTCCATTTGAATTACCTTAGGAAGATTCTGAAGATCACCTGGCGGGATAAGGCACCAAACCCTGAGGTCCTTTCTTGGGCTTAACTGCCAAGCATTCAAACTATGCTTCAGGGAGCACAACTCTGATGGACTGGCCACATTGTTTGATTGTCAAATGTATGTTTGCCTAAAAGACTATTTTATGGAGAATTCACAAGTTCTTGCTCATTTTTGATTTTCAAAGATCAATGACATCGGGAAGAGGATGTCCCGACTTGCAAGTGAATTGGATTTAAGTGAGGCAGGGCTGTGCAAAGTCATCATCCTCACTCCTCCAGTCATTAGAGTCCCTGTGGTAAGACATAGAGAAGGACGACTAGAGATAGCCCCAGATGCAGTGGGAGATCTTTCCTAGGTCTCAGTTTGTCTGACAAAACAGTCAGTGAGTAAAGGTTAGGTGAGAACTGAAACACAAGATTGCCTAGGGTGACTTTCCAAAAGAATCAGTCTGGGAGAAGAAGATCCTCAGAACTTCTGGTCAGAACTGAAACAATTGCTTATTACTGTCACTCTGAGCTATCAGTGAACAAATGAGGCTTGGACTCAGACCTCTCACAGGCCAATCAGTAAGAGCCAGAGTGATTTGGGTTTACAGGTACAGTTAAGTAGCTCCAGTTGAATCCCAGTGGGTTTATCAAAGCCTCATTTAACAGATGTTTCTAGAAATAATAAATAAAAACTACATGGGACAAAAGAGTCAATTGTTCCAGTTTTTCAGGGGAAAAACCCTAACCCCAACAATAATAGAATAAATAAATGGGGAAGAAAAAAATCCAGCCCCTAAACCCCAAGATGTCTTGTGAAATAGACGGTGCTCACATGGGGGTGAGAGCAAGCAGTATCAGGGCATTTCCAGAGTCTCTCTGAAGAACTTTGGAATTGATTGGGTGACGTGGGGGACACTGACAAAGGACTGCCCAGCATTGTGTGCCCACATCAGAGAAGGTGCTGCACTCTGTGAGCAAAGTAGAATTGCAGTAGCTCCAAAGAAATGTGAGATGTGCAAATTTAGAGTCATCTCCACACCAAATATTCATGTGGACCATGTGCGCCTGACCTGTGCTGGAGCCTTCAGAGTTCACTTTGGTCTGATGAGCCACAGTCTGTACTGTACACACTGTACCTTGACCTGACATAGTGATGTCATTTTGGTCTTCTTTCAGAACCAAGGACAACCACCATGCCCATCAAAAGAGAGATGGTGTTTGGAGTGCTTGGGAAACTGCCCCACAGATATGACTGAGCCCTGTGTCCCTGTGCTGCTGGCAAATGAACAGTCCTCTCTGTTCATTCACTGAGCAAGAGCACAGAGTAAAATACTAAGTCGTCCAATTACTGGAATTAGAAGTAGGGTGAGGGGCACTGGTGGTTTATGGGGCTGGTCCTGATCCCCTCCTCTTCCTGAGAAAGCCACTGGGCCAGACAGAGCCAGCCATTCCCTCTCCCAGCCACAACTGAATGGTTGACTGACCTCTCTGCAAAATTACTGGTTCATTTTAATAAAGCTAACATTTACAAGGGCTTGCTATGTGCCAGGCCCTGGGCTGAACACTTTGCAATCATTACCTCATTGGGTATTCGCAACACCCCCCGGAGGTACGTGCTGTTATTATCCCCATTTTACAGATGAGAAAACAGAGGTAAACAGAGGTGAAGGGACTTGGCCAGGGTCACTCAGCTAGAAAGTGTTGGAGGTTAAATTTGAATTCAGGTCTTTCTGACTCTAGGCCTGGTGCTTTATCCATTGCACCACCTAGGTGCCTAGGCTGGAAGTCTTCAGTCATCAGCCAAGCAAAACCAGCTGAGATCAGGCAGGTGAGCAAACATAAGTCACCAGTCAGGTGGATTCTGAGCCCAATTTTCCCCTTCCAACTCTAGCTGCCCCTGTGCAGGTGTACTTGGGCCTAAACATCCCATTTGAGGAGGTCTAGAGCTCTCAGTGTGCCCTGATGTGTGCCCTGATGAGTGGGCATTTGTGGCACTTGGAAAAGACAATTTTGGAAGCCAGGAAACTGAGCAGAAACAAGCATTCTGATCCTCAGCACTGGTCCTTTGATTGGAAATACCAGGGCTAGGTGATGGGTTATGGCACAGAAGAAAGAACAGAGGGTGTGGATTTGAATTCAGTGTCTGCCCTGATTACTTGTAGGGTGATTCTGAGTGGGCCTCTTCCCCTCCCTAGGTTTCAGTTCCCATATCTGTAAAATGGAGGCCATGCTGGGGATTCTATGGCCCATTGCTCTACACACCTTGATCTCAGCTAAGTAGTGAGTTCGGAAGGCCTGGGGCAGGTCGGATCTGGTAAGCAGGGGCCTCAGCCCTGGTGCTTTTCTCTTCTCCACCCCTGCTATTCTCTCGGTGGTCTCACCCCTGCCCCAGACTCTATGATCATCCCTGTTGGTGATTTTCAAATCTTTGTCCAATCCCTTGTCCTTACCCGCACTCTCACCTCCCCAGTGTAGACATCTTAAACTCAACATGACCCAAACTGAACCTATAACCTTTCTCTCCAAAGCCTCCCTTCTTCCAAACTACCCTGTTACTGTGAAGTTACCATCTTCCTCCCAGGCGGGGAAGCTGGCAACCCTTCCCGTCCAATCAGCTGCCGAATCCCTATATTTCTACCTTCCTAACATCTCCCCTATACACTCCCAGCCCGGTGCAGGCCCTTATCACCTCACCCCAAACTAGTGCAGTTGCTGAGGGGGGGGGGGCACCTGTCCGCGTTCCTCAAGTCTCCTCCGCCCACCAGGCCATCTTCCACTCATGTGTCAATCTGATCCTTCCGAAGTTCGTTTCTGACCATATCACCACCCAAACTGCAGCGGCTCCCCATCACCTGCAGGCTCAAATATAAAATCTTCTGATGTTCGATGACTCTCTCATAACCTGCCCCCTTCCTAGCTTTCCAATAGTCTTCCTCCGGACACTTTCCCAAGTACTCTGCCTTAATACAGAAACACTGGCCCGGCTATTCCTCCAACAAGACGCGACATGTCCCGCCTCCGGGCTTTGCTCTGGCTGTGTCCTAGATTTGCAATGCTTTCCCTCTTCTTCTCGGCTTCCCGGCTGCCCTGGCTTCGTCAAGCCCCAGATAAAACCCCACTCAGGACTAGCTCTCTCCCCCCAGATCCTCTCCAAGTTTTGCCGCTACGCACACGATGCGCTTACAAGTGGTTGCTCTTGGCCTCCCCGTTAGTCTGTGAGCTCCTCTGGGACAGGGATTGTCTTTTGCTTTCTCGGGAGTCCAATGTCCACGGCACATGGAACAGTACCTGGCACGTACCAAGTGCTTAATTAATGTTTGTTGACTTGACTAATAGCGAGCCCCGTTTAGAAAGACTCTGGACCTCAGCTTTCCCTTGGGTGGAATGGGAATCAAGGTAGTTCCCACCACTCCCCACCACTCCCAACACCTACCTCAACCCGTCTTTGTGAAGAAAGCCTTTTCCAGCCCTGAAGGGCGGGGGTTCCTCCCCGTCTGCCCTGGCGGTCTAGGAGGGTCCCGAGGGTACATTCCCGGCCCTTGCCGCTAACTGGAAGTCTTTTAGGACCTGTCTGGGCGTGTGTATGAGTGTTTGACTTTCCATTTGAAGGACGAGTGCGCAGCGTGCCTGTGGCTGTCCGAGGACTGCCAGAAGGCGCTCTGTTCACGTTCGATTTTCTAAGACTCTTTTAGAAGGAAAGGCTGCGGCAGGACCCCAGGTGCACCCCGCCTCGGAGGTAGGACAGACAGCAGCAGCTGCCGACGCGGGAGCGCCAGGGACTCTTCATTTACGGAACAGCCAGAGCAAGGGGCGGTGGGGGGTCGAGGACTGATGGGGGTGGAGGGAGCACAGAACACTGGCCTTCTGTCCTTCGGCATAGGGAGGAGCCTGGCTCTCCCTCCTGCCCCAGCCCTGCCTCGTGTTGGTTGTGTGACCCTGGGCGAGTCTCATTCATGTCTCAGAGCTTCATCGGGCTGCTTCAGGGCTTTCCATTGGTGTGTGAGTCACACTCCAGGTGGCAGAAGTCCCTTTGTCTCTCCAGCTCCCCCCTGCTCCATTCCCATTTTTGTCTCCCTTTGTCCCAGGGATCCTCTAACCAGGACCCTTGAGGATTTGATGAGCACTACTCCTGTAACCTCGTGATATTTCTAGGCATTTAATGTTTTGGTATTCAGGCCATGAACATTTCTGTGTGTCCTTGCCTATCCCAATAGACGGTAAGGTCTCTAAGGACAGGCAGGCACTGTTTCCTCTTTGCTGTCCTTTGGATCCAACAGCCGAAGGCAGAGCCTGACACACAGTGGGCACTACGATGGACTGAGTGATTCACTGTGCATGGATGGGGCAGTTTGGGCCTCACCTTTTATTGCTTCAAACCAAGTGAAATAAGCAGAAATCGATTAGACAAGAACTACAACGAAGGAAACAACCGGAGCTAAGCCAAAGAGCTGGATGCTGGGTAATTCTGAATGAGTTTGACTCAGAGGGAAAAGATCAGCAAACACATCTCTTCTTTCATGGAAGGGATGGGGGACTATGGGTGTGAAATGGTGGTGCCTATTCAGTCAGATGTGGTCAGTGTATCTTGGTTTTGCCTCCCTTTCCTTCTTCTTTGTTACAAGGGAAGCCTCACTGAGCAGAATTGGGGGAGGGGGGAGTATCTGAAAATAACTGATATAAAAACAAAAGCAACCAATTAAAGGTCACCAAACTTTTTTTTAAAGGCTAGTTAAGTCAATAAGCATTTATTAAGTGCTGACTAGGCACCAGATACCGTACTTTGTAAGCACTGAGAATGCAAAGAAAGGCAAAAGAAAGTCCCTGTTCTGAAGGACTTCAGTCTAATGCGAGAGATACATGCAGACCATTCTATACAGGCTAAATCAGAGATGACCAACAGAGGGAGAGCGCTAGCCTGAATTCAGGGGAATTGGAAAGGTCTGGAAAAGGTGGGATTTTAAATGGGATGAGAAGGAAGCTAGGAAAGTCAGGAGATGCTGATGAGGCGGGAGAGATCCAACCAGGGAAACTGTTCAAATTCAGGAAATGGAGGGTCTTGTTTGAGTAATAGCCAGGATGTTGGTGGCACCAAATTATAGAGTATATAATGGGAGTAAAGTACAGAAGACTGAAAATGCAGGAAGGAGCTAGGTTCTGAAGAACTCTGAGTGACAGAGGATTTTGTATTTGACCCTGGAGGCAACAGGAGCCTCTGAAGTTCGTTGAGTAGGGTGTGCTTTTGGAAGATCACTTAGCTGAATGGAGGATAGACCAGAGTGGGGAGAGACTTGAGCCAAACATACCTCCCACCTTCCCCCCAGCAGCTACTGACATTGTCCAGGTGTGAGGTGATGAAGGTCTGAACCAGGGCGTGGCAGCCTCAGAGGAGAGAAGAGAGCGTATATGACTCTTATTATGGAGGTAGAATCAATAGGTCTTAACAACCAATTACATATGGGGACGGGGAGAGGGGGAGAGTGAACAACTGAAGATGACATGACTGAGAAGATAGAAAAAGGAAGGGAAGACTTGGGGGGAAAGATCAGAACAGTTCTGGACATGTTGATTTTAAGATGTAGAATATGAGGTGTAAGACTGGACAGCAGCAGAGAGGCTAGGGCTGGGCAGTACATCTGAGAATTATCAGCATAGAAATGATCACTGAATCCATGGGAGCTGATAGGATCACAGAGAGAAGCAGTCTGGAGGGAGAAGAGAGGAGGATCCAGGATAGAGACATAGGGGGATTCATTCACGGGAATGATGGGCATGAGGATCTTGCAAAGGAGACTGAGAAGGAGAGGTCAGATAGGTAGGAGGAGAACCAGGAGAGAACAATACCAGGAAAAGCTAGAGAGAAGATGGCATGGAAGGAAGGCAGTGATGGACAATCTCAAGGTCAAGGAGGATGAGATGAGAAGGTACTTTAATGGAAGTACTATTATTTCTGACTTTCTTGAGTGACTTCAAAGCCAGTTCTTTGGACTCTGAGACCAGAGATGGGTCCCCCACTCAGGCTGCCTTTCAGTATACATTAATGGAACACCTGTTGGAGGAGTCTAGAGGACAATTCAAACCTTAGTCCATGCTAACTGCTATTATCCACACTCTTTATTTTCTGATTTGAGTCTAGATAGGAACAGAAGATCTCTTCAGAACTTCCTTTTCTCGAAAGGAAGGGGATCTGGCTCCCTAGAGTATTCACTGAGCTTAGGACCTTTTCTCCATCAGACTTGTCCCTATGACCCTTGCTCACTGACCTGACCTGTTCATGTGTGTCCTCCCATCCCCCATCACCTGCTCATCCTTTAAAGGCCAGCCCTTTCACCCCCAGAAATCCCTCCCTGATTTCCCCCAGTTGGTAAAGGCCTTTCTTTCCTCTTGGCACTCAGTGGCTGAGTGGACTGTGTCTGAGATGCACTGACCAAGGTACATGAAGGATCACGGTTTTCTTGTTGGTGTTATCTCTTCCCTAAATTGGGGGAAGTGAGCAGTGTCTGAGTTTAGTTACTCTGGGCAGCTAGGTGATACAGTGGACAGAACACCAGTGCAGGAGTCAGAAGGACCTGAGTTCAAATCTCACCTCAGACACTTGACACTCACTAGGCTATGTGACCTTGGTCATTAACCCCAATTGACTCATCCTGGGTCATCTCCAATCATCCTGATGAATATCTGGTCACTGGATTCAGGTGACTCTGGAGGAGAAGTGAGACTGGTGACCTTCACAGCCCTCCCTCACTCAAAACAAAGTCAAGTGCAAGTCATGTCATCATTTCTCTGATGGCATGGTCTTCTTCAGCAACAAAAGAGGAATACAAAAAAAAATTATCCCTAGACTTTGGGCACAGCAGGTATTCAAGGAACGTTTGTTGAATTGAACAGGACATCTCTCTCTCTCTCCTCCCCCATCTATGGAAATCTTTCCTTTTCAAGGGACTTCTCCAATGTCCCTCCTCAACTTGACCGTATCCCAGATGGTGGTGAGGTCGGACCTCGTTCAATGTAAGGAGCAGGATTTAGGAGGTCCTCGGTTAGCGTAATAGGGTTTACAGCCCTATGAGGGGAAGGGGCAGGGATAGGGACAGGCTGTCTGATGAGGCTGGGCTGGATGCCCAGCAGTCTTGGGGGCGGGGGCGGGGGGCCGGCGGGTTTCTCCTCCCCCAAGGGCTGGGCTGCTATGCCCGGGTAGGGCTGCGCAGTGCATTGCAAGAGCTCAGGACAGTAGAGACGGACAGAGGCTAGTGGGACGCAGCGGGACCTGAGTACCATGGGACGCCGGCTTGAGGCTAGCCTTCTTCGTTTTTTCGTCTTCCTCCTCCTCGTCTTCCTTCTCGTATGGGTGCCCACAGCTCGGAGTCAACCCGCTCGTCGGAGCCGCCGCCAGCTGGGGCTGCGGAGGCCTGGGGGCACCCTAGGGATCAGATTTGGGGAGCCTGGAGTCAGTGAGCCACAGGTCCCACGCAGCGGCAGCGGCAGTAGGAACCCAGGTGAGGAACCCGCTGCTGACTGATGGACGAGAAGGGAGGGAGGGAATGAGACCCGATGGGCAGGAGTCAGGCTCTGCGGGTGGGGAAGTGAGCAGTGCCCATCCCTACCTTTGGGCACAACAGGCATGGGCATAGGCATGGGCACGAGCTGCGCCCATATCAAGGGCACCAGGATTCTCCTGGGCAAAGTGGGGTAGGGCAGAAGGAGCTACGTCGAGGGCGTAGTGACAGCATCAGAGGCTGCTAACTCTGCTGCAAACCGTCTTCGAGGCCTTGGGCAAGTTTCCTCAGCTCCGAGTGAGCTGTCTGCCTAGAGACTGGCACTATGGGGGAAGTCTTGGGGCATGGAATTGGCGGAGGGCAAAGTGTGGATTGTTCTTTATCAAAAATCAATCTATTTTGTTTTATGGGAACATGCGTGGAAAACGCCAGGATTAATTTCGTATTTCATATTGGTTGTGGGGGAGAGTAAAGTTTAGGAGGAGCCAAGGGGTTCAGGACCCAAAGGAGGTTGGGAATCCGTGATTTCGGGGGACTCTAGAGCTGCGCCCAAGTATTTAAGGAATTGACACACCGAAGAAGGATTAGGCTTATCGGGCTTGGCCCCAGCGGCAAAGAGAGGCAAACTCAGACTCAGAGGCAAGTAAAACCACGTAACTGGGAGAGCAGTCCCAGAGTGATCCCCACTGGGCTGGTCCCAAAGTGGGGATGGACTGCCTCAAGTGAACATGGGCTGTTACTTACGATGGAGATGGGTAGTCCCAGAGTGGGGCTGGGCTGTCTTAAGTGGGGGATGGATGGAAGGGTGGACTCTCAGACACTGGGATGGGTTAAGTCAAAGATGGTGGGGATTTTGCAGTGGAGGAGATGCCACTGAACACTCTACCAATTCAGGCATCCTGAGATTCTAGTTTTCTGCTCTGAGGTCCCTTTGCTCCAGAGGCTGCCAAGGCTGGCCCTAACCTGTGAGTCTGACCCCCAACAGCTGCTGCCACTGGTTGCCATTACCTGCCCCACCTGCTTCATCTCCCCTGGACAAGGGACCCTCGGTGAAGCAGCTGTATGAGAGCATCTGCAGTGGGGCGCTCAGCCCCGCACTGGCTTCTCCAGAGACCACTACGATCAGGCTTTGTGTTGGACAGCTGGCAGGAGCTGAGACTGAGGGCTCACTTGAAGGTCTCCATAGGCACAGCCAAAGCCCTCTTTTGGAACACTGACCCATGAAATTCTCCTGAGGCACAAGGGCAGCCATGGACTTCTAGGTGGGACAGTGAGAGAGCTTTGACTCTGGAATGGGGAAGACCTGGGTTCAGATCCTGCCTCTGGTGCATACTAACTGAGTGACCCTGAGCAAGTCACTCCCTCTCTGTTTGCCTCTCTTTTCTCATCTATAAAATGAAGGAGCGGTACTTGATTACCTCTAAGGTACCTATTAGCCCGAAATTTATAATCCTATGATCTTAGTTTTCTTAATCTGGGCCTGAGTATTCAATAGGTACTTCATAAATGCTCAGACTATCTGTGCCCAATCTGTGGTAGAGCATTCTGGGCTCATGTTGGTCTAATCAGCCACAATGGGACACACTGAAATTTCACTTTATCCTGGTGATGTCATTTGGTCCTCTTCGAAGACAGACAACAACCAACCAACCATAAATGCTCAATTCACTTGGGACTCACTTCTAGAGTTATGCAGGTCAGACAGTGTACCACCCTGGGAAAAGCCATTCTGGAGAGTGGCAGGCAGAGGGATTGAGACTATATGGGGAGGTTGGGCCTCTGAGATCACGCCATATTGCTGGCTGTCAGCAATTGTCAGTCAGTCTTTTCTCTGCCTCCATTTTTTTTCTCCATGCAGATGTGTGTAGGAGCCAACCCTTGGACCTGGTGTTTATCATTGACAGCTCACGCAGCGTGAGGCCTCAGGAGTTCACCAAAGTGAAAAGTTTTGTCACCAAGATTATTGACAGCCTGGACATTGGGGTGACTGCCACTCGGGTGGCCCTGGTCAACTATGCCAGTACCGTGAAAATCGAGTTCAATCTCCAGACCTTTTCTGACAAGGCATCCGTAAAGCAGGCAGTATCTCGGATCCTCCCTCTGTCCACAGGCACCATGTCAGGCTTGGCTATCCAGATAGCCATGGATGAAGCCTTTACTGTAGAGGCCGGGGCCCGCACTGCCACCTTTAATATCCCTAAGGTGGCCATTATGGTGACTGATGGCCGGCCACAGGACCAGGTGGAGGAGGTGGCAGCACGGGCCCGAGCAGCTGGCATTGAGATCTATGCTGTGGGCGTGGACCGAGCAGACATGCAGTCTCTGAGGACAATTGCCAGTGAGCCACTTGATGACCACGTGTTTTATGTGGAGACCTATGGGGTGATCGAGAAGGTGACCTCGAGGTTCCGGGAAACATTCTGTGGTAAGAACAGAAGGTCGAGCCCTCAACAAAAAGGCATTGTTAAGCAAAGTAAATCCCTCTATTGGCCAGGTCCAAAAAGGTCTATCTCATTCTGCATCTTGAGTCCATCAGCTCAGTCAGGACTGGGGTAGCACATTTCATCATCTGTCTTCTGGGCTTTGTGGTTGGCCATTGTGGTCCCCAAAGTTCTCAAGTCTTTCCCAGTTGCTTATCTGTCCAATATCACTGTTATTGTGACAGTGGTTCTCCTGGCTCTGCTCACTTCACTCTACATTACCATGTCTTCCAGGGTTATTCTGGAACCATTCATTTTGTTATTCTTAGAGATCATCTTGTTACCTTTTATAGATGGGAAAATGGAAGTCCAGAGAGGTTACTGGGCTTACTCAAGGTCACAGAGCTTAGGTAGTCATAGTCAGAATTTGAACTCAGCTCTCCTGACTCCAGACTCAGGGCTCTTACTTTCTCTAACTGAAGCAGAGGACTTAAGGTGGAAAGGCTCATCTAGTAGGCAACCCTTTCATTTTAAAGATGAGGGAACGCTCAGAAAGAGTCTCTACACAGGTAATGGGGCATCACTGGATTTGGCAGCAGATCGCTTGAGTGAGTCCTGACTCTGACACTTATGATGTGCGCCCTGCCTCCTGTACTGTCCCCACCTGAGGACACATGGAGGAGGATGGATCCTGTGTTCCCAGCCCAACCCTGCTCTGACATCCTGCAGAATTCCTGCTTCCCCCTAGGCTTGTTCAGAGAGAACACTTTTATATATTTAGCGAGTCGACCTTTGTAGGAATGACACCTGGGCAACCCTGAAACAGCACTCCTTTTATTCTTTCCCCCCTATTTTTTTGAGGGGAAAAAGTAAAGCCTTCCTTCCCTTGCACATTGCTGCATCTCCTTCCCTGTTTTCAGGTGTGTATCCCTGAGGACATGGCTTCTCTCTGTTGCCAGCCCATGAAACCTTAGGGCCTTTAGTCAAGGGCTCCTAGCTTTTCTAAGTTGGTTCTTGGACCTGAGAGTCAGGGCCTCCCACAGGAAGTTCATCAGTCAGTTAGTGAACAAGGATTTATTGAGCATCCCTGTGGGCCAGGCACTGTGCTGAACACTGGGGATAGGGAGAAAAACAACATGGTCCCTGCCCTGGGAGTTCTCTGGGGGCTGGCCTTGTGCAGAGAGGATGCAGACTGGTGAAATGCTGATCACCTCCGAGGGAAGGCATTAGAATTCAGGGAGATGAAGAAAGACTTCCTGCACCAGGTGAGATCAGAGCGAAACCATGAGAGATGTAGGGAAGCTGAGGCACTGGCTTTAAGCCCTACGAGTCTTTGGGGGGGCAGCTGAGAGAAGGGTTCCCAGGCTGCAGCTCCTAGACCCAGAAGTGGGAGCTCTATCTGGTCCCTGAGAGCCACAGGGGGGCAGCCAAGGGTAGGGCTCCTAGGCTGCAACACATTGATTTGGGGATCCCTGAGAGCCAACAACTTTCCTCATCCCAGCCATCAGCACCTCCATTTTGGTTGAGGGTCCCTTCTCAAAGAGAATGAGCTGAAAATCGTAGGAGCAGTGAGATTCTGGAAAGTCGCCCTGTCCCTGAAATCTGACTGTTTTCAAGCAGGGCTGAGATGGGGAGGGAACAACTGTGGCCCTTGGAGGCTCTGTATTTATCCCCTGGGTGGCTGAAAACATTTTTTAAAATATAAATTTATGTTGATACTTTATTTTTATATCACCTGTATTTGTTACTGTATCCCTTCCCCAGACCCCTCCTAGAGAGTCGTTTCTTATATCAAAAAAGAAAATGAAATGAAAAGGAAAAGTTTGGCAAAACTTTACCAAGGTATGCAAAAAGTCTTGGATTACGGACAGTGCTCTGCCCCCATAGCTGTTCCCCTCCCCGTCTCTATAAAGAAGTGTATCTGTGGGTGTGTGGGGAAGAGAGTCTTCTTTTACCTGGAGTGAATCTTTTTCATAGATGCTTAGACTCAGAATGAGAATCGGGAGAAGAGTAGGAGGAAGGGAGGGGGGAGAGAGAGACAGAGAGACAGAGAGACAGAGACAGAGACAGAGAGGCACAGAGAGAGAGAGAGAGAGAGAGAGAGAGAGAGAGAGAGAGAGAGGGAGACAGAGAGAGAGACAGAGACAGAGAGACAGAGACAGAGACAGAGACAGAGAGGCAGAGAGAGAGAGAGAGAGAGAGAGAGAGAGAGAGAGAGAGAGAGACAGAGACAGAGACAGAGACAGAGAGAGAGAGGGAGACAGAGAGACAGAGACAGAGACAGACAGAGAGAGACAGAGGAAGAGAGAGAGGTGACTTCAGGCATGGGCTGATCAGAGACTCTTAGGATCAGAGTTGAAGGAAACCTCTCTGACCTCAGTTTCTTTATCTGTAAAATTAGAATGCTAAGTGGATATTTGGTGAACTTATGATAGCAATAGTATTTATAACAACAGCTCATGTTTCTAGATCACTTGAAGGTTTCCAATACTGAGTGAATCCTGTGAGTACAATAGTGTCAGTATTTTTCTCATTTTACAAATGGGGAAACTGAGGCTTAGGGAGTCTAAGAGACTTGCCCAGCGTCACCCAGGTAGCAATGGCAGGAAAGGTTTGAGGTGGGGTTTCTTGACTCCAGGTCCAGAGCTGTAGTCACTAAACACACTGATCCCCAGCATTAGCCCCTCTGGTGCCTATGGGACAGAAGGTCTTGGGGGACCAAAGAAGAAAAGGGCTCTCAGTTTATCCAGTACCTCTATGCCAGGTAGACAGTCCTGCCCCCAGAGCCCTGAAGGCCAGCATCAGACTCTGGTCACAGCTTCTCTGTGGCTCAGTGTTCTGCCACTGAAGGTCTCAGCACCAGGTCTGGAGCACCTCAAGCCAGCAGCCCAGAGTTGGAATCTCTGTCCCTGGCACAAAAGGGCTGTTTGTTCAGGGACAGAAAATGAAGTTCTGTCTGGGGGAGAAGGACATCCCTGTCCACTGCCTGAGACAACACGTGGTGCTCCATACCCTGGAAATCCTGCTCAATGAAAAGGCCCTTCTTGGGCAAATATTGGCCTTGTCCAGGTGCCAAGGGCAGCAGGAGTGGGGCTGCCTGCCTGCCACAGGCATGTTAGCCTCCAGCCTCAGACCTCCTTGGCTGTTCAGGCAGGGCTCGGATCACAGATTCAGCTTTCAAAAAGATGTCACTGGAAAAAGTCTGATGGCTTCAGGAGTCTGATGTCAGGTAGCTGTCCGCCCTCTCAGGTCCTGACTTCCTTTCTCTTTGTCCCTCCGGATCACCCTCAGTGATGAGCTCATTCCCCTAGAGAGCTTACAGGGCCAAGTGGGCAGCCTGGCACACACACACACACATACACACACACACTCACACACACTCACATACACATACAAACATACACCATACATACATACACAGTCACACACACATACATACACTTGGACACATACACTCATGATATATACACTCACACATATAAACGTACACATATACTCACACTCACAATATATATACTCACACACACATTCACTCACAGATATACACATATTCATATACTTATACATACCATGCTCTCACAGGTACTCACACTCATACACACACAGACATATGCTCATACACACATTCACAAACACAGACACACATGTACTTACACACATACTCATATACACATTCACATATACACATACTCACATACACTCTCATACGCATACACTCAAACACTTGGACATACACTCACAATATATACTCGTATATATGTATATATACATATATATACACACACTCACACATACACATGTACACATATGTTCATACTCATGATATACATTCACACATACACTCACAGATATATATGAATATATATATTCACAGATAAACACACTCATACCCTTACAAACTCATAATATATATACTCACACTTGTATGTGTAGACATTCATATACCACACCCTCACACACATAATCATACACTCACATATCCTCACATACACTCACAATATGTACACACACTTAAATATACACATATACTCATACTCATTCACATATACACACTACATATACCACACATATACACACAATCACACGTACACACATATGCTCACATATACATTCCTACAGGCACATTCACACCCACCCACACTGACAAACACTCCCAAGAGAAACACTCACACACAAATGCACATTCCCATACACTCCACACACAGGTGTCTCTGTATGAGCAGCCACATTCACACGTACATGTCAGAAAGTTTGCCTTACTTCCTTTCCTGTTTGCACATTTAGACATGTCCATCTGAGCCAAGAGTTTCAAGTCAATGATTTTTCTGTGAAAAATCTTCTGGAAGCCACCCACAAGCCTTGGAAATTCAGTTTCTGGCAGAACGTGCCTAGCATTCAGAGCTGAGCCAGAGTGGGTGGAGATCACAAAACTGCTCTTGAGAGGTGGGGCAGGTGTCCCTGCATCCTTGGCCATAGGCCAGCCGTGGAGGTTGATCAGTAAAACAGGTCACCAAGGAGGCTGGAGCTGTATGGGAAAGACATTGCAGTCATTTGCTCCAAAGTTATAGACCTTTTCATTCTGTTTAAATAGATCTAAAAGGCATTTTATCCAGTGCTTACTATGAAGGAAGGATTGAAGGGATGAATGAAAGAATAAGGATTTATTTTTTATTTTTAACACAGTTCATATCACATAAAACAATTCCATCTTTTGGTCAGGTGATACATCTTTTAAAGTATTTACAATATAGACCACAAACGATTTTACTTTAACATTAACCAACTGAGACACAAATAATAACTATGTATGCTAACTTCACAAGTCCTTGACCTAATTGTCTCTACACTATTACTAAGAATTAAAGGACCCTAACTTATGGTTGGTCTAAAGTCCTAAGCCTAATAGCTTAATTTTAGACTTAACCTCAGATGTTCTCCTACCAACAATCTATAATTTAACAGATCTGGTATTAAGCTTACAAAGCTTTTGACTATAGAAAATTGCCACTAAGAATAGGAATGTCGTAGGGAAACAATATCTCCCCAACTTCATGTCAGTTCCAGGCAGGAGTAGATTGTCAACTTGCATTCAGTCAGATTTAAAGTCTGCCAGGTGTCAGTGGGGAAATTGAGTCAGGAGAATCCTACCTCCACCCAGGCTGAATGGCCACCCTCCCACCCTTCCCCTGAGATCACCTTTTTCAGTTCATTCCAGCATCTCACAGGTTTACTGGCATCATGGATTGCTATCCATATCTGGAGTTAGACTCAGAAGAACAGTCAGTTAATAGTCCCATAGCATCTTAAAATAGCAAGTTCCAATAACCAGGTTTCAGATATGACTATAATTTCACATTGGCTAAGGAACATCTTTTGAGGCAAGTCTTAGGTGGCTTACATGCCTTTCTATGCATGTTCTAGTTCCTGATTAAATAACAATCATAAAATCAAATTTACCATTAAAACCTTAACTTTTCCATCATTACCCCAGCTTACCTGCCTCTAGGAAATTTAGACTAAAATTCTTTTCCCCAAACTAAAGATGTCTCTGATGTAGTCGCAGTAATTAATTCTGTCAATTGTTTTAATACTAATTGCTTTTACATCACTTTATAGCATGTCCAATTTTTCTCCCCATCTCTCCCCTCCCCCACCCCCTAATACCTTGCATTCTGATTACCCCTCCCTTAAAGTACCCTCCCTTCTATCACACCCCACTCTTTCCTTATCCCCATCTTCTCTCTTTTCTTGTAGGTCAAGATAAATTTCTATACCCCATTACTTGTGTTTCTTATTTCCTGGTTATATGCAATAATAATTCTCAACATTTGTTTCTAACACTTTGAATGGCAATTTCTCTCCCTCCTTTCCTCCCTCCCCATCCCCACTGAGAAGACAATCAATTCAATACAGACTAAATATGTGTCATTTTGCAAAAGACTTCCATAATAATCATGTTGTGTAATACTACCTATATTGCCCTCTTATCTTACTCTAACCCCCCTCTTATTTTTTTATTCCCTCATTTTACCTTGTCCCTTCCCAAAAGTGTCTATTTCTAGTTACACCCTTCTCCCATTTGCCCTCCTTTTTATCATTCCCCTCATCTCACTTATCACCTCCTCCCCTACTTTCCTGTAGTATAAGATTTTCATATCAAACTTAGAGAACATGTTATTCCCTCCATAAGCCATATGTGGAGAGAGTAGCTTTACTTTTCCCCTCTCCTCTTATCCCTTTTCTCCTCCATTGAATAAGATTTTTCTTATCTCTTTTATGAGTTATATTCTGCCCCATTCCATTTCTCCCTTTTTCCTCCCAGTATTTTCCTTCTCTCACTCCTTAATTTTTATTTTATTTTTGTGGATATCATCTCTTCTAATTCAATACAGCCTGTACTCTGTGTGTGTGTGTGTGTGTGTGTGTGTGTGTGTGTAATCCCTCTACCTACCCAAATACTGAGAAAAGTCTCGAGTTATATTTTCTTTCCATGTAGGAATGTAAACAGTTCAGTTTTAGAAAGTCTTATTTCTCTTTCCTGTTTACCTTTTCATGCTTCTCTTGATTCTGGTGTTTGTAAGTCAGATTTTCTCTTCAGTTCTGGTCTTTTCATCTTGAATGCTTGAAAGTCCTCTATATCATTGAATGATCATTTATTCCCTTGAAGTATTATACTCAGTTTTGGTGGGTAGGTGATTTTTGGTTTTAATCCCAGTTCCTTTGACTTCTGGAATATCCTATTCCAAGTCCTTCAATCCCTTAATGTTGAACCTGCCAGATCCTGTGTTATCCTGATTATATTTCCACAATACTTGAATTGTTTCTTTCTAGCTGCTTGCAGTATTTTCTCCTTGACCTTGGAACTCTGAAATTTGGCCACAGTATTCCTAGGAGTTTCTCTTTTCAGGTCTCTTTCAGGAGGTGATCGGTGGATTCTTTCAATATTTATTTTGCCCCCTGGTTCTAGAATATCAGAACAGTTTTCCTTGATAATTTCATGGAAGATAATGTCTAGGCTCTTTTTTTGATCATGGCTTCCAGGTAGTCCCATAACTTTTAAGTTGTCTCTCCTGGATCTATTTTTCAGGTCAGTTACTTTTCCAATGGATGTTTCACATTATCTTCTATTTTTTCAAACTTCTGGTTTTGTTTTCTAACTGTTTGTTTATCTCATAGTCATTCATTTCCCTGAATTCAATTCTCTCTTTCAGAGAACTGTTTTGTTCAGTGAGCTTTTGAACCTTCACCTCCATTTGACTAATTCTGCTTTTTAAAGTCTCCTTCTCCTCATTGGCTTTTTGGACCTTTTTCCAATTGAGATAGCCTCTTTTTAAAGGTGTTATTTTCCTCAGCATTTTTTTTTTGTTCTCCTTTAACAAGCTGCTAACTCACTTTTCAACCGCTTCCATTGTCTGAGCCTAGTTTACGTTCCCTTTGGAGGCAGTGGAGGCAGGGGTCTTGACTTCCTGTGACAGAATGCCTTATTCTTCCTCATCAGACAGGATGGGAGGAGACACCTGTTCACCAAGAAAGTAACCTTCTCTGGTCTTATTTTTTTCCCCCTGTTTTGGGCATTTTCCCAGCCAGTTACTTGACTTCTGAATCCTTTGTCAACAGGATGGTCCTATTGTTCCTCCTTTTCCCAGTGCCATGTTCAAGGTTGAGATTTGACTCAGCTGCTTGGTTCCCCTGGGCTTGTGGGGCCAGGGCCATTACTGAGAGCTTAGGTTTAGATCAGCTGCTCTCTAACCACCAGAGGCTTTAAGCTGAGCTACCTGGACCCAGGTTGCTTCCCAGCCACCCTATTAGCTGCCTGCAGTCTGTTGCCTCAGCCTCTGCCATTGCTTGGGGCTATTGCTGGAAGAACCCCATTCCCTTTCACCCACCTGGGAAAGCCCTCCCACACTGACTTTTGGAGCTTTCTTTGTCGATTGGGGGTTGAAGGATCTGGGACCCTCCCTTCTGGGAATTCTACCCTGGAGGTCTGTTCAGGTCCTGTTCCTCCCAGTGCCATGTGGCCAGGGCTGGGCTCTGCTCAGCATCCCATGAGATAGACCCTTCCCTGTTGGCTTTCCAGGTTATCTTTGACTGGAAACCTCTTTCATTCTGTTGTTCTGTGGCTTCTGCTGCTCTAACATTTGTTGAGAGTCATTTTTTTACAGGTATTTTATGGGTGGTGGGGGAAGCACTAGAGTATGTGCATCTTTCTATTCTACCATCTTGGTTCCCAGAATAAGGATTTCTTAAGTACTTTCCATGCTGAGTTCTGGGGACACTAATACAAAAAGCAAAGCTGGTTCCTCTCCTCGGGTAGCTTACCTTCTAATACAAAGAGACAATGCATGGGGATTGGGGGGGGAGGGGACTTTAGTGGGATATTGAGTGGGGCAGGCACTGTGCTAAGGTATCAAGTAGGCATTTATCTAGCACCTACAATAACCTGATTTGACAAGCACTGAAGGAAAAAGAAACCATCCCCTGCTCTCCTTCCAGTATATCTAAAGGGAAGACAACATGTAAACAACTGTAGACATGAGATATCTTTCCAAGTCAACAAGAACTCATTAAGCACCCACTATGTACCAACTGCTGTGTGAAGTGCTAGGGATACCAAGGAAAGCATTTCCTCCCTGAACTGACTTTTGGTGGTCAGGACTGTCCCAGATGGATGCTCTGCTCTTTCCCTCTGGCTTGAGAGAGTGCTTCATGTGTCTCCCTTCCCCTCTGCACATTGTCCTGTCCTGGTGTGTTGTCCTACTCACTTTGTTCCATGGTGCTTTGGACCTCTGCCAGCAGTTTGGAGCTTTGCAACTCTGATGCTATAGGGCTGATATTCTGGGGCTGTTGGCATGACTCCAGCATGGCTGGTGCTACAGAGTTGTCTGTCCAGGCATTGGCAGTTCAAAACTTTGCAGTATTGGTGCTACAGGGTTGTGAACCCTGCCAAGCTTTTGATACTGAGGGGCTTTCACAGCCAGAGAAAATTTTCACAGCTTGATGCCCAGGTCTTCAAAGTGCTAGACTGAGGGAGGGAGGACCAGAGTGTGGTGGTGTCTTTTGTTATAAGTCTGTGCCATGTCCTCAGGGATGATAGTGCAACCTCTATGCTGATAGTGTGAGAGGGGGGAGAGTGCGCTGAGTGAGCTCAGTGTAAGTGAGCATCAGTTGGTGTTTTTTTTTTAACTTTTTCAATTCTAGATTTCCTAGACCATGGGGATGCTGAAGTTGCTTTATCTTTGGAGCACAGTTTCTGTTTTGGAGAGGTGTCAGAGGTCATAGGGATCACAGAAAATATCTAATCCACCATTTTGTTGCTCGTATGATCTGAAGAGCATCTCTTAAATGATAAAAAGAAACCTTTAACTGCTTGTTAGCTTATGCATCCTAACAGAGACTCTCGCCCAACTTCTCCTGCCTAGCTTTGGACCAGTGTGCCCTAGGAACCCATCAGTGCGAGCATGTCTGTGTAAGCGATGGAGATGGTGCCCATCACTGTGAATGTAGCCAAGGATACTCACTGAATGAAGACCAGAAAACTTGCTCAGGTAAGGCTTAGCAGAAGAGAAAAGAGAGGTCACCTGGCACATTTCCACGGATTCCTGTTGTCCATATTGCAGCCAGGCTTTCCCTCTGTAGTACTGAGGGAATCCTGGGAAATGGATGGATTCTACATGCTATTGGCTGAGACTGGGAATAATCTAGTCCATTTCCAATTCTAAGACACAGAATGTCAGTGAAGAGAGTGACCTTGAGTAGACAATGTCAGAACTGGGAGGGGGAGATAAGCACCTATTAAACACCTACTGTGTGCCAGGTACTGGGCTAAGAGCATTGCAAATATGTCTCTCAAACCTCACAACAATGCTGAGAGGCAGGTGTTACTGTGATCTCCATTTTACAGGTTGGAAAACTGGGGCAGACAGAAGTTAAGTAATTTGCCCAGGGTCACTCAACTGGTAAATGTTTAAGGGCTGATTTAAACTCAGGACTTCCTGGCTCCAGGTTCTATCCACTGTGATACCAGGCTGCCTCTAGGCAGCAGAGGGACCTTAGAACTCAGGACCTAGAACAGCATATGTGGGAGGGAATTTGGAGATTATCCTGTCCAATCCTCTCTGAGATGGGAGGTGATTGACTAGCCCGTGATGGGCCAGATGTACTGCTCACGCTGTGCTCTGTCCTTATTGGTTGCCTCTGATCTGTGTGCCTGTATATGCTCATCTTTTGGCAGCTGTTGATAAGTGTGCCCTAAACACCCATGGGTGTGAGCACATTTGTGTGAGTGATCGGGCGAGTGCCTACCATTGTGAATGCCATGAAGGCTACATCCTGAATGAAGATAAGAAAACTTGCTCAGGTAAGGCTCAGGGTGTCAGCTTGGCACCTGGGGGCTGACTCTAGGGGATGGCTCTGGGGGATGGCTCTGGGTTTCCTCTCACTGTTCACCCTCAGGTTGGGTTTTTCCCCCATATATTTAAACAATGACCTCATGCTGGCAGGGTGGTATGGAGAAGTGTGTATTGTCTCTGGGGTCAGGCCTGGCCCCATATGTATACGCATTTCCCTGAGCCCACCTGCCTTGGAGGTCTTGGCCCTGCCAGTGTGGAAGGCACCTTGGTAGGTATAGATCAGGACACCTCGGCTGAGCCCCAGCCCTGCCCTGATCACCTGAGTGGCCACCTAGCCTATGAGGGCCTCAGCATCAATGATGGGATAATGGTAGTAGTGTACTTCCCTCACAGGACTGGGGAGAAGGAAGAATGTTGTGATGAGGATAGCTGTCTTACATGTGTGTGTGTGAGCTGGAGCTGTCCCTCGATGCTGCCTAATGTCCCAGAGGACATTATAGCCAGGCTTGGAGACTCCCAGAGGAAGTTCCCAGAAGCCTTCTTTTGAGGGTGCAGCCTCCCAGTTACAGTGACAAACTGCTGCCTTGGGGCTCCAGCTCAAGGCTGGGGTGACTGGTTTGTCTGTTTACAGCTACACCTTTCAGCTAGACTTTCCCACTGTCCTGCAGCCAGTTTGCCTGCCTTGGTTATCTGGGGTCAGGGAAGATTCCCAAACATTCCAGTGTCTCTGGGAGAGAGGGTTGGGGGGATTGGGATCTGGCTGTCTCAGAAAGGCTGGGAATGTGCCCATAAGGGATAGACTCTCCCCACTGCACCCCACTGCCCTCCTGCAAACCAGAAATCCTCCTTGCTGGTGTTTCTGTGGGGCCTCTGAGGCAGCAAAGTCATTATTATCATTGGAATATCAGCACCACCAATCAAGGTGGACAGTGCAGAAACCAGAGGTCCACTTTGTAGGTGAGGACACTGAGGCATCTAGAGATGAAGGGACTTGCTCACGTCTCACAGCTAGACCATGTCAGGTGGGATTTGAACCCAGGACTTCCTCACTCCAACCCCAGTGTGCTATGTGATAGACCATGCTGGGTCTTGGGCTACTTGGGTGGAGGGTCCTTGGCAGATAGTGCCAGAGGCCTTGTGGCATAGGAGAAAAATCAGCATGGACAAAGCATGGGGGTGGGGTGTCCTTGGGGGAGACAGAGCCAGGCTTTGAAAGCTGCCCTGATTGTTTTGACAGGACCCTGGGGGAAGCAGCTCCTGGGCCATACTCAGGGGGTTCTTGTCTGCCAGTCTGTGCTCAGAGCCAATGGTCCTGATGATGTTCTGGGACTCCTTCCTTTACCCAGGCCCAGGACAGAGTCTTTCCCTGCTGTAACTTCAGGGATTCAGCTTTGTTCTTGTTTTTCTTGTGCCCTGGCCCCTCCATTCAGCAGCTCAGGACAAGTGTGCCCTTGGTACCCATGAGTGTGAGCACATCTGTGTGAGTGACGGGGCAGGAGCCCACCACTGTGAGTGCTACGAAGGTTATGTCTTGAATCGGGATAAGAAGACGTGTTCTGGTAAGAGCCCCTTGGTGTTGTGTGACAGGTGCTGGGCTAAACCCTCAGGGGATATAGAATGAAAGGATATTGAAGGCATATGGGCTCAGCCTACCTGGTAGAGCCACTCAGCAGGAGCTTGACTCTGGACTGCTCCAAGAGAACCTCGCACAGCAGCCAGAGAAGGATTCCATTGGATGATGGGTTGGAGCATCCACCAACCCTTACTGAATTCTTCATTGATTTGGAAAGTAGCTCAAGAGCCTTCCTGGGATGATGAGGTCTCCCCAATGGGCTAAGCTGCTGGTAGAATGATGGGAAGCACAGGGGGGTAGCCCCTTAGCCTTGAATGGAGGGATGCAGGGTCTTCCCCAGTCGAAGCCTCCTCCTTGTTACTGATCCAGAGGATGCTGGGACCTCAGACATTATGGGGTCCAGCTTCTCATTTCAGGGCAAATGCTCTGAGGCAGGGAAAGACCACGCCCAAAGCAGGCCACCTGTTCCACATTTTTTGCATTCTCTCTTTTCCTGAGGGGTAGTCCAGTGGCCAGAAGATCACTTCCCAGTTTTCTCCTTTGATCATAAAATTTCTCACTCGCCCCTTGCTTTACTGAAGTTGTGATCAAGTGCATGGGTGTGGGCCTTGGTTCTGGCTGCAGCCCACCTATCTGATGCCACCTTTGACCTCCCCAAAGGCCTCCTCAGTCTGGGAGGCTTTCCTGTGACTCAATGTTATTTGGGACCAGGGTAGCTCTTGAGCTACCTTTCGGTATCTCTCATTCACTACATGACCCCATCCATTTTTTTTCTGGAAAAAGAAAGAAAAAAAATGGAACTCAGAGTTGCTGGCCACCTATATCTGGAGCATTTACCATGTGTCCAGACTGTGCTTGACAAAGGCACTGAGAAGGGAATGAGCTACCATGCTCTGTCCTCCCAAGAGCAGCCTGGAGTGAGGGAGGAGATAGGAGAAGAGAAGGAGCATTGTCATTGGGGGGGGTCACAGGACCCTGGTACAAGGCGCAACTCTGGTTCTTCCTGGGTGTGTGATTTTGGTTAAATTCCTGTATTTCTGGGCCTCAGTTTCTGAACCTGTAAAATGGGGGGAACTGGATTGGATGACTTCTAAGGGTAAGTATATGTGTGTGTGTGTTCTGCAGCTTCTCAGGGCAGGGTCCATCTTTAGTCTAGGAAGGGAACAGACTGACATTTTGTGGTGGTGTGGTTTTTCCTTTTTGTTTTATCTGTACATGTTTCCCTCAACCCCTCCTGCATCCCTATGCTTTCCTGGGCAGCTCGGAATCAGTGTGCTCTGGGCACCCACCACTGTGAGCACCTCTGTGTGAGTGACGGGCCTGGGGCTTACCACTGTGAGTGCCACCCAGGGTTCAGCTTGAATGGAGATGGGAGATCATGCGCAGGTGAGGCCTGGGGCAGGGGGGCAGAGGGGGGATGGGAGAGGGACAGGGAGACCCAGCAAGGAGCAGCCATTCCTTTAAGGGATTTCCAGGCATACGGGGCAGATATGAATCCCAGAAGGCTGGGCAACCCATGGAGAACCTAGTCTGATTAAGGCCGAGAGGATGAGAACCAGGCCTGAAATCAGGAAGTCCTGAGCTCAAATTCAGACTCAGACACTTACTAGCTATGTGACCCTAAGCAAGTCATCTTACCTCTGTTTGTCTCAGTTTTCTCATGTGTAAACTGGGGATAATAATAGCACTTACTTCCCAGTGTATATCTTGGGGAAGGTGATCCTGAAGGATGAGACTGCTGCCCCTCCACACTCCAGGGGCAGCCAGGTCAATAGATTTTTAAAGTCCCTTCTTAAAAGTGAGACTGCAGGCTCTCAGGCTTCTCAAGTCCTGCTTGTTCTAAAACTGTGCTTGACGTCATTGTCTGCAGCCATCGAAGAAGCCCAGAGACTCATCTCAAGTGAGGAGGCCTGTGGCTGCCAAGCCACACTGGCTTTCCAGGAGAAGGTCACCTCCTACCTCCAGAGACTTTCATCCAAGCATATCCTTTTCATCACCTCCTTTCTCATTCTTGCCTGGGCAGCTTCCGCGAGGAGCCACATGCTGCGGTGGAACCAGCCATTCAATGGGTCAATGGGTCAGCTGATTGATCCACAAGGATTTACTAGGCGCTAGTCCATGCCAGGAGCTAGAAAGGGAGAAATAAGTGATTTTCCCTTTCCCTCCCTCTAGGAGCCAGCTGGGGGAAGGGCAGGTATGCAGGGAGAGAGATTTGACAGAGATGAGAGGTCATTTGGTGGGAAACAGAGGAGAGGCCAGGCACAGAAAGGAGGCTTATGAGAAGCTGGCACTGAGTCTTGATGGAAACCAGACTTCTATGAGCTAGGGGGAGGGAGAGGATGGGCCAGGAGTGGAAGTCTGGAAGCTCCCTGAGAGCAGGACCCATTTGACGTGTTGGCTAGATGTTTACTGCATGCTTTCTGGCTGATTGATTCCAGGCAGGGCGTAGCTTCCAGAGAGGGAGGATGGCACACAGTGAATGAGGAGTTAGGCTGGACCCCAGTGAGTGGGAAGGGGAGTGATGGGCATCAGGCTGGAGGGCCAGGAGGGTGGTGTCAGGTTGTTAAGTCCAAACAAAGGAGATTCTTTATTCATTTGATCAGCATTTCATGGGCACCATGGGGACATGAAGGCAAACACAAGCCAGATAAACAACCTGGACCAAGAAAATTAAATACAAAGTCATCTTCCAGAGAGAGGGTGCTTGTGGATGGGAAAGGGTTGTGGATTAGCTGCTAAAGATGGCTCATGAGCTGACCACTGAAGGGAGCCATGGATCCTCCAAGGAAGGAGAGGAAGAATTTTCTGTTCTTTGTAGAGATTCCGTAGGGCCAGCACTGTTGTGCTCCAAAGTTCTTAGTATAGAGGGTGGTGAAACCAATTAACTTGGTTTCTCCTGAGTGTCAGCTTTCTGGCAGCCCAGCTCATTTCATATTGTTGTGTGGGTAATGCATGAATACTAGTCTCAGAGGAAGCCTACCATACCTTGAGCATTTGCCATACCAGGGCCATGTGGAGTAGTAATACCCATTGGGGCTGGGCTTGGAGTCAGAGGAATGCATTGGCCCCTGGGCCTGCCTGCCTTGAGGCAAATCATGTCCACTCTCTGGCCTTCAGTGTCTACATCTATAGGATGAGAAGGTTGGATCATTAATGAAGTACCTTCCAGCTGTAGACCAATGGTTGTCTGATCCTAGGAAGGCTTACCTCCCAGGAGAATGGGTCCTCTTTCTATTCACTTGCAGTTCTTATTCAGCAGGACTCCCTTTGAGAGGAAGCTCTCAATTATTCAGGAGGGATTACATAGTTCATGCTCCATCCACACCCAGCCACAGCCACAGACTTGGCACCTCCCATCACAGTGCATCCACAAAGCCCAGTCCAAGTTTGTGTGTTTCTGAACACCAGACACTTCCCTAAACACCCTAGCTTAGCCCTCAATCCACAGCCCATCCTTAGGAGAAACTCTAGATTTTGAGTATTCTCAAACTGGGGCCATAGATTTTAATGTTTTTTTTTTCCACTCTAGCCTGGGGACAGTTTAATAAATAGTTGATACAAGAGATTAATGTGGAATCTATGGCTTCCTGAGGGACAAACTCTCTCTGGTTTCATAGTCTTGATTATAGATCAAGACCTGTGGGATCCAGATTTTCTCTTTCTGGCAGGTTATCCTCCAGGTAGAGGAGAAGGGAGTTTGGCCTTGACTTCAGGGTGTTAAGTGGGCTGGGTCATGCAGAGCAGAGGTGACAGCCTGCGCTTGAGTTTCCCTGCATTCCTCCACTGAAAGGTACTCTTCAAATGTCAAATCGTAAAAACAACAGTGGCTTTGCAGTGTGGTTTGTCAAGGCAGACTTGGGTTACCAAACGATGGGGAAAATGTGATCATAAATTCAACTTTTCCAAAGCTCTTGCCATAAACGATGTTGACCTTAACAAGGAGTCACTTGATGACATCTTAGAGAAGCTACAAGTCAATGATTTGAGACAGGTCCGCCGCTAGAGCTGCCATCCATGCCCATCAGGAACCTGGCAGCGTGCCCTCGGGGTGTATGGGGCCCTGGTCACCATCGTGCCAGCACTGCTTTCCAGCCACCAAAAACATCACTGAGCAAATAGCAAGATGAATTGCCAGAGACTGTCTTTTTTTTCTTTAAGCAAACAGCAGCCCATGGCGGATAACTGTGAGTTTACTATGTAGCAACATTGGTTTTAAAGCAGCAAGGCGCCCAAATTCCAGTTTCCCCCGCAGCAGGCGGTTGGTGGGGGAGAAGTTCCCTACCCATTCCACGAGAATTAGAAGCACAAACACTCCCCTCTCCCCAAAGGGGGTTTCTCAGAACTGAAAGAGTGAAAAGGCTGCAAAAAGAGCACAATGAAATTGTTCCCTCTCCAGATTCGAACGATGAATTGAGATGTTTAATTTGGGAATAAGACCAAAAAAAAAAAAAAAAAAAAAAAAAGACAGTGGCTGCATTAACCTTGGAAAGTTTTCATCTCTTGTTTTGATAGTATGTATCCTATTCATTTCTCTTATTAAATTGTTTCTTTTTTAAGTCTGTGTCTACATTGGAATGTCTCCATTATCCAGATAAATTAGGGATCTCCAGTGGAGAGCCAAGACTATTTACTGAGCTCGCCATTTGGGCTGTCCTTTCATCTGTCACTACAATGTTGTGAAGACCACCCAGATGATTCTCCATCTGTGCCAAGGTCCGTCTTGTGGTCCATAAGGTGCACCCCACCCCCCCATACCACACGGTTCTACGAGACCTTTTCAGCTCTGATATGGGGCTCTTGATCCTTGTATCAAAAACAATCTAATCATAAACTCCTTAGAAGGAAACTTTAGATATTAGAATCACGTGGAAGTTCTGTTTTGTTATGGCTGTGCTTCCTGGTGACAGACTAGCAAAGTTCTGTTCCTAGAAATGTTTTGTAACTTGATAACCAAACATGATTTAAAAAAGAAATTCCTTACACTATGATTTGTTAATATAAGATGGCTTGAATGCATTTTTATGACCACATCTTTTGTATATGGAATACCATCAAGTACTCTGGATTATTTTGAGTCATGTTGTATGAGTTGGTCTGTGTTATATTTAAAGGGTGAGTTGGATTCCCACTAGAACTTATATGACCTTTAGTAGAATAAACATGATGACTTATCTGAGACATGGAAGTCATTTCTGCTTTCTCATGATGCCTGGTGCTACCATCAACATCTGAGGATTCTCAGAGAACCTGGCTGGATCCTCTACATAAAGATGAAAGGTGTGAGGTAAGATGGTAGGGTGGGGCAGGGAGGGGCAAAGGTACCCTCTCCACTTCATGGCCCCTCCCACCCCACCTGGCTCTAGGCAAGAGCAGACCAGGTCCAGTCCTGGAGGAGTGGCCCTAAAGAGCGGGGCAGGCTCTCCTCAGACTCCCAGAGCCCAGCAGATGGTAAATGGCTCTTTATCCCTCCACCACCCAATAGACCCATACATGTGCAGTGGAAAATGCATAAAAGGTGGACCAGCAAGTCAGACATTAGAGATACCTAAGATACCCCAATCAATCAATCAACATTTATTAAGCACCTATTATGTGGGGGCACTGTGCTAAGGCCAAAGTCAACCATTGTCCCCAAGGAGCTCATATGAAGGAGACAACATGCAAACATACATGTACCAACAAGCTGCTGATGGGATAAATGAAAAAGGATAAACAGAGGGAAGGCACTGGAATGAAGAGGGGCTGGGAAAGGCTTCCTGTGGAAGGTGAGCTTTTAGTTGGGCTTAACACGGAAGTCAGGAAGCAGAGTTGAGGAGGTAAGCATTCCAGGCCAGGGCAGAGAGACAGAGGGTCTTGTTCATGGGACAGCCTGGAGGCTGGTGACACGTGATCCAGGAGGACTTGGTGGCGAGGTAGAAGGGGCAAGTTAGGAAGGGCTTCGAAGGCCAAACGGAGCACTTTGTATTTGCTGCTGGAGGCCACAGGGAGCCCCTGGAGTTTACTGAGTAGGGAGGGACATGGTCAGACCTGGACTTTAGGAAAATCATTTTAGTGGCTGAGTGGAGGATGGATTGGCATGGGGAGGGGCCTAAGGCAGACCCCCAGCAGCCCTTGCCATAGTCCAGGTGTGAGGGAATAAGAGTCTGCACCAGGGTGGGGGGTAAGGTCAGAGGTGAGGAGGGGGCATATTGGAGAGATGCTGCAGAGGGGAAATGGACCCAGCGTGGTTATGGGGGGTGAGAGAGAGAACATGAGGAGCCCAGGATGACTCCTAGGTTGGGAGCCTGGGGGACTGGGAGGATGGTGGTGCCCTCTTAGTTGGCTGTTGTCCTTTGTTCTTGAAGAGGACCAAAATGGCATCGCCAAGGTACAGTGTGTCTGCCTGTGGCTGATCGGACCAATGGGAACTCAGAAGGCTCTATTACAGGTCAGGCACAAAGAATCCACGTGAGACTTTGGAGTGAAGAAGTCTCTACATTTGTGCAACTCATGTTTCTTTGGAGCTACTACAATTCTGCTTTGCTCCTGGAGCACAGAACCTTCTCTGATGTGGGCATGCCATGCTGGGCGGTCCTGCGCCAGTGTCTCCCGTGTCTCACAATTGATTCCAGAGTTCACTTTGAGAGTGTCCTTGTCTTCTGACCTCCATGGGAATGTCTTCCTTGTGTGAGTTCTCCATAAAATGGTCTTTTAGGCAAACAAATGTTTGAACAACGTGGCTAGCCCTTTGGAGTTGTGCTCTCTATAGTAGAGTTTGAATACTTGGCAGTTTAGCTCAAGATGGGACCTCAGTGCCTGGCACCTTATCCTGCCAGGTGATCCTCAGAATCTTCCTAAGACAGTTCAAATGGAAACGATTCAGTTTCCTGGTATGGCACTGGTGGACTGTCCAGGTTTCACAGGTATACAACAATGAGGTCAGCACAACGGCTCTGTGGACCATCAGTTTGGTAGTCAGTCTAATGCCTCTTCTATATTTTCCTTCAGAGCTTCTCAAACACTGAGCTAGCTTTGGAAATGTGTGCATCAACCTCATCATTTATGTGGACATCTCTGAAAAGGATGTGAAGTTGGAGGGGTTAACCTTTGCCAAGAGTAAGGCTACCTCATCTTGTGAGTCAGGGGTGAAGGAAGAGAGAGTGGTAGAAGGTGCCTGAGTGACAGATGAGAAGGAGGCAAGAACAGGGAGTTCACCAAGGATGGTCATTTTTTTATATAAAATGGGAGGGTCAGAGTTTTCAACTGAGAGAGTAATGGTTGGGGAAGGAATCTTGAGGAAGGGTGAAATCTAGAAGAGCCTCTGTGGAGGGTGGGGGAGTGAGCTGAAGTGGGAAGTAGAGAAGGATTGCCTGACAGCAAGGAGGGCCCAGGTGAGATTTCATAACAAATTTGTCATGGATACAGTCATGAGAGTGGCATATTTCCACCTTTGTTCAGCAGCAGGAGTGCAGGAGTGAGGGGGTTGAATGGTGGCAGTTACCCAAGGCTGAGGCTTGGCTGAGTTTACTTGGCAATATAATAAGGGGGCAAAGGATCTAAGAGAGGAGGCCAGTGAAGAGTTGAAGTGGTTCACCAAGGGATCAAGATGGGGAGGAGAGGAGAGAAGTGCAGGGGAGAGGGCCAGGGAAAGAGCTGAGGCTAGGGGAATGGAAGTCACATTGCAGATGAAGCGGTTATGTAAGGGAAGGCAGAGGTGGAAAGCAATGGCTGGTGGTCAAAGGGGATTTCACTCCGGGTCCTTGGAATTCTCAGCCCTCATCCTGATGCCTCATCGGACCCTCCTGAGCCTCCACCTCTCCTGGCAGAGTCTGCATGGTTCTCTCCTGGTTCGCTTCCTACTTGATGGTCGATCCTTCTAGGTAGGGCTGGCATCCTGGCCCGGCTCCCTAGTGCCCGAGCTCTGTGCTCAGACTTCTTTGGGCCTCTCTCAGTTGCCCCTCTCAGCTCTAGGCCTCAGGCCCCATTCTCTGTGCATCACCAGCCGGTGGTGGGCAGCTCAGCCCTGCCCACCCGTACAGCTGAATCCCTGGTGGCCAGGATCGGGGTGGCTGTCTTTCTCCCCTAAACGGCTGCCTCTCTGGAGCAAGCATGGGCCGGCCTTTGCAAGCCCGGACTCTGCCCAGGGGCTCTGCCTCCTGGCCTCTCCTGTCCCGGGAGCTCCCCAGGCCCGGACTTGTCTCTGCAGGGTTCAGCGCAGGGCCTGGCACACAGCAGGTGCTTCGTGGATGCTTACACTTCCCTTCTGCCCCGGCCCTGCCGGCCCTCTAGGGCTGACCTCATCGTCCCTCACCGACCACTGGCTCTCCCCACTCTGGCCCATCCCCTGGACGCTCAGCCCTCAAAGCAGGGTTTCTAGAGCAGAGGTCCGACCACGGCACAGTCCCTCTCCAGAAGCTCCAGGGCTCCCTATGCCCCCTAGGATCAAAGATGAAATCCTTTGCTGGGCATCGGCAGCCTTTCCAATCCTCTCCAGCGCTCTTTCCGTCCAGACTCCTTGTTCTCTACACCCGCTCAAAGGTCCCGGCAAACTGGCAAACTGGCCTGGGACCACTCCATCTTCTCCCGCCTCCACGCCTTTGGCCTCCCTACGGCCGTGCTCCCTCTGGATGAAATCTCCCGGCCCCGGCCCGCCCCGCCCCCTAGCCCGCCCCTTAGCCCGCCCCCTGCTCCTCGAGTGCGCCCCCCTTTGGCCGCCAGCGGCCGCTTTTCTGCGCCTGCGCCGCCACGCCCACGCATCGCGTACGTAACACGCGCATGCTCTGTCGGGCGAGTGACGACGCGGGAAGTCGCGCGCTGGGGCGGGGCTGGCGACGGCGGTTGCCAGGGTGACTGCGGCTCCTGAGCGAGCGGGCGTGAAGACGTTGGTTCCCCGCTCCCCCTCCCCCCCGAGGCTCCGTGGGCCCCCGAGCGCCATGTTCATCTACCTCAGCAAAAAGGTGGGGGCGCGGGCGGAAACTGAGGCAGGCGGGCCCTCGCGGGGGCTGCCGCCGTCTGGGGGGTAGGGAACGGGGGTCCCCGCTAAGCCCCCCCCACCCCTAAGCTGCCAGCCGCTCGGCTCTGAAAAGGATCTGGGGGCTCGAGGGGACCCCAACTCAGCGGGGGTGGGACCGGCCCGAGAGGGAAGGAGCTGGGTGTGGGGCCCCCCGCGGCCCGCGCCCCATCCGCCCCAGCGTGGGGCCAGGGCCCGGCAGTTTGCCCTTCTCTGTGATGCAGTGCCCCACGCCAGGCCCTCCGTCACTGCTGGCCCCTTCCCCCTTCACTGCCTGGCCCTCCCTCTGCTCACCGTGCGGTGTGTGCCTGCTGCCTCCGCGGGGCGGGGCGGGGCCTGTCTGGCCTCTGTTTATACCCCAGCGCTCACTTAGCACGCAGTAGGAGCTTCACACACCTCTGTGGGACTGGATTGTCCAGGGTGGTCCCTGACCCAGAATGTGCACGGGACTGTCTGGCCTCTGATACCGCAGCGCTCACTTAGCACGCAGTAGGAGCTTCACGCAGCCTGTGGGGCTGGATTGTCCAGGGTGGTCCCTGACCCAGCATGCGCACGGGACTGTCTGGCCCCTGTTTATACCGCAGAGCTCACTTAGCACGCAGTAGGAGCTTCACACACCTCTGTGGGACTGGATTGTCCAGGGTGGTCCCTGACCCAGCATGCATGGGACTGTCTGGCCCCTGTTTATACCGCAGAGCTCACTTAGCACGCAGTAGGAGCTTCACGCACGCCTGTGGGGCTGGATTGTCCAGGCTGGTCCCTGACCCAGCATGCATGGGACTGTCTGGCCCCTGTTTATACCGCAGAGCTCACTTAGCACGCAGTAGGAGCTTCACGCACGCCTGTGGGGCTGGATTGTCCAGGGTGGTCCCTGACCCAGCATGCGCACGGGACTGTCTGGCCCCTGTTTATACCGCAGCGCTCACTTAGCACGCAGTAGGAGCTTCACGCACGCCTGTGGGGCTGGATTGTCCAGGGTGGTCCCTGACCCAGCATGCATGGGACTGTCTGGCCCCTGTTTATACCGCAGCGCTCACTTAGCACGCAGTAGGAGCTTCACGCACGCCTGTGGGACTGGATTGTCCAGGCTGGTCCCTGACCCAGCATGCATGGGACTGTCTGGCCCCTGTTTATACCGCAGAGCTCACTTAGCACGCAGTAGGAGCTTCACACACCTCTGTGGGACTGGATTGTCCAGGGTGGTCCCTGACCCAGCATGCACGGGACTGTCTGGCCCCTGTTTATACCGCAGCGCTCACTTAGCACGCAGTAGGAGCTTCACACACCTCTGTGGGACTGGATTGTCCAGGGTGGTCCCTGACCCAGCATGCATGGGACTGTCTGGCCCCTGTTTATACCGCAGAGCTCACTTAGCACGCAGTAGGAGCTTCACGCACGCCTGTGGGACTGGATTGTCCAGGCTGGTCCCTGACCCAGCATGCATGGGACTGTCTGGCCCCTGTTTATACCGCAGAGCTCACTTAGCACGCAGTAGGAGCTTCACGCACGCCTGTGGGACTGGATTGTCCAGGCTGGTCCCTGACCCAGCATGCATGGGACTGTCTGGCCCCTGTTTATACCCCAGCGCTCACTTAGCACGCAGTAGGAGCTTCACGCACGTCTGTGGGGCTGGATTGTCCAGGGTGGTCCCTGACCCAGAATGTGCACGGGACTGTCTGGCCTCTGATACCGCAGCGCTCACTTAGCACGCAGTAGGAGCTTCACACACCTCTGTAGGACTGGATTGTCCAGGGTGGTCCCTGACCCAGAATGTGCACGGGACTGTCTGGCCTCTGATACTGCAGCGCTCACTTAGCACGCAGTAGGAGCTTCACACACCTCTGTAGGACTGGATTGTCCAGGGTGGTCCCTGACCCAGCATGCATGGGACTGTCTGGCCCCTGTTTATACCGCAGCGCTCACTTAGCACGCAGTAGGAGCTTCATGCACGCCTGTGGGGCTGGATTGTCCAGGGTGGTCCCTCACCCAGCATGCGCACAGGACTGTCTGGCCCCTGTTTATACCGCAGCGCTCACTTAGCACGCAGTAGGAGCTTCATGCACGCCTGTGGGGCTGGATTGTCCAGGGTGGTCCCTGACCCAGCATGCGCACAGGACTGTCTGGCCCCTGTTTATACCGCAGAGCTCACTTAGCACGCAGTAGGAGCTTCACACACCTCTGTGGGACTGGATTGTCCAGGGTGGTCCCTGACCCAGCATGCATGGGACTGTCTGGCCCCTGTTTATACTGCAGCGCTCACTTAGCACGCAGTAGGAGCTTCACACACCTCTGTGGGACTGGATTGTCCAGGGTGGTCCCTGACCCAGCATGCGCACGGGACTGTCTGGCCTCTGTTTATACCGCAGCGCTCACTTAGCACGCAGTAGGAGCTTCACACACCTCTGTGGGACTGGATTGTCCAGGGTGGTCCCTGACCCAGCATGCATGGGACTGTCTGGCCCCTGTTTATACCGCAGCGCTCACTTAGCACGCAGTAGGAGCTTCACACACCTCTGTGGGACTGGATTGTCCAGGGTGGTCCCTGACCCAGCATGCATGGGACTGTCTGGCCTCTGTTTATACCCCAGCGCTCACTTAGCACGCAGTAGGAGGCACGCCTGTGGGGCTGGATTGTCCAGGGTGGTCCCTCACCCAGCATGCGCAAGGGACTGTCTGGCCTCTGATACCGCAGAGCTCACTTAGCACGCAGTAGGAGCTTCACACACCTCTGTGGGACTGGATTGTCCAGGGTGGTCCCTGACCCAGCATGCGCACGGGACTGTCTGGCCTCTGTTTATACCGCAGCGCTCACTTAGCACGCAGTAGGAGCTTCACACACCTCTGTGGGACTGGATTGTCCAGGGTGGTCCCTGACCCAGCATGCATGGGACTGTCTGGCCCCTGTTTATACTGCAGCGCTCACTTAGCACGCAGTAGGAGCTTCACACACCTCTGTGGGACTGGATTGTCCAGGGTGGTCCCTGACCCAGCATGCATGGGACTGTCTGGCCTCTGTTTATACCCCAGCGCTCACTTAGCACGCAGTAGGAGGCACGCCTGTGGGGCTGGATTGTCCAGGGTGGTCCCTCACCCAGCATGCGCAAGGGACTGTCTGGCCTCTGATACCGCAGAGCTCACTTAGCATGCAGTAGGAGCTTCACACACCTCTGTGGGACTGGATTGTCCAGGGTGGTCCCTGACCCAGCATGCGCACGGGACTGTCTGGCCTCTGTTTATACCGCAGCGCTCACTTAGCACGCAGTAGGAGCTTCACACACCTCTGTGGGACTGGATTGTCCAGGGTGGTCCCTGACCCAGCATGCGCACGGGACTGTCTGGCCTCTGTTTATACCGCAGCGCTCACTTAGCACGCAGTAGGAGCTTCACACACCTCTGTGGGACTGGATTGTCCAGGGTGGTCCCTGACCCAGCATGCGCACAGGACTGTCTGGCCCCTGTTTATACCGCAGCGCTCACTTAGCACGCAGTAGGAGCTTCACACACCTCTGTGGGACTGGATTGTCCAGGGTGGTCCCTGACCCAGCATGCATGGGACTGTCTGGCCCCTGTTTATACCGCAGCGCTCACTTAGCACGCAGTAGGAGCTTCACGCACGCCTGTGGGGCTGGATTGTCCAGGGTGGTCCCTCACCCAGCATGCGCACAGGACTGTCTGGCCCCTGTTTATACCGCAGCGCTCACTTAGCACGCAGTAGGAGCTTCACACACCTCTGTGGGACTGGATTGTCCAGGGTGGTCCCTGACCCAGCATGCGCACGGGACTGTCTGGCCTCTGTTTATACCGCAGCGCTCACTTAGCACGCAGTAGGAGCTTCACACACCTCTGTGGGACTGGATTGTCCAGGGTGGTCCCTGACCCAGCATGCATGGGACTGTCTGGCCCCTGTTTATACCGCAGCGCTCACTTAGCACGCAGTAGGAGCTTCACACACCTCTGTGGGACTGGATTGTCCAGGGTGGTCCCTGACCCAGCATGCGCACGGGACTGTCTGGCCTCTGTTTATACCCCAGCGCTCACTTAGCACGCAGTAGGAGGCACGCCTGTGGGGCTGGATTGTCCAGGGTGGTCCCTCACCCAGCATGCGCAAGGGACTGTCTGGCCTCTGATACCGCAGAGCTCACTTAGCACGCAGTAGGAGCTTCACACACCTCTGTGGGACTGGATTGTCCAGGGTGGTCCCTGACCCAGCATGCGCACGGGACTGTCTGGCCTCTGTTTATACCGCAGCGCTCACTTAGCACGCAGTAGGAGCTTCACACACCTCTGTGGGACTGGATTGTCCAGGGTGGTCCCTGACCCAGCATGCATGGGACTGTCTGGCCCCTGTTTATACTGCAGCGCTCACTTAGCACGCAGTAGGAGCTTCACACACCTCTGTGGGACTGGATTGTCCAGGGTGGTCCCTGACCCAGCATGCGCACGGGACTGTCTGGCCTCTGTTTATACCGCAGCGCTCACTTAGCACGCAGTAGGAGCTTCACACACCTCTGTGGGACTGGATTGTCCAGGGTGGTCCCTGACCCAGCATGCATGGGACTGTCTGGCCCCTGTTTATACTGCAGCGCTCACTTAGCACGCAGTAGGAGCTTCACACACCTCTGTGGGACTGGATTGTCCAGGGTGGTCCCTGACCCAGCATGCATGGGACTGTCTGGCCTCTGTTTATACCCCAGCGCTCACTTAGTACGCAGTAGGAGGCACGCCTGTGGGGCTGGATTGTCCAGGGTGGTCCCTCACCCAGCATGCGCAAGGGACTGTCTGGCCTCTGATACTGCAGAGCTCACTTAGCATGCAGTAGGAGCTTCACACACCTCTGTGGGACTGGATTGTCCAGGGTGGTCCCTGACCCAGCATGCGCACGGGACTGTCTGGCCTCTGTTTATACCGCAGCGCTCACTTAGCACGCAGTAGGAGCTTCACACACCTCTGTGGGACTGGATTGTCCAGGGTGGTCCCTGACCCAGCATGCGCACGGGACTGTCTGGCCTCTGTTTATACCGCAGCGCTCACTTAGCACGCAGTAGGAGCTTCACACACCTCTGTGGGACTGGATTGTCCAGGGTGGTCCCTGACCCAGCATGCATGGGACTGTCTGGCCCCTGTTTATACCGCAGCGCTCACTTAGCACGCAGTAGGAGCTTCACGCTCCTGTGGGACTGGATTGTCCAGGGTGGTCCCTGACCCAGCACCAGCACTCGGGTGCAGGTGTCATGTTCCTTCCTGGGGATGTCCAGGCCCTCTTTCAGCAGAGAGTGCCTCATACATGCTCACTGACTGACGGATATCCGAACTTCATCATTTCTTCAGTCGTTCCCTGGGCCTTGGGTGCCCTCTCAGTTTTTTGCTGCCCACAAAGAGCTGCTGCAAATACTTTTGTATGCATGGATTCCTTCCCTCTGTTTGATGTCTTTGGGGTGTGGATTTCATAGTGATGCTGCTGGATCCAAGGGACCCACGCACTTTCATAATAGCTCTTGGGGCGTGTTTCCAGTCTGCTTTCTACAAACCTGCTTTCTACAGACTAGTTTGTTGTTCCCCCTCCAGCCTTTGTCCCTCTCCGTTTTTGTCAGCTTCCATAATATGACCGTTGTCAGGTCAAGCCTCAGCATCATTTGATTTTGCATTTCTTTAATTGTTGATTTAGGAATTTTGTTCACATGACTCTCGAGAACTTGGACTTTTTCCTCTGAAGATTGCCTGTCCATTTCCTTTGGTTGTTGATTGGTTGTTGTCCTTCCTCTTCGAAGAGGGCCAAAATGACATCACCATGATAAAGTGAGAATTTCTTGTGTTGGACTGTGACTGATCAAACCAAGACGAGCTGAGAATGCTCTACCAGGTTGGGCACAGACAGTCCGTGTGAATATTTGGGGTAGATACTCCAAATTTACACATCCTAAGTTTACTTTGTGCTGTCTCAATTCTACTTTGCTCACAGCACCCTTTCTGATGTGAGCGGTCCTGTGCTAGTGTCTCCCATGTTGCACAGTCAAATCCAAAGTCCTTCAAAGAGGCTTTGAGAGTGTCCTTGTGTCCCTTCTTCTGACCACCATATGATTGCCTTCCCCATACGAGTTCTCCGTAAAATAATCTTTTTAGCAAGCATACATTCTGCATTTGAACAACGTGGCCAGCCGATCACTCTCTGGGGTATAGTTTGAATGCTCAGCAGTTTAGTTCAAGCAAGAACCTCAGTATCTGGTACCTTACCCTGCCAGGGGATCCTCAGAATCTTCCTCAGACAGTTCAAATGGAAGCGATTCAGTTCCTGGCATGGCACTGGTAGACTGTCATACAACAGTGAGGTCAGCACAACAGCTCTGTAAACCTTTAGTTTAATAGTCAGGCTAATACCTCTTCTCTCTTACATTTTCTTTTGGAGCCTCCCAAACACTCAAACACTGAGGTAGCTCTGGCAATGTGTGCATCAACCTCATTGTCATTGTGTACATCCCTGGAAAGTATACTACCAAGGTAAGTGAACTTATCCACAGCATTCAAAACTTCTCCCTTTGTTGTTTCCACATATGAATGGTGTGCTGGTGGCTGTGTTTTCTTGGTGTTAATTATTAGGCCAAATTTAGCACAGGCAGCAGAGAACTGATCCACACTTTGTTGCATCTGAGCTTCAGAGGCTGCGTTGAGTGCACACTCATCTATAAACAGAAAATCATGCATCAACACTCCTTCCACTTTGGTCTTGGCTTGTAGGCCTTTTCGAATTGAAGAACTTACCATCAGTACAGTAGCTGACCTTGATGGCTTGTTCATCCTCACTGGAAGCATTTGTCAACATGGCTGAAAACATCATGCTTTTAAAAAGCATGGGAGCAAGCACACAGCCCTGCTTCACTCTGTTGGTGACTGGGAAGGCATGAGAGCATTGTCCACTATCCAGAACTTGGGCAAACATGTGGCATCATGAAATTGATGTACAATGCTGATGAACTTCTCCAGGCAACCAAATTTTGACATAATTTTCCATAAGCCCTCATGACCAACATTGTCAAAGGCCTTGGTCACATCCATAAACGTTGTGTACAGACCTCAGTTCTGCTCCTGGCATTTCTCCTGGACTTGTTGGGCTGCAAACACCATATTGACTGTTCCTCAGTCCTTTCTGAAGCCACACTGACTCTCAGGTATATAACCATCTTCCAGGTGAAGGATCAGTCTATTAAGGAGAACTCTAGCAAGAATTTTGGCAGCAATGACTAAGAGATCCCCCTGTGATTGTCTCAGGAGAATCTATACCTTTTACCCATAGAGATGGACAATGGAGGCATCCTTGAACTCCTGGGATAACCTCCTCTTGCCATATAACCTGAAAAATTTCAGTCAGCTTTTGTATGAGCAATGGTCCCCTTACATGTAAATCTCAGCTGGAATAGAATCAGCACCAGGTGCTTTGCCACATGAAAGGAGCCTAATGACCCTCAAAACCTCTTCAGTTGGAAATTCAGCTGAGGAGGGATTGACTTCAACCTGAGATAAAAGGTCAGTGGCCACAGCAGTGATTGATGATGGTCTGTTTAGAACACTATGGAAGCATTCAGCCCATCTCTCTAGGATCATGTCCTTATCACTTATCAATGTGGTTCTATCAGCACTGAGTAGCTGTGATGCACCATAGGTTTTGGGTCCACAAATATCTTTCAGGGAATCATAAAAGCTTTTTGGATTGTTACTATTAGCATAAAACTAAATTTCATCTGCCTTCTTACTGAGCCAGGAATTCTGCATCTTTCTAAGCTTTGTACTCTGCTTTTGATGAAATTAAATGCTGCCTTCTTAGAGGTGGATGAACTATCCTGCTGATAAATCCTGTGGAGTTCATGTTTTTTCATATAGCAGCTTCTGAATTTCCCCATCATTTTCATCAAACCAGCCTTGGTGTTTGTGAATGTTCTGACCCAGATGAGCAGATGCAGGGCTGTCCACCAAATCTCTGAGAGCTGCCCACTCCTTTTTTCTGTTCCACTGTTGCCAACTGTGTGTTGGTTCAACTTTCCCTCCACATTAGCTACAAACTGTTCAAGCTCAGAGAAGATCTCTAATTTGTTGACATTAGTTCTTCTGGTAGTCATTTTGCCTTGGGGTTGGTGCTTTTGATGAATGTGAATATTTAGCTTGTAAAGGATAAGTCTGTGATCAGTCCAGCACTCTGCACCACACACTGCCTTTGTCACTCTCACATCTAGTCTGTCTCTTCTCCTTACAATGACATGTATTAGATGCCTGTGTTTGCTGCGAGGGTGCATCCATAAAGTTTTATTGCATTTAGGTAAATGGAAGACAGTGTTGGTGATGAGAAGGTCATGCAATGCACAAGTCTTCAGCAGTAAATGACCATTTCTGTAGCTGTTTCCAACTCCATTTGTCCCTAGGACTCCCTGCCAAGTCTAGTAGTCTGAACCTACTCTAGCATTAAAGTCTCCCAGAACGATAAGCTTGTCCTCTTTTGGCACGTTAATGATAAGAGTCCCTAGGTCTTCATAAAATTTTTCCGCGACCACATCGGGGTTCATGGTGGGAGCATAGGCACTGATGATTGTGGCATGGCATTTTCCTAGTGGCAGTCACGTTGTCATGAGCCTGTCACTCATTTCTTTTGGCAAGTGTACCGGCTTGTTGACTAGATTAGTTTTGATTGCAAAACCCACGCTAGCTTCACTACTCCCCTTCACTGCACCCACTCCAGAAAAAATGTGTATTGAGCTCTGATTTCAATAAGGTGGCCTTCCTTTGCCAGCCTTGTTTCACTCGGGGCTGCTATTTGTGTGTTATACCTTCTCTTGCAACAGGAGCAGTTCGTCTTTCAGGTCTACTGGATTTTGTGTTGTCTATTAGTGTGCACACGTTCCATGTGCCGATGGTGAGTGGAATCTTCTGCAAATGTTTTTGTACATTTTATACATTTTTTTGTGTTTTGACCACAGAGTGGGATTCCCTGCCTGCCACCGAAATCAGGCCAGGCTTGGGTAAGCAGATAATTTTTAGGACACCTTTTCTAGCCCGTTTCTTCACACTAGGAGGTGAGCAGTGCGATCTTTTAAAGGCTGCTCAGACACCCAGGGGACTGCAGAGTCCCACTGCTGCTTCCAGTGAGAAACGATCCTATGGCCTGGGCTGCCTGTGTACAGGGTCGTGACTATGGCTCCCAGCATATCCACACCTGCTGCTTTATCACTTGCCTATTGCCACAGGACTTTGAGGTATAATAGTAAAATGGTATGGGTGATGTCTTTTGATTTGTGCGTAAAAATCATTTCCTTTAACCATTTATCAATTGGGGAATGCCTCATTTTATCCATTTGAATCATTTCCCTCTGTGTCTTGGAAGTGAGACCTTTTCAGAATTCTCCAGTAAAAACTTTCCCCCTGTTTATTTTCTTCTTTTCTAATTTTAGCTGCATTGATTTGTTTGTGAAAAAACAAATTTTATGTGATTGAAGTTATCCACTTTACCTTCTGTGTTCCTCTTTGCTCACAACTCTTGTGTTGCTCCGACAGGTGATTTCTTCCTTGCTCCTGTGATTTGTTTATGATGTCATCAGCTTTATGTCTGTACTGCTTCAGGATGTTCTGAGGCAGGTTAGTTTGTACCTTATTTCTGCTGGACCGCTTTCCAGTTTTTATTATATAGTGAGGCCTTGCCCCAATAGCTGGGGTCTTTGGTTTTATCAAGCACCTGCTGTTTGGCTCATTTGCTTTCATGTGTGATGTACCCAACATGTTCCACTTGTAGAGTTTCCTAGTGTGAGCTATGGCTACATCATGTGGCTGATCACTGCTGCTGACGTCTGGGAGCAGGCCCTTCTTCCTTCCCTCTGTTTTTCATGATTTCCACAGGAGGGTTGTCCTGTCCAAATGAGATAACGGGTAAAAAGAACTTGGCAGACCTTACAGTCCAGTGCAAAGGCCAGTGGTGGTGGTTGTGGTAGTGGCAGCGACTGGCCTCCAGCAAAGTGAGGATGCTATTCCTAGAGCCTTCTGTGTTTATAAAGCAGGATGGGGGAGTGCTGGTGAATGTTTAACAGTCAGGCTCTATGAAAGACAAAGGGATGCCCAGATTTAAGTTGGATTTGAGTGTTATGGTTTCTTGAGTCTAGACAACCCACCAAGCCTCGGCTTAGTGATGTCTGATTTCTA
Source organism: Bettongia penicillata ogilbyi (assembly GCA_023548195.1). Taxonomy (NCBI): domain Eukaryota; kingdom Metazoa; phylum Chordata; class Mammalia; order Diprotodontia; family Potoroidae; genus Bettongia; species Bettongia penicillata. The sequence continues at coordinate 1,381,291 of JAJHZJ010001065.1, forward strand.
AAATGGGAGCGCTCCCACTGAAGATGGAGCTGTTCTTCAGAGCAGACACTGATCATGGAAATTCCTGGCCTTTTGTTGTTCCAGATGAAATTTATTTTTTTTCCCCTAGCCCTATAAAGTAATCCTTTGGTAGTTGGATTGGTAAAGTACTGAGTAAGTAATTAACTTAGGGTTTTATTTTGAATTGGCCTATCCATGAGCAGTGAATATTCCTCCAGTTATTTAGATATTTTTATTTGTGGAATGTTTTATAGTTGTTTTTTATAGTGCTTACCTGTAGCAGGTAAGATTATCAGTTATTTTACATTTTCTGTAGATACTTTTAATGATTTTCTCTTTTTATCTCTTCCTATTGTTTTTTTGAGGGTATATATGAAATATATGATAATATATAGTACATATTATCATATATATTATTGTGGTAAAATATAAAAAAACATAATTTATTTGCCATTATTGAATGTCCTATTTTGTTGTTCCCATTACTTACATAGTCGACACTCTGGTGTTCTGTAAGTAAATCGTCATATCATCCGCAAAAAGTAATGACTGTTCCTCTTTGTCTGTACTTATTCCTGTAATTGCTTGTTCTTGTTTTATGGCTAGAGTTAACACATATTTAGTGTTGGGTTGAATAGGTAATGGGCATCCTTGCTCTTATCCATCATCTTATTGGAAATCTCTTTTGTTTATCCCTATTACAAGTAATATTGGTGATTAATTTTAGATAGATACCGCTTATTATATTAAGAAAAAAATCTCTTCATTTCTGTGCTTTCTAGAGTTTTTAATAGGCTATGTGTTGTATTTTTTCCAAAAGATTTTTTCTGCATCTGTTGATAAAACCATATAGTTTTTGTTTTTGTCATTAATGGATCAGCTATGTTTACAGTTTCCCTAATTTTCAGTCATCCCTTCGCTCTGTGCACAAATCTAATGTGGCTTTAGTAGATGGTCTCTGCAACACATTGTGGTTGTTGTCTCCTTGTTAAGGTTTTATTCAAAATGTTTGAATTAATATTCATTAGGGATACTGGACTGTAATTTTCTTTCCCTGTTTTGACTCTCCCTGATTTTGATATCAAGACCATATTTGTGTCATAGAAAGAACTTGATAGGACTTTCTTCTTTTTCCTTAAAAATGATCTTTTATATAGTTTATATAACTCAGGTATTACTTATTCTTTAAATGTTTGGTAAAATTTACTTGTAAGTCCCTCCGGTCCTAGGATTTTTTCCTTTGGGAATTCACTTATGGCTTATTCAAATTTCTTTTTCTAAGATTGGTTTATTTAAGGCCTCTGTTTTCTTGTTCTGTTAGCTTGGGTGTTCTATATTTTTATGAATAATGCATATTCTTAATTTTTGTAAATGTTTTATGTACATATATGTATTTTGTTTGGCAGATAGTTACAGGCTAAGAATAAAGTGGAAGGAGAATTGGTGTTTTGACTTTTTGTTCACAGATGACTGTGCACTCACTGCGACGTCTGGGGATTCTCTGCCTTTGTGCTAATTTTGGCCTGACGATTAACACCAAGAAAACAGAAGTTCTCCGCCAGCCAGCACCGTGCCATCCCTATGTGGAACTATCACTTATAGCAAATGGAGATATTTGGAATGCTATAGATAAATTCACTTACTTGGTGATGTACTTTCCAGGGATGTTAGCCTAGATGATGAGGTTGATGCATACATTGTCAGAGCTAACTCCTAGGTTGGAACTAGGCCTGTGAAAAATCTGGACAGTCTATCAGCACCATGCTAGGGAACTGAATTGCTTCCATTTGCATTGTCTTAGGAAGATTCTGAGGATCATCTAGCAAGATAAAATACTGATTCTTTCTTTGAGGATTGTTTTTGAGGAACTTTCACTGAGGTCCTTTCTTAAACCGAACTGCCAAGGACTCTAACTCTACTGCAGAGTACACAACTCTGATGGGCTGACCACATTGTTTGAATGCCAAATGTATACTTGTTGAAAAGACTGTTTTATGGAGAGCTCACCCAAGGCAAGTGTTCACATGGTGGTCAGAAGAAGTGCTACAAGGACACTTTCATAGTCTCTCTTAAGAACTTTGGAATCAATTGTGAGACATAGGAGACATTGGTGCAGTTCAGCATGGTGTGCCCGTATCAAAGAAAGTGCTGTGCTCTGTGAACAGCAGATTTGGAGTAGCTCAAAAGAAAGTGAGACTCACAAATTTTGAGCCATCTCCACTCCAGATTCTCATATACACTATTTGTGTCCACCTTGTGGTAGAGCTTTCAGGGCTCATATTGGTCTGATTAGCCGCAGTCAGACACACTGTACCTTGACCTCTAACAGAGTGGTGTCATTTTAGTCATCTTTGAGCATGCATCAAGTACTTACATATCTCATAGATAGCCAGTTTTCTAGGAATATAATTTTAAAGATTTAAAAAAAAATTAATTTCAGTTCCAAATTCTCTGCCTTCCTTTACCTCTCCCCCACCTATTGAGAATGTAAGAAATATCATAGCCATTATACGAGTTGAAGTTATCCAAAACGTATTTCCCCGGTAACTATGTTCTTAAAAAAAAGCCAGAAAATAAGGATCTTAATTTTCCCACAAAATCTTTCTTCTGTAGCTCTCATTTTTTTGCTTTTTTAAAGTTGATCTCATTTGATTTTTAAAATAATTTTTAGCTCTTTTTAAAACTCTTTGTCTCTTCCAGGAATTCTAGTTGAAAATGTACTTAAGCTGTGTTTTCCTTTGACGGCTTGCTTGCAGATGTTTTAGAGTCCTTAATTCTAGGTTGGTTTCTTGAGCATTCCTGTCACCTTGACAGCTTTTCGTTGTGATATCAGTTTTTGGTTTGTTCCTTCTCCATCTTATTTCCTGACTGCACTTTGTTTTAGGGCCATGCTCTCTACACAGCTGGAAAGAATACCTGGGCAGAGTTTGTCTGCTGCTTTCTTGGGGTATTCAGTCTTATATTTTTGAGGATCTCAGTGCGAACCTGCTGTGCTTATGTTGCTCCCAAAGTGTTCTGATGCAGGGCAAAGTCTGATTGCTGCCTCACCTGGGTTTGGGTCTGTGTAACACACCTGTGTGCTTGCCCTGGTTGGAGTTCTAGGAGAATGTTCCTGGTCTCAGCCACTTTCAGCCATATGGAAAACTCTGCAGGTTCCCCTTTGTGTTGAGATTCTTGCCCTGGTTATTGACTTATCAGCTTCAGACAGGACTAGATACAGAAATGAAAATCGTATTTTCCTCTTGAGACCTACTCAGGGGCTGCTTCCTTCTGAACTTGCTCAGGCCATGACCATCCCTCAGCCTGGAATGCTGCCCCTGAACACAGATCCTTTCCTAGTCCATCTTGGGCCTGAGTGTGAACAGCAGCTGCTGGATGGCAGCTCTGTACCAGGCCAGGATTCCCTTGTACGGGTCTGGGACCTCTTCTTGAACAGCATCAGTCCCCCTTCTGGTCCCGAGCTCTTTAGAATGTTCCTTGTGGTGCTCCCCTGTCCAGATCTCATCCCTAGTATCCCCACACCCTTTGTGCTCTCACCCAATGCTAGTTTGGGATGGAAATAGTACTCACTGTGAGGTTTTTTCCCATGGACTTCTCAATTAGGACTTGGTCTGGGGCATTTTCTGGATCTTTGTGGAGGAAAGGGAGCCTGGTTGTACATAGTCCTGATCCTCTGCCATCTTGTCTCCGCCTCTCAGTTCTATGATGTCTAAGGTGCCTTTCTGCTTTGATATTCAGCGATGCCCTGTGCTAAATAAGATAAACCCTAAATTGTTTTTAGTGATGAGATCTATTAGGAACAATATTTTATGAGAAAGAATTTGAAAATAACAACTCGAACATCAGTTTGGAGGACAGTTGTGTGATCATGACCTTTCTTTAGTGACAGGCATCCCAATCTGTTCCAAAGCTTCTGCTCTTAGATGTGGAGATCTTTGTGGGCCGGTCCTAGCATGGCCTCACACTGATGCTTTTGTCCAGTGGTCTAAGTTAGGAGCAGAGTGTTTATTACACAGAAAAGGAAAAAAGATCGCAGTTCCATTCGGTGATGTTAAGTACAGCAGCTCTCAAAGAGGAGACAGAGATACTACAGCTCACAAGATTTCAATAGGAACAGTCTTGTGAGAATAAATTCTAACTTAATGTGCATATAAATTGTGAAGTTACACGTGATATCTATGTATGTACACACACACGTGGTGTATGATAGAATCTCACATAGACTATTTAGTTTTATTAACTAGTAGCTTATAAATGTAGAATCCTGATCAGCTTTAGCTTTTTTAGATAATTATGTATTATTAATTTCATTTATAAATTTAAGTCCCAAACATCCTGCTTCCACACTTGAGTCTAGCATTTGATATGGATATGTCTCTCCTTCTTTTTAGCTGACTGCTCATCAGTCATTGCCTTTCCTCCAGCAATGTTTAGGGACCTGGGGTCGTGCAGACTCTGCTCACCCTAGAGCCAACTATTCGCATTCCTCCATATCCACCATATTCTTCTGGGAAGACTTAGCCCTTCTTTTCCCATTCTTTGGAATATTTTTTCTGAAAAGTGTTTCCCAATTTACCATTCTCTCTCTCTCTCTGTGGCTTTCAGATCGCCATCCCCAATAACGTTAAATTGAAATGTATTTCCTGGAACAAGGATCAAGGATTCATAGCTTGTGGTGGAGAAGATGGTCTTCTGAAAGTTTTAAAATTAGAGACACAAACAGGTAAATTGTATTTTGGTCTGAGAATTGTTTTTGACATAAGATGTGTTCATAGCCTTTGTCCATCACACCTTTACTTTTGCTTTGCCTTTTAGGAAGTATTCTTGACATCACCTTTGTCTCCCTCTACCTCTCCTTCCCCAACCCAGTGAGCCAGGCTTTGTAACAAAACAGGAAAAATGAAATAAGACTTCAGCAACACAACCAAATATCAAGTGAATCTATATAAGCATTTATTCTCAAAGGAAAAAAAGTGAGACTTTTCAAAAGTACTTGATTTGTGTGTTAAGTCAGAGAATGTAAAAGTGGGGAGAGATGTTAACTGTCAAGGCAGGCTGTGCCCTATGGTGGCTCTGCCCCCCACCCCCAGTCTGCTGCTTCTCTGAGGCAGCTCAGGAGTCAGCGTCTCACTGAAGACCCCCTCCCCCCAGCGACAGAGACTGCTCTTCCTGGGGCCGCCCACCACTTTGGAAGACTGCCAATATCGAGCCAACACCAACCGCTTTGTGGCTCCTGGTTCTCCCCTCTGGGGTCAGACGGAAGAGTCGAATCCTTGCTTCCCATTGGTGGCCCTGGCGATGCTTGACTGCTGTGGTTGGCCCAGTCTGAGTGCTCCTGCCTCTACTGAGGTAGGGCACTTTGTCCGAAGACAGGTGAACAGTGGGCCTCTCCATTGGCTGGGCTGGTCCTCAGGCCCAGATGCATGGTCTGTCACTAGATCTGTGTGTGGTGACTTTTCACCTGGGAAACTGCTGGAGGACATGCCCAGGTACACTAGTTGTTCCCAGAGTCTCAGAAGTTTAGGTGCTGTAAACTGACAAAAACATTGTTTAAAAGTTTAATTATTTACATTTATTTATGCTTATTTAGCTTTGTGAGTTATGAATAATCAGTTTAAAATTTTTATTCCTCAAGCTGGTGGATCAGTGGCTCCCTCAGTCACTTGATTAATCTCCATTAGATTTGTTTTTTATGGGCTCAGTCTGTGGTGTAAGGATCAAAACCTTGTTCCTTAGACTAAGATTATAAATTCAGCCTTTATAGTCACTGAGCAGCAGTTGAAAGTTTTTTATAAAATACAAAAATTGTCTACAGCCATGTTTAGCATAAGATAGTAGCTATGTTGAATTTTTCGAAGAAACATCAGTATTTTAAAATTGAAATAATTCCGTTTTTCGTAAGTTTGTAGCATTTATATTTTTGAAGTTATTAAAGTTTAAAATTGCACTCAGGCTTTTGGGTTGCTCTGTATGCAAAGTGTCTTTATATACAAGGCCTTGAAAGCTCCATGACACCTGGCTCATGCCGTTTCTTCAGGTGTCTTTTCAGCTGGAGTTCCCAGGACTCCCCCCTGGCCCCAGTACCCTGGTGTGTCCTGGACATACAGGGTGCTCCGTGCCCAGAGTCAGCTGTGGGGGTATCTCCATGCGTTCTGTGCCCTCCCTCGACACCTTCCTTTCTCGGAATCTTCAGGTTCCTCAGGATGCAGACATGTTTGGTGTTACTTCGCCGTGTACCAGTTGTCTGCAGGGGTGAGGGCTAGGACTTCGTATTTAGTCCGGTGCCTGGAACGTAGTCGGTGCTTCGTAAATCTTGGTTTTGGGAATGGAAAGAGCCACGGGATGGGATTTTTCAGCAAAAGAAAAAACATTTAAAGCTATTTTCCCTTCCTCTGAAATGTATTTTGGGGTGAATCTTATGGAGTTTATATAATTCCTCGAATGTCTGTTCATTTTCCTTAGATGATGCCAAACTCAGGGGTCTGGCAGCTCCCAGCAATCTTTCCATGAACCAGACTTTGGAAGGCCACAGTGGTGAGTCACGGTGTGTCACTCATGGGACATCTGCCCCAGTGAAAGGAGGGTGCACTTGGGCACTGCGGCACTTGTCCTTTGGGAGAGGGAATGGTGATCGTAACCAATGACGTAGATTCAGTCAAGCTGTGTTTTTATCAGGATAGTAGGATCAGGTAAAAGATGTCTTCTTTTCACTTTGTGAAAAAAGCATCTATCCAAATGGGCAGCAAGACTGAAACTAGAGAAGGTGTATGTGGGAGGATATATAGGCCGGACAGTGCAGAATGAAGGTACTCTCCCATTGAGAGAGAGGAAAGCCACCTTAGCTGTGAGAGGGCCCTAGATCTCTCCCAAGGACACGGTCTCTTATGTAGCAGCAAGCTGGGATCAGGGAAAGGATGGAGACCAACAACTCCCCTCATGTCTTCCCAGAGTCTTTTCTTTTGGCTTCCTGCTTTGGGGTTGGCCTGGTCCATTTTCTCTCTCTAAGCTGGAAGCCAGAAGGGCCTGCCCAGTCCAAAGTACTTGAAATAAAACTGCCTTGGCATGACCTCAAAGACTGGACAGACTCCTCTCTTGCTGGGCTGGGCCTTCATTGCCACCATCGCTTTCCTGGGACAGTTGGATTAGAACGCCATGCAGGGAGTGGCTCAGCCATGTGCGCCAGCTCCAGCTGTTTCTAAGGAACACTTGGCAGTGTCTCTAGTCCAGTCTGGGGCATGCCTGGGGAAACAGATCCCCAGATATTCTTTTTGGTTTGTAATTGTGCACCTTGGGTTTTATTATCACCGAATGCCAGAATGCCGTCACTTCTTGACGTGTATCTTGTAGCCTTAATTTCGCTGATGTTTGTCCCTTTTCTTTTTTCTTCCCTTACTATTACCAGCATTTCTAGAACGATGCACAAAGTGTCACAATTTTCTTTTTTAAAAATATTTTCCCCCCAATTAGATGTAAAAACAATTTTTAACATTCTTTTTCTTCTAAGTTTTATGTTCCAAACTCCTTTCCCCCTCCTTTAGATGGTAAGTGATTTGATGTGCGTTCTACATGTGCAGTCACGGGAAACATACTTCTGCCTTAGTCACCGTGTTTAAGTAACAAAAAGGGAGAAACGGTCTGCTGTGGTCTGCACAGAGATGGTGTTTGGTCTTTCTGGAGGTGGACGGTCTGCTTCACCATGAGTTCTCCGGGACTGTCTGGGGTCATTGCATTCCTGAGAGAACCTAAGTCCCACACAGCTCTTCAGGGAACAACGTGCCTGTTACTGTGTATAGTGTTCTGGTTTTGCTCACTTCACTTCAGTCCTTCCAGGTCATCATTTCTTGTAGCGTTCCGTAATTGGCACAGCTGGTTCAGCCGTTCCCCAATTGACGGGCATCCCCTCAGTTTCCAGTTCTTAGCCAAGTATGTTTTCTAAGAATGAACTCTCTTGCCTTTATTAAAACTGCTTCAGTAAAGCTGTAGTGGTTAATCTCCCAAGAATGACCTCAGGCACATAAATGACAGGTAGCTTGGCAGATAAAGCCTGGACTTCCCCATTTTGTAAGCCTTAAAATACTCCCTACATATTCAGGATATTTGCTGGAAACTTATGGAAACAAGACACTGAGGCAACCGGGTCCCGGGTCATTCCAATGAGAAGCTCTGTGAATGTCATAGAATTGGAAGGTAGCAGATGACAAAAGAATGCCTCTTACCATTCCCATAGGCAAACCTCACGGAGATTCCCCTGAAAACTGAGAGGACCAGTCCTCCACCCTCAGACACCTAAAGCATTCTGTAATACCTGTTGAGTCCTAGTTCTGGGCTCACCCTCCCAACCCACATGTGAATCGACTGGTCATGGATACTTCTCTGGGCTCTAGGGGTAACCCTGAGGGGTTTGGTGGGTGGTTGGAAAGTATGAGCCCTATCCAGGGCATTGCCCCTCATATCACTTACCAGTTAAAATCAACCCAATATCACCTGGCCAATTAACATCAATTAGCTTTTACAAAGATGTTGACTGTGCAGGTACTGCAAGGACGCAAGCATAGCCAGGTGCATGCTTTTCCTCACTGCATCAGTCCCCGGGGAGGGCAGACTCCAACTCCCAAGAGGGGCCAAACTGGCACAAAACATTTCCCTAACAAATTCACATCTCCAGAAGGTGGAGAATCTGCTTTACCTGCAGGTGGCAGAGCTGGTGATTGGGCTGTACCCTTGCTTGTGGAATGAAGCGTCTGGGCCGCTGCTCTTGGGCAGGCAGATTGTTTGTTAGGACTGGCTCCTCACCATGTTTGGCTGCGGGGGAGGCTCTCCCTTTTGAAGTTCCCACAGTGTAATCTGGTCTTTTCTTTCTCTGATATTCAACCCTAGAGCCTGACCGCTAGAAGTATTTTCCTGCCCTTATTGAGCCATCCTTGAAGCTCTCCTTAGCCATGACTTAGTTTATCCCAGGTGCCCTCTTGGACCTGCCTGTTCTCAGTGTGCACCAGTGTGTACACTGGGACAGCTCTGCTAGCCGCCACCAGGGGTCTTCTTCCCCTCTTCTCAGAGGGATTCTCTCTCTGAGCCTTGCCTGGAATGGTTCTCCTTGTTACTGGCAAACCCTCAAATTCAGGCACAGCTTTTGTAAGGATAGGGAGACCTCGGGGGTGGGGGTGGGTTGGGTGGGACGGAGGGAGCTTGTCTGGTGAGTGTCTCTGCCTCTGCTTGTTTCTACTTAGATGTGTGTATGTGGTTCTCCCCTTCTCCCCTCTTAGACTAGGAGCTTCTTGAGGGCAGGAGGGTCTTTTGCCTTTTTCGTATCACCAGCACTTAGCCCAGTGCCTGGCACATAGTAGGCTCCTAATAAATGGTTGTTGACTAACTGGCCACAAATAGTGGGAGATTAAAGAGGGAGGAGAAAGAGGAGCTGGGAGGAAGTCAGATCAGGGGGGTGGGTGTGGCTAGACCAGAGCAGAGGATGACATTGAGAGGCTTTGAAAGAAGCAACTAGGGAGAGTCTGTCCAGAATCAGCAGGTCTTCCTCAGGTGCCTTTTCTATATTGTGAAGACAACTTGGAAGGCCTTGACTGGTCAGTGACCAACTGTGATCCCAGAGAATTCTTGAGGGAGCCCACAGCATGCCTTCTGACGTGGAGGGATGGATCAGGAGGCTAATTGAGGCTTGGTTTTTATTGGAAGGTTATTTTGCTTGATTATACAAATTTATTAACAGAGTTCTGTTACCTTTGTTCCCCCAGCATGTCTAGCAGGGTATGGAGTGTGTGTGTATGTGAGTGTGTGTGTATGTATGTGTGTGCAGTGTGTATGTGTGTGTGTATGTGTGTGCATGTGAGTGTGTGTGCAGTGTGTGTATGTGTGTGCAGTGCATGTGCGTGCGTGCAGTGTATGTGTGCAGTGTGTGTGTATGCATACGTGCATGCAGTGTATGTATGTGTGCATGTGTGTCTGTGTGTGTGTGCAGTGTGTGTATGTGTGCGTGTGTGTAGTGTATGTGTGCATATGTGTGCATGTGTGTATGTATGTGTGTATGTGTGTGTATGTATGTGTGTATGTGTGTGACGCAGAGACAGAGAGAAAAAGAGAAGAAAGTAGATTTTTGTTTTAAAAAATAAATTGGTAGAATGCCTTTTAAGAACACTTGTCTCTTTTGTCTGTGTCTTGTCTGTCCTCATTTTTGTATGTTTCCTCCTTCATTGGCATGTAAGCTTGGTGCAGGCAGGGGTTTTCTGGGGGGCTTTTGCCTTGGCTTGTACCCTTAATACTTGGTACATAGTATACACTTAATAAATGCTTGTTAATAGATTCTTTTAAAAAATCATTTCACTTGGCAAAATGCAAAAGATTTCCTATTTTATGCAGGATTTCCCTTGAGTATTTTAAGAGCCTCTTTGATATATCTGTACATAAACTGTGGCTCGCAGTCCTCTTAATGATATCAAGTTACACCTAAAACATGAGGCACGTGCTTACTAAAGGGATTGCTGCTGTCCTAGAGAATGTCCTGCTGAGTCCATGGGGAATGGGACCAGTGCTCCAATGCTTCCGACTGGTTCTCATTCTAGAGTCATTCAGGGCCCCCTAAATGTGCCACAACCAGCCACCAGAAAACAACAAAGCGGAGATGGTGGGAGAGGGCTTCTCTTCTGTACCACAGTGTCCACTGGGGTGGGCATTGGTCCTGACATCTTGGATGGACAACGAGCTGGGCTCAGATCTGACAAGGCCAGGTTGCATTCAGGACATTTCCCTGCTTTCAGTGCCATCTTCCTAATACCAGTGTTCTTTTCATGATGCCATGTGGCTGTGAATCATGTGACACCATAATCCTTGCCGAACCCAAGTTGTGCTTGACTCAGAGGGCCAAGGAGAGGTGTGTCACTGAGAGTGGGCTCGATAGAACCTGAGGGCCACCACAGTGCCCATGGAAGAGAGCAGGGAATGGAAATCACTGGTACACTGAGTATTGAGGTGGAGGATTAATGGGAGAACCCAGAGGAGTGAACGTAATCCAAGAGAAGGCGGGCTGGGGCCCTGAGACACCTTCTCAAATGGTGTGGCCCCTTGAGGATCATCCTGGAGATCTCGGGGCCATCTGCATTAGTTTGGAGGTTAGGTGTTCCCTGGCACGAGGGAAGAAGTTCGAGAGATTCTCCTTGGCCAGCTGGGGCTCCACCCCCTCTGAAGCCAGCTTTTTACAGAAATGCCTCTTTCTGTCATCAGCCCGATGACCATGCTTGTTAGCCCCTGCAGCATTCAGAGGAGATGGAAGTGGGCAGCAGTGAGTACTAGGGGATGTGTGTGTGATGCCATGCTCAGGGATGCTGGCACCTAGCTCAGGAGAGGAGTGGGAGTGTTTCTGGTCCTTGATTGTCCCCAAAGTTGCTTGTCAGAGGTGTGGGCAGTATTTATGTAGAGTTAACTGTAGTTTATAAACTGTATTTTCTAGGGTCTGTCCAAGTTGTCACGTGGAATGAGCAGTACCAGAAGCTAACGACCAGTGACCAGAATGGGCTGATCATCGTGTGGATGTTGTACAAAGGTGCGTTGGGTGGAGAAGGCCGCTTGGCCTCCTCTCTTCTCCTCTATGATGGCTGCCTGCCTTGACCTTGGGGAATGCCAGTGTTTCTATGAGAGCAAGTAGGGGGCTATTTGAACCCGAGATCTGTGGTTCAGGGAGTGAGAGAGCAGCTTAGGTTAAGGCAGTGTCTGAGGTTTACTTCTGTTGCTCCCTCTTGAATGCTGCCTGACCTGGAATACACCTGGAATTCCCACTGGCGTCCTTAGAGAGACGTGCTTCCGATCCCCTGGAGGTCTGGCTGAGAAGGTGGCTGCAGTGAAGTTCCCACTTCTTTAAGACAATGTTAAAAATACTTGAATCCCTTAAGATCTTTTCCTTGAAGGTCACATTGGACAAGTTGTAGATATAGAATAAAGACAAGTCTCATTTTCTGTACATGGAAAGGGATTTTTATGTAATGCAGATTTGCTCACAGGTGTGGGAAAGGGAGGAGGAGAGATGGGAAGAAAGGTGTGTGCTGTGGAGGCCTAGCCAGAACCGAGAGGAAGAACTCTGTGGGGCAGATGTGGGGGCTGGACGTGGATGCAGACAGGGGATGATGGGGCACAGACAGGGGTGGTAACCGAGTTCAGACAGATGGCGGACACACAGGTGGGTGGGCGCAGCAGGGCACCCCTGACCTGACCTTGGTGGTTTCTCTGTGTGTCCATTCTTCAGCTTTCACTTGGAGAATTTTTTTTTTTTTTTTAGATGCTTCTTTGGTGCAGGGAGTGTGGAGCCAGGGAGAAGGAGGGGTTGGGGAGAGAACACAGTACTGCCCAGTGAAGTCCACGTGGTGTTTGTTGGGACACAGATTTCTTTCAGAATTCTTTATGTAAAGTCCAGGTTGCATAATGCAAATTTACATAATGTAAAGTGAGGCCTATCTGTCTGCACTTTTTGAATTGGGACCATCTTGTTTGGGACTTGATAAAGCCAGAGGCATTGTCTTTGATCTCACTCCTTGGAGGCTGTGGCTGCTCACCCCGGACTTGCTGGGTCCATGGAGTGTTCTCTAGGCCCACTTCTTCCTAGACTTAGGGAATTGGAAGCGATTAGAGAGGTCCCTTAGTTCACCTCCTCCTGTAAGTCCAGTCTCTTCTGAAGACTCCCAGGAAGAGGGGTGATACGCTGGAAACACCTTTTAACCTTACGGGGCAAAGCGGGCCTCCTCCCACTGGGACACAGTGCACAGCATCGCAGGGTGAATGGGTCTGTTCTCATCAGAGCTATTTGGCCTGCATTACAGTAATGAGGGTGTCATCTCCCCACTGCCACCCCTAACCCCGCCTTCCCTATCATGGCTCTTCTCCTGAACTATTAAGAAGAAATGTTGTAAATAAATCGATTATTAGCCCTGTACAAGCAAACTGGCTTGTGTCTTTAATGAAAAACAAACATTATTTGTGGTGTTTTCTGTGTTCATCTCTGAGGTTATTATAATTAGCGAAGTTGTAAGTTACTTTTTCGCTTTAGCTGTTCTGTTTGATGTTTTGTAAAATTATAATGACTAGGAAGTTTCCCTGGGAGAGTGTGAACTTCCTAGGCGTGTGGTGTGATGCTTACCCCTCTGTCTGTCCCCCCAGGCTCCTGGTACGAGGAGATGATCAATAACAGAAATAAGTCCGTGGTTCGGAGCATGAGCTGGAATGCTGACGGGCAGAAAATCTGCATTGTGTACGAAGACGGCGCTGTGATTGTTGGCTCAGTGGACGGTGAGGTCCCAGAATCCTGGCTGGCTTACAAGGGACTTGATGGGAGGAATCTGCTCCCTTGATTCTTAGGACCTGTGAGGTGGGGCTGCTGCCTGCCCCCCGGGTGTTCTTGCCTCCATTTTACTGATGAAGGAGCAGAGGTTTATTACCCAGATAGTCAGTGTCCGAGGGAGGATCTGAACCCTGGTCCTCTGGTCCATCAGGTCTAGCACCTTCTCCTTTGAAGCACAGCCTTCCACCTTTTCAGTTCCAGGTAATGCAGTTCAGCAAATGTCTGTGAAGGGCTTTGACATTTCCTGGGGCTGGACAGAAAGCAGACAAATGGGTCCCCTATAATCGTTTGTGAGTCTGAGTTTTGAGGTGTTAATGGCATGAAGCCTCCATGTCGGGTTTACAGGGGATGTGAAGTTGTTGGAGAATTGTCCGTGGAAACTGTTTTCTGCACAGTTTTACGCACATCTGTTAGTCACGTGTCATGAACTTAGAAACAACTTTGTGGCATCGAGATCCTCAGCCTTGTGAGGGTAGGGGCTGTACAGCACCCATCTTTACATCTGCTGGGGGTGTGGCGCTTTTAAAAATAAAGTCTGTTTTCTTATCACTTTAGAGAACTCTTGAAATGAAAACTTTCCCCTTTTGCCGATTGGAAAGGTGTGTTTAATTTATAATCTTAGAGAGTTGTTTGGGTCACAGAGATGAAGTGACTTGCCCAGGGTCACACAGCTCATCTGTAGTGGGGTGGGACCAGTGTGAACCCAAGTGTTCTTGTCTTGCAGATGCATGTTTTCTTTCCTAGGCCAAGGTGCCCTCTGGGGTCCACAGTCCTGTAGCTGTTTTGGAAGCATGTCTTGGATGCCAAAGTCAGTGTGGCTAATGAGCCCTGGGTACTTGGTGCTAAGACATTACATCACCTGAGCTTGTGTTTGCTTGTGTTATTATTTCAGGAAATCGCATTTGGGGTAAGGACCTGAAAGGCATCCAGCTATGCCATGTGGCGTGGTCCTCGGACAGTAAGACGCTGCTCTTTGGAATGGCCAACGGGGAAATCCACATCTATGACAACCAGGGGAATTTCATTGTAAGTTTCTGTCTCAGGGCAGTGGGAAGTTGTTGCTTTGTGACAGCTCACACACACACACACATACACACACATAAAAGGTTAAACAGTCGGTTAGGAGGGCTTTACTCAGAAATATTTTCTCTTAAACACTTTTTAATTAGTTGGAAATGGAATTTTTTAAAAAATGAGACAGAGACAAAATGAATAAATGGAACATGCCCTGAAGGGTTTTTAGCTCAGTCTTCCTGGGCCCTGGAAGCAAATTTAGCACCTTAGATGGGAGCAGAGGTACTAGGAGCCCAGTTGATTTAAAACTCCCTGAAGGCAGGGGCCTCACCTCATTTACCTATTTTACTTAGTCCCAGAGGCCTGTAGGAGAATGGAGGAGGATACAAGGTAGATTCATGCCTGATGTGAGGGAGGGCAGGGAACACGAAGAGCTAGGCCTACTGGAGTGGGTTGCCCCATCCCTCAGTCTTAGGGCTGGAAGGGCTTGCAGGACCTGCAGGTAGAGACTTCTCAACAACCTGGCACAAATAGTCACCTCGAGGTGCCTGAGGACCTCTGGAGCCTCAGGGGAAGCTCCTGGCCCTTCCCTCCCAGTGACCTCTCCCTGCAGTGTTAGGGATGCTCAGAGACCCATTGGACTAGGTGACTTCCTAGATATTGTCACCCACACTCCCGCTCTGTGCCAGCTCCTCTCCTCGGGCCTGGGAATCTCACCATTCACAGGTGACAGTCCTAGCTTCTATCCTCCAGAGCTTGCTTGCTCTCTCAGGGAGGATGTGACTTGGCACAGATGAGTACAAGAGGGCAGGGAGATGAGGGGAGCACGGGTGATTTCAGAATGCTTGGGAAACTGTTAGCAGGGATATAGGGAGAGGAAATGTAGATGGGCTGGAGTCTGCTGAGGTCAGGAAGGGGAGGCTTCTGAGAGGCCAGGCCCCCTTGGTGGAGGCGGCGCATCCACGGCGTTGTGAGGGTTCCCAAGTAGGTCACTGGCTCCAGTGTGGAGTGTGTGAGAGGGAGGAAGAGGAGACAGCAACCAGGCTGCCAGATTATCAGAAACTTGGAAAATTTAAACAAATTGTATTCTAGAGCCAATCTTAGTTGTGATTTTGCGTCCTTAGTACCAAGTCCAGTGTCTGGAACGTCATCAGCTCTTAACAGATAACAAAGACTTGTTACCTGGGGGAGTCCCTGACTGTTTCTGAGCAGGGCAGTGCCATAGGAAGGTTATTGTTGAGACTATGTGAATGGAGGATTGCAGGGAAATCCATGAGGGTCCTTCCACAAAGCAGATGCCGGAGGCCTGAGCCAGGGTGATGACCGTGGAATGCATAGAGGGCTGCTGGTGATTCAGTGCCCTGTATGGAGAATCAGAGGGTCACAGTGCTCACTGGAGGTGGGGCTGGGAAAGGGCAGGGTCAGAGAGGACTTAGGACAGGGGTGGGTGATGGGGAGGATGGAGGTGCCACCCGCAGTAGTGACAAAGGTGGCAGGAGGAGGAGAACAGACTTGAAAGATGGGCAGGATGTGGGGCAAGCTGCCAGGGCAGGGGACCTGGAGCTAGTACTGGCCCATGCTGGCTGAAGCCTCTGGTAGAGCCAACCAGAGAAATGAGTGAGGGTGAGCCAGGAGACACCAAGCCGAAGGAAGGAGTTCTGTGGTAAGGGAAGTTTCCTTTTGCCTTTTAGCTTGCTCTCTGCTCCCTGAGGGTCTTTTTGTTTGGGGCTGGACCTAAGGCCCCATGGGTATAAGCAGCTCCTGGCAAGGAAACTCCTCTTTATGAGGTGTATCAGCATCTGCTCACAACATGGAGGTCTTAGAGACTTGAGGTCCAGGAAAGTTCAGTGCCTCACCCATGTGTCCATGGCAAAGCTTGAACTTGCTTTTCCTCACTCTGATACAGTACCTCACTGCTTCTTGCCTTCCTTGGAGAGGACACTAATAAATACTTGTTTACTTGAGTTACATATGAAATGGGATGGGCCGAGGTGGAGTGATGGGCAAAAATACATTGTTTTGTGAAGCCTCCAGCTTTTATCTATAGAGAATGTTTGGTTTCAGACAGGGCAGTTTGGGCATGGGTCCACATCACCTGTTGGTAGTGACTGGGCATTTGTTAGGATTAACATTGGCATGAGGTGCTCTGGAGAATGCCATTCATTTAGACATTTGATTTTCGTTGAGTGTCCTGTTGCTTATTGGAGCTCCTTTTCAACAACTTTTTGTATTTTTTGTATGAACACTTAGCTGGATCTGGGGGGCTCAGCATTGCAGAGCTTTCTGACTGAGACACACAACTGTCAAAAGAGTTTGGCCTAGCTGTCCACCCAGAGACATGGATGGAGAAGGTGTATTGTATAGACTGAGATGTGCAGTTGGATGGACAACCTCCAGGGCTTATCCATCTCTCTCTCTGTCTCTCTCTCCTTCTGTCTCTCTCTCTCTCTCACACACACACACACACACACACACACACACACGTACTTTGGACAGACTTGGTAGATGGACAACACATGGAGGCCAGAATGCAACAAGAAGAAAGCAGACTGGGAGACTTGTGAGAGACTGCAAGGCTCCTTTCATGATTCTAGTCTTCTCCCTGGATCAGAGGCCAGTCAGTATTATGCTAATGTTGCAGGGCTCTGGATCATGGAACACAGCTGTCTCCAAAGGGTTAATATTGAGTATCACTCGCAGGGAGCGTGACAGTGGGAGAAGGTGAGTGTGCGTGATCAGTAAGGAAATAAGGAGAACCTGTGATTGAAAAGAAGATGTGCTGGCCAGAAGGAAGGTTAGCTCTTGGATGGCCTGCCTATGTGTTCCATTAGTACCCTTCTAGTGTGCAGTGATGAAAGCCCTTGGCACATGGGACAGTCCTTGTGGAGAACTTAGGATGCCACTAGGACAGTAGTTTCCAGGATGGGCAGGCATAGACCAGTAGATCGCTCTGCCATCTGTGCCTCAGTGGCCCCTGAGATGTACTGAGTGGTTGACGCAGGGGCAGCCAGTGTTTGCTGGAAGAGATTGGGCTCCTCGTGGTGGTGACTAACAATGTGACCAATTCCATGCTCCAATTTTCTGAGGGACATTTGTTCTTTTACCCATCTTTCAGCACCAGCAGCTCGCTTCTAGACGGATTGTGTTGGAGTCACCATGTCCAGGCGTCCCTCTCCTCAGTCATTCCTCCTGGTTCACGTTGATGTTGATCTTTGCCCTCACAGGTTGCTGGTCTAACCACAGAAAGCTGATCAATCGTTTCCTGTTGATGACTTCAGTTGGACTATTTGGGGTGCTGTTTTGTGCTTCTCCATTTGGCCTGGTTTTGCATGGATTGTCTGTGGCCTGTCTTATTTCTTTTTCCTGGACTAGAAACATTACTAATGTGCTGAAAATGCTAATGTTTTTATTATTTTCGCATTTATCCTATTTCAGCAAATTGTTCGGGTAGAAACCTGTCTTGTCCCAGTGCCCCAGGGTCCATCCTGTGATCCCTGTAGCATTTCAGGTAGAGGGCAGCACTGGAGCTGCTGGGGCCATTTTGGCTCAGGCCATGTCCTTTGTCAGTTGGGCCTGCTAATGGCCACCTCTCCTCTGCAGTTGTAGCCTCTCTGAGAGGGTTGTCTTCCGGGATTCATAGCCTGAAACATGCATGATCATAACATTTCTAAAACTATTTAAACTTTGATTTTAGATGAAAATGAAGCTCAACTGTTTGGTGAACGTCACTGGAGCCATCAGCATTGCTGGGATCCATTGGTACCACGGCACCGAGGGCTATGTGGAGCCAGATTGCCCTTGCCTTGCCATCTGCTTTGACAATGGAAGATGCCAGATAATGAGACAGGAGAGTGACCAAAGTAAGGGATTTTTCTTTCGAGGATGTTGGGAAGTAGGCTCTGAAAATTACTTGTGACTTTGAAAAAAGGTTTTTTAAGCCAGGTATTAAAGGGATTTGAAACTGACACCAGCATTTGGCCAAAGGAGAGGCCTGAGCTGAGTCAATATAATAAAAATGACAATTCTAAATAAATAACTATATTAATTTACTTATTCAGTGTCATACCCATCAAACTACCCCAAGTTATTTTATAGAGCTCGAAAAAATAATAACAAATACATCTGGAAGAACAAAAAGATCAAGAATTTCAAGGGAATCAGTGAAAGAATTAAGAAGGAAGGTGGCCTAGTAGTACCAAATCACAAATTATATTTGAAAGCGCTGACTAAAAAATAGAGCGGTGGATCAGTGGAATAGATTAGGTATGCAATACATAGTAGTAAATGACATTGTAATTTGGTTGTTTGATAGACCCCAAGTTCCAGTTTCTGGGATAAGAATTTATTATTTGACAAAAACTGCTGGGAAAATTGGAAAGTAGTATGGCAGAAACTAGGCACAGACCAACATCCCACACCACATACTCAGACAAAGTCAAAAGGTACATGATTTACACATAAAAGGTGATACCATAAGCAAATTATGAGAACATGTCAGATCTATGGATAAGGGAAGAATTTAGAACCAAACTAGAGACAGCATTGTGAAATGTAAAATGGATGATTTTGATTATATTAAATTAAAAAGTTTTTGCACAAAAAAAAAATCAATATAGCCAAGATAGAAGAAAAGCAGAAAACTGAAGAAATTTTAGTGTCTGATAAAGGCCTAATTTCTCATGTATTTACAGAATGGAGTCAGATTTATAAGAACACGAGTCATTTTCCAGTCGACAAATGGTCCAAGGATATTATCAGGCAGTTTTTAGATGAAGAAATCGAAGCTATTTATAATCACATAAGAACAATGCTCTAATTGAATATTGGTTAGAGAAATGCAATTAAAACAGTTCTGATATGCCATCTCATACCTATCAGATTGGCTAATATGACAGAAAAGGAAAATGATCAATGTTGGAGGAGATGTGGAAAAATTGGGACACTAATGCATCGTGGAACTGGAACCTCAACTGCTCTGGAAAACAATTTGGAATTATGCCCAAAGGGATGTGTATAACTCTGCAGAACCTTTGATCTGCCAGTACCACTGCTAAGTCTGTATCCCAGGGAGATTAAAAAAAATGAAAAAAGACCTATTTGTATAAGAGTATTTATAACAGCTCTTTTTGTGGTGGCTAAGAATTGGAAGTCGAGGAGATGCCTGTCAGTTGGGGAATGACTGAGTGTTGTGGTGTATGATTGTAATGGGATAGTATTGTGCTATAAGAAATGATAAGCAGGAGGATTTCAGAAAAATCTGGAAAGACTTAGATGAACATAGTGAAGCCACAGAACCAGGAGAACATTGTCCACAGTAACAGCAACATTGTACAATGGTCAGCTGTGAATGACTTAGCTCTTCTCAGAAATACAGTTGTTCAGGACAATCTCAAATGACTCACGATGAAAAATGCCACCCATTTCCAAAGAACAGATGATGTCTGAGTACAGGCTGAAGCATACTGTTTTTCTGTTCTTCTTTTTTTGTTTTTGGTTTGGGTTTTTCTTAAACAAAAATGACTAGTGTGGAAATATGTTTTACATGATTACACATGTATAACCTCTCTCAGATTGCTTATTGTCTCAGTGAAGGACTGGGGGAAGGAAAGGATTTGGAACTCAAAATTTTAAACAAAAAATATTAAAAGTTATTTTTATATGTAATTTGGGGGAAAACAGCATATTCTTTAAAAAAATAGAGGGAGGGGTTGAATAGATGAGTTTTAAGGACCTTTCAGCTCTGAATTCTTTGCATTGTGTTTTTGGAATTTTTTTCCTGACTAGACCCCGTTTTGATTGATACTGGCATGAATGTCGTTAGTATCCAGTGGAATCACATTGGGAGTGTCTTGGCTGTGGCTGGCTCCCAGAAGGCCATCTCACAGGACAAAGACATCAACATGGTGCAGTTTTATACTCCATTTGGGGAGGTAAAAATATTTTAGTTTTCACCCATGTTTCTTTAAACTTCCAAATGTACATTGAGGAGGGAGGGAGAAAGAAGATTCAGAGTATATGAACGTTCTGTGGTTGTCAGCAGAGGGAACTCCTTGTGTGGGGGCGTCTGGAGGTCTGAGTCACCAAGAGGCTCCACTCTTGGCCTGGGTCACAGATAGGATTTGCCCCTGGGGCTTCTTGACATGAAATGGCAGGACCCTCTCCACTCGCCACAACGTCTGTTAGGTTACTAGAGCTTGTGAGCTGGACGGTGCATGGAGCATCCACCCATTTTATGTCTGAGGACACTGAGTGACAGAGCAGGTACTGAAGGCTGGTTTTGTTTGTTACTCTTCTGCCCCCATCTCTCTGTGATAATCTTCATAACAGGATAAATAAGACCAGTGAGAACATTAGGCATGTGTCAGTTTTACTTTCCAAATGGACTGACATTGGGAAAAGAAGTTCTGGGCAAAAGACTAGCTGCTTAAATAGCTTTCTGAAGTGTTGTGTTCTGATATTCTCCAGTTCTTTCCCATGACCTTGCCACGCCCCCCAGCTTTGTCCCTGCCTTTCTGAGGGGCAGCAGAGCTGAAGTGGGGAGACCACCTGACTTAGAGTCAGGAGGACCTAGACTGGAATGTGACCTCAGGCACCGTTGGTCTGTGTGCTCCTCTGAAAAATGGGGACCCACGGAAAGCGATTTATCTCTGTTAGTGTTGGGCGTCTGCTGTTGTGACCTGAGTCATTACTGACTTGTCCCTGCTGCACTCCCAGATGGCCATCGTGTTGTACTCTATTTCAGTTGCCTTTTTAGGCCAGACAGTGGTAGATTAAGGAAAATCTTTGGAATGTGTAGAATATGTGGTTTGCATTGGAATTGATATTGAGAACTTTGGATCTAGCTCTCTGAACTTAAGAATACCAAATTAAATGAGCATTTCCATATGGAAAAGAGATCAGAAAAAGAGGATTGCAATCTTTATTGTGTACAGCTTACTTATTCTTAAGTATATAATAAATTCATTATATAACTTCTTTTTAAAATGGTATTTTTTCAGTCAGCAAAAATCCGTCTTTTTCCCCCTCCTCCAATTGAGAACAGAAAGAAAAACAAAACTTATTATAAATAGGGATACTTCCACATTAGGTGTATCCAAGAGCGTCTTACTCTGTCGTCTGAGCCCTTCGCCACTGGGATCGTGCTCGGTCCTAAAGCAGACGAGAGGTCTTTGTCTTTCAGGCTTGTTTGCCTTCGCCGCGTTGTGTTGTTACAGAAGTGGTTCTTCTGGTTCTGCTTACTTCGCTCTGCATCATTTCGTCTAAGTCTTCCCGAGTCTGGTACTCCTCCACATTTGTGTGCTGTCACTTGCTCAGCTGTTCCCAATCGATGGGCATCCCCGTCAGTTCCCAATTTTTTGCCACGGTAGAGAGAGCTAGAAATGTTTTTGTATATCTTTAGAGTTGGAGTTTTGCTTAGGACTAATCCTGCCCTTGGTCTGTCCTCTTTCCTTCTACCTTCTCTTCTTTCCCACCTATTTCATTGTTGGGTTTATGTAGGTTTCTAAGAGCTCTGGCCAGTTTTCTTGGCTGTGGTGTTCAGATGTAGGGATTGTTCATTTATTTCTCCTTGATCTGTTTTCCAGGCTGGTGGTTTGCGCTGTAAGAGTCTTCATATTTTCTTCAATTTGTTTCAGTCTTTTGACTTTGTTTTCATCTTTCTTGTTGTCCCTTGGAGCCATTGGCTTCTGTTTGGCCCTGTCTGATTTTCAGGGAGCTTGTAACTTGGGCAGGTGTGGTGCCTCTTGTCCCCAGCTGCTAATTAATTCCCTTTGCAGTTCTTTCTTGAGGAATTCTCATTGATTTTCCACTTCTTTCCTCCAGTGCTTTCATTTCATTTATGAAAACATTTTAAATTCTTTAAAAAACCCTCCACTCCATCTCTTTCAATAATTCTAGTTGAATTTGTGCCCAAATTGGTTTTTATTGGAGGTTTTGCTTGAAGGCATTTTGGAGTCATTCTCTTCTGGATTTGTGTCCCAAGCTTCTCGACCACCATAACAGCTCTTTCTGGTGGGCTTCTTTTTAGCTTGCCCATTCTTCCAGCTCACTTCCTGACTTTAGACTTGATGGTAGTGTTGAGGTTTAGGGGTACTAGGGACCCCAAAATACCAATACGCTGCATCCTGCTCAAATGAATTCGACACAAGCTTTCCTAAAGCCAAAGAAAAACAAGGTTTATTAAAGGTTCATCATATTGAGTTGACTCTTAAGGAGCCTAAGCATTTGTAATGCTTGTATTCACAAGTGGGCCAGATAGAATGTCAGCTAGCCAGTGTCAGAGCTGGATTGAATGTGAGCACCTTCATAGAGGTGAGATGAACTTAAATACAGAAAAGGCTATAGGAGGGATCTGGGGGTGGTCTGGTAGTCTAGGGTGATGGGAAGAGGGGTTTAGGGAGGGTCTTGAGGAACAGTCCAGGGAGGAGATGACTGGTCAAGGGTTGGAAACAGCTGGAGGCAATCAGAAGATATCAGACAATAGAGGGCTTGGGTCGGAAGCAGATGCGGCAATCCAGAGGTCTTGATAGGGGTGGTATGGGAATGACCAGTAATAGGAACAAAGGGAAAGAATGCTAATTAGAAGACAGGGAGTATCTGGACTGAGAGAGATGGAAGGGAAATCCAAGAAGCACTCGCCCCCCACACCAAGGCCAGACTTTCTGCGGCCTTGCAGACAAATGTGACGAAAGTCCTGCTGATCCAAGGGGAAAAGGTCTTGGCTTGGGCTTGTACCCTGTCAGTAGGACTGGGCTCTGGAGCACTTCTGGAGAGAAGGTCTGGGCTGACCCTGTTGCTGCTTTTTTGGGATAATGAGTGCTGTGTTGTTCTAGGATCTCAGGGACAGGCTTTCCCTATTCCCAAAGGGGTCAGATCAAGTCTGATTGCTGCCCCCCGATCTGAACTCTGCAAGTTCCTGACCTGAGTTTGGGGCTGATGGAGGAGAGACTGTTGGACTGTGCTCTTATCAGCCAACTGGCAAGCTCCCAAGGCTGTCCTGTTGGTCTGTGTTTCCTGTTGGCCTTCTGTCTGTTCTTCTTTACATTAAAGAAAAGACTTTAATGACCCTCTTTTCTTTCTCCTTTTTGTTGACTTTATTGCTGGCTCCCCTCTCTCTTCCAGCCCGACCCCCAGTGGCAAAAAAGAAAAAGAAGACCCTTGCAGCATGTGCATAGTCAAGTAGAGTAAACTCCTCCATTGGTTGTGGGCAAACATGTGGGTGTCGTTCTCTGCCGGGTTGTGGCCTCCATCATCAGTCCTTTGGAGCTGTGTGTGACAATGGTCTTGGGCAGTCTTGAAGTCTTTCAGAGATGCTTCTCTGTAGAGTGGTGCTGTTCTGGTTCTGTTCCTGTCCCACTGCCTTAGTTCCTCCACTCTTCCCAGGTGTCTTGAGAACTGGGCCCTTTGTGGTTTGCTAGGGCATTCATATGCTTTTCTTCCTCAGCCTGATAGGTACCCCCAGCCTTAACAGTTCTTTGCTGCTTCAGAAGGAGCTGCTGCTCTGCAAGGTTTTGTCCAGAGATGTTCTTTTCCTCTTCTTTGATATCTTTGAGGTCTGGGGATAGTTGTTGTATTCCTTTCTGGGTCATAGTTCAGGGGCCAATCAGGCATGGTTCCCAATTGTTTTCCCAATGGCCAGATCAGTTCATAAGGTGATGAGTGGGAAATTTGTTCCCTCTTTTCCCAATGACTCCCACTTTTTCTGTATTGACACAAGTATTTTTTCCTTAAGAAAAATCTCAATAAAACAATGGTAAAATCAGTTAGGACAAAATATATTTTTCAAACAATTACTTTAAATTCCATAAAACTGTAGGTATTCATTTGTGTTTGGGTTGATTGGTATATATTAGTCTAAAATATTGTTTGCTTGTTTTTCAAGCATTTGCGAACATTGAAAGTTCCTGGAAAGCAGATGTCTGCATTGTCTTGGGAAGGAGGTGGATTAAAGATTGGTCTTGCTGTTGATTCTTTTATCTATTTTGCAAATATCAGACCCGATTACAAGGTGAGTACAAAGAATGGGTATCCAAGAACTTTATAAACAGGTATTTTGTCACAGCTTAGAGCATTTCTCTTCTTATTTATTCAGAGCAAGTTTAATTTTGAAACTAACCAGGAAAGAAACTTTTGAGAATGAATCTCAGGATACTTTTTCTAGAACCCTAATTTGAGTACTTTAAGGCCCTTTGGGACTACTTAGGTGAGTACAGCCTTTACCACTGAGATAAAATTATTGACTTGCTGGGGCCATACGACTTCCTCAAGTGGCAGCATTATGTGAAGAGGAGTCATGCCCATGCTGTTATGCCAGACAGGCCACTTGGGTGTGGGGCCTGTGCAAGGAGCCTCTCAGACCTTGTGTCCTACTGGATTCACCTGGTCTCTACCAAGAGACATTGGAAGAGGATTCAGTAGCATGACTCCTTTAGAGTACTCAGGGTGATTCCTAGGCCAATCAAGTTCAGATCCAAAACTCTGATATTTGTTTTAGAGAGCATGTGACCCTGGCCTCTCTAGTTATTCTACTTGTATTTGTAACAAAAAGCTCGGTTGGAAATTGAAGATGGGATATTAATATTCTACCTTCTTTGCTACAGTCTCATAAGTTCAGAAACTCGTGTAAAATAACCCCTTCTTTGTGATTTTATTTTGTAACCTACTTTACTCAAGCTGTTATTGAACTCTTCTGTTGCTTTTAAAAAATTCTCAGTTTCTTTTTTGATTCTCTAGGGTTTTCTAAGTAAAGCATCATGTTGTTTCCTCTTGGCCTATATTTATGTCTTTACTTTCTTTTGCTGGCATTTCTACTATGCAAAGGGGAGAGAGCTTTATTCCTATAATTATTCAGAAAACCCAGAGTGTTTCCTATTACATATAATGTTAGCTTTTGATTTTAGATAGATACTTTTTTTAAAAAAATCATTTTCATATCTATTATGATAGGTTATATTTTTGTCCAGGATTTTATTTTTAAAATTTCAGACAACATTCTCTAGTTGTACTGGTGTGTGTAGCTCTCTTTCTTTGTCTTATCCTTTTCCTGATTTAGCAGTTAGGACTGTATTTGTCTTATGAAGCAATGTGATGGGGTGTTTTCTTTATCGGTTTTTAGAATAATTTGTGTGTTGTGGATATTAATTGCCCTTTAAAAGTTTTATAGAATTCACTTATGAATACATATGGACCAGATTTTTTTTTTCCTTTTCTGAAATTAGGTTGTTTAATATTTCTTTGGTGCTCTGTTCATTTGGGCATTTTATACTTTTTGTGGCTAAGTTTCTGTTTCTTTTATATCTTCAGTTTTGCTGGTACAGAACTGTGTATTGTAGGTTCTGATAATTAAACAAAAAAGTTTTCTGTCATGCCAAAACCTTGTTCATTTAAAACCAAAACCTTGTTCATTTAAAAATTTTGTTAGTCTGATTTTGCCCCATTTTCTTTTAATCAGGTGAATTTTTTCAAAGAAGCAGCATTCACTTTTATCACTCTCTTTGTTTTCAATTTGAGCAGTTTCTCCGCTAATGTCAAGACTTTCTTTTTTGTGTGTAAGTACAGCTGTTTCTGAGTCATCATTCTTTTTAAAAATTTTTTGATTTTTATTTTTTCCGAGTCATCATTCTGAAGAGGTTTGTGTGCATAAGCTTCCACATCTGCTCACTCTAATTTTTTCATGTAACAAAGGGTGAATGGATGATTTCTACTTTTTATTTGGGTGCCCTTAAATTTTCCCAGGACATTTTCTCTGGACATCTCCTTTGCCTCTGTCACATGCTGCCCTTCTACATGCTGTCTCTTTGTTAGCAGCGTGTGGCTATATGAGGTTGGAGACTGTGTCTTTTTCACCTTCATATTCCCAGCACCTAGTGCTGGGCCTTGAATGTAAGGGGTACTTAATGGGTATTGGTGGGCTCCTTGCATCTTGTGATCCTGCTGACCCCCACTTTTCTGAACCCCCTTTCCCCAGCTGCTTGGGATGCGACTTTGACCATTGAAGCTTCTCTCTGACAAATAGAAAATTGGGAAATTTCATAAAAATGTTTCCACAAAGAAATTTATTTAGTTGCCATTTCTAGCTTTTCATCTCTGCATTTCCTCTGTAAGTGTGTTAACATAACTTCTCTTGACTGTTGTCAGTTTGTTTTTTGAGAAGAGAAGTGCTTGAAGCCTGAGTTCCTCCTCAGTCCCTGAAGAGGGCATCTTACCTCCCTGTCCCCACCTCCCATCCCCTCCCAGAAACATCGAGAGCTCTTCTGGGCCAGATTCACAGTCCTCTTCTTATCAGGTTATTTTCTAACTTTCCAGTGGGGTTACTGTTCCAACACGGTCGTTTATGCATATACCAGGCCAGATCGCCCTGAGTACTGTGTAGTTTTTTGGGATACAAAGAACAACGAGAAATATGTGAAGTATGTGAAAAGCCTGATTTCCATCACTACCTGTGGTGACTTCTGCATTTTGGCAACTAAGGCTGATGAGAATCATCCCCAGGTAAGTGTTTCCCCTGAAACCTGACATCATTTTACTAAAACGTCCATTCTGTAGATGGAGCTGCCCTGTCCTCCCACGCTGGCAGACAGAAAGCATTGGCATCTCTTGCTGGCTCTCCCAGGTCTTAGGTGCTGCCAGCTGTCTTAACTATCTTCCCTGATGGCACTTCAAAGGAGGCAGTCTCTCCATCCTAAAACTTTTAGCCTCTGAAATATACTTGAAATACCAAGATCCTTTTCTGGGCCAGAATTCCTCTTGCAGATGAGATCTCCATGTTTTTGTAGTGCCATTGTGATACCTACAGTAGCTGCTATGGATATGCATGTGTACTTCCAGAGTAAATTTGCAAAATATAAACTCTCTTCCTTGTAGACAAAACCAAAATATTTATTCAGACACCAGAAAGCCAAATCCATCATAATAATAAAGAAATCTTTACACATTATCAATGCAGGGAGCACAGCCATCCCCAAGCCTTTCCTCAGACAGACCTCCCCACAAACAAGCTCCTTTAGGCAAAATTACTCCCTCCCTCACTCATGCTAGTTGCTCTGCTCTGCCCTGCCTGCTCCTCCTGTTAGGCAAGTTCTTCCCACAAGCTCCTCCTACCATCAGCTGCATGTGATTCCAGCTGTGGCCTGGGCCAAAGCTCAGAGCAGGTCACATGGGTCTATTAAGAGAAAGGGAAGATCTTCAAATCCTCTTACCATTACATTCAGTTCAGGGATGGGTGTCTGTGGGCTCATCTCAGCCTTTTGATAATGTGTGCTCAGCTTTTGACAGCGGCAGAGGATTTCCCTGTGAGTTTGGCTGATAACTGCATCACAGTGATGTTGTGAGAGTGATAACAGCCTGTATATTTTCAAGAGGCTCTAAAATCAGAGATGAAAATACAGAAGTCAACAGTGGCTTATGTTGTTGTAGAGATTATTTTTTTTAATTTATTTAAGTTTTCAATATATATTTCCACAAAATTTTGAGTTCTAAATTTTCTCCCCATCTCTCCCCTCCCCGCACCCCAAAGTATCAATCATTCTAATTACCCCTACCACCAATCTTCCCTCCCTTCTAAAATCCCTCCCTTCCCTTATCCCCATCTTCTCTCTTGTCCTGTAGGGCAAGATAGATTTCTATGCCCCTTTACCTGTATTTCTTATTTCCCAGTTGTACGCAAAAACAATTCTCAACATTGGTTCCTAAAACTTTGAGTTCTAACTTCTCTCCCTTCCTCCATCCCCACCTATCCCCACTGAAAAGGCAAGCAATTCAGTATAGGCTATATATGTGTAGTTTTGCAAATAACTTCCCTAATAGACATGTTGTGTAAAACTAACTATATTTCCTTCCATGCTATCCTGCTGCCCATTTCTGTTCTGTCTTTTGACCTTGTCCCTCCCCAAAAGTGTTGACTTCTAATGGTTCCCTCCTCCCGTTGCCCTCCCTTCCATCATTCCCTCACCCTGCTTAAACCCTTCTCCCCTACTTTCCTGTACTGTAAGGTAGGGTTTTCATACCAAAATGAGTGTGCATTTTATTCCTTCCTTGAGCCAAATGTGATGAGAATAAGTTTCACTTTTTCCCTCTCACCTTCCCCCTTTTCCCCTCCATTGGAAAAGCTTTTTCTTGCCTCTTCTATGAGAGATAATTTACCCCATTCCATTTCTCCCTTTTT
Organism: Bettongia penicillata ogilbyi; assembly: GCA_023548195.1. Lineage (NCBI taxonomy): Eukaryota > Metazoa > Chordata > Mammalia > Diprotodontia > Potoroidae > Bettongia > Bettongia penicillata. The sequence continues at coordinate 1,409,799 of JAJHZJ010001065.1, forward strand.
CCTCTCAATCTACTCCTCTCTCACCCCTTAATTTTATAATTTTAGATATGATCCCTTCCTATTCAACTCATCCTGTGCTCTCTGTCTCTCTCTCTCTATGTGTGTGTGTGCGCACATGCGTGTGTGTGTGTGTGTGTGTGTATAATCCCTCCAACTACCTAGATACTGAGAAAAGTTTCAAGAGTTACAAATATTATCTTTCCATGTAGGAATGTAAACAGTTCAACTTTAGTAAGTCCCTTGTGATTTCTCTTTCCTATTTACCTTTTCATGCTTCTCTTGATTCTTGTGTTTGAAAGTCAGATTTTCTTTTCAGCTCTGGTCTTTTCATCAAGAATGCTTGAAAGTCCTCTATTTCATTGAATGACCATTTTTTCCCCTGAGGTATTGTACTCAGTTTTGCTGGGTAGGTGATCCTTGGTTTTAATCCCAGTTCCTTTGACTTCTGGAGTATCATATTCCAGGCCCTTTGATATCTTAATGTAGAAGCTGCTAGATCTTGTGTTATCCTGATTGTACTTCCACAATATTCGAATTGTTTCTTTCTGGCTGCTTGCAATATTTTCTCCTTGACCTGGGAACTCTGGAATTTGGCTACAATATTCCTAGGAGTTTCTGTTTTTGAATCTCTTTCAGGAGGTGATCTGTGGATTCTTTAAATATTTATTTTGCCCTCTGGTTCTAGAATGTTAGGGCAGTTTTCCTTGAAAATTTCATGAAAGATGATATCTAGGCTCTTTTGTTGATCATGGTTTTCATGTAGTCCTATAATTTTTAAATTGTCTCTCCTGGATCTATTTTCCAGGCCAGTTGTTTTCACAGTAAGATATTTCACACTATCTTCCATTTTTTCATTCTTTTGATTTTGTTTTGTTATTTCTTGGTTACTCACAAAATCATTCACTTCCATCTGCCCCATTCTAATTTTTAAAGAACTATTTTCCTCAGTGAGCTTTTGAGCCTCTTTTTCTGTTTGACTAATTCTGCTTTTTAAAGCATTCTTCTCCTCATTGGCTTTTTGGACCTCTTTTGCCAATTGAGTTAGCCTATTTTTAAAGGTGTTATTTTCTTCAGCATTTTGGGAGGGGATCTCCTTTAGCAAGCTGTTGACTCACTTTTCATGATTGTCTTGCATCTCTCTCATTTCTCTTTCCAATTTTTTCTCCACCTTTCTTACTTGATTTTTAAAATCCTTTTTGAGCTCTTCCATGGCCTGAGACCATTGAATATTTATTTTGGAGGTTTTGGATGCAGAAGCCTTGACTTTTATGTCTTCCCCTGATGGTAAGCATTGTTCTTCCTCATTGGAAAGGATGGGAGAGAATACCTGTTCACCAAGAAAGTAACTTTCTATAGTCTTATTTTTTTCCCTTTTTTGGGCATTTTCCCAACCAGTTACTTGACTTTTGGGTCCTTTGTCAAGAGGAGTGTATACCCTGGGAATCTGTAAGATCTCAGCTCCTCCAAGGTGGCACAATCAAGGGAGAGGAGTTTATTCCCTGACCTGACTTGTGGCAGAGATTCAGATCAGCAGCTCAGTTCCCCCAGGGGCTTTAGCCAGGGCTGGGCCTCCACTCAGGGCTGAGGTTCAGATCAGCTGCTCAGTTCTGCCGCTGCCTGGGGCTGGGTCTAGGGAAGGACCCTGCTCCCTTGTCATGGAGGTAAAAAAGCCCTCTCACTAACCTTTGGCATTTGTGGGTTAAAGGATCTGCAAACCTGTCCCTGCTATGGAAATCTTCTCTACTCCTTCATTTTGTGGCTTCTGCTGCTCTAGAATTTATTTACAGGTATTTTATGGGCCTTGGGAGAAGAGCTAGAGTATATGCGTCTTTCTACTCCATCATCTTGGCTCCAGCCCTGTCATAGAAATTGTATTACACGATTAGGATGTTTGGTGTGGGAAGGATACTTTGTGACTTCAACAAGGCTTTTTAACCAATAGAAAAGTGAATTGTGCCTTTGGAAACATTGGTGTCTATGCGAAATGGAAAAGTGAGTTGTGCCTTTGGAAACGTTGGTTTCTGTGTGAAAGAAGGAAAAAATGTTTGTTCAGCCTAAATGGTAATAAAAGGTATCTGTTTGCACATCACACTGGAGAGAGTGTCAGTGTCAATTAAATCTTGCCCTGAGATTAAAAGCTAAGCAAATTATCCTGCACAAATGTAGAGTGAGGACAGCGAGCTTCTGGGAAGCCTCTGAAATGAAATGATGCAGATTGCTTGTGCCTGGGGCTCTCAGCATCTCTGTTGACTGTGCAACCTCCTGGCTGTTTCAGTCACTTTAACTTTAGTTGAGGGTTGTGTCATTTCTGGATTAACTGAACCATTTCTCTACTGATTTATATGTTGCTTTTAAACTTACACCTTTTTCTTAGCTCGGCCATAATTAAAAAGTCAACATTCATGCATATTACAAGACTGAATCTGTGTGGGTTTGAACCACACACATACACATGGTCTGATTCTGTTTTCTTTTCTGACAGTTTGTCCTGGTCCTTTGCAACTCAATCGGCACCCCCTTGGATCCCAAATACATTGATCTTGGTAAGCAAAATCTTTACACAGATCAGGTACTTGGTTGTACTTCTAATTTTGAATTTTATTGTAGTGTGATTACAGAGAACAATGTTTTCAGAAACGTGTAATCCAGCTTGATTGTTCAGGGGTGGGGACCTGTGGCCTCCAACTGTGTCAAGTTTGGATTCGGTCAAAGGGTCGCACTTGAGGACCTAGAGGGCTGCATGTGGCCTCAAGGCCGCAGGTCCCCATCCCTGGTTCAGCTGATTTCAGTGTCCACTTTTGTCTCAATGGGAAATGCTTTATTTTGCCATCACATATATTTTCCACTGTGTCTCTCACCTGACCTTTCATCCTTTATATTAAAGGGAGAAAAAAATTTAGCAGCCAAAAAAGCTCTTGATTTCCTGTGCACTGTTCCAAGTCCTCCGCTGCTTTGAGTTAGTGGGGGAGGTGTCTTTTCATCTCTCCTCCCTGGGGCCCAGCTTGGTCACTGTAATTTCCCTTTGTTCCATTTTGATGGTTGACATTTTCTTCTTTCCATTGTGTGGTTGTAGTCACTGTTTATGCTGTTTTCCTGGCTATGTTTACCATGTTTTACATTACTTCATCAGTGTCTTTCCCATGCTTCCTTCTCTTTTCCATATGCCTTGTTCTGAGGACTCGGCAGTACTTCATCACACTTAGGTGCCACAGCTTGTCCAGTTTTGTTCATGATCCTTTGCTCCCACCACAAGCACTGCTCTTAATACTCTGAGGTCTCTGGGCCTTACTTTTTGCCATGGATGTCTGATGGATCTACACACGTCTAGCAATGGGATAGACCTCTGGATCAGAGGGTGTGGACATTTTAGGCTGTCTTTTTACATCATGCACATCCGTCTGGGAGAAGTGTCATGACCAGGAGATGAATCTGGCCTTTAAGCCCCTTTGTTTTTAAAGGCCTAGTTGTAAATAGTTCTGTTTAATAAAAACTTTTCCATTCCTCACAAAAATGAGCCAGGTCTTCCCAGATTTCCCCCTGAATACTCTATGTTATCAGGACAGTTCTTCAAAATTCTGGATTTGCGACCTCTTTAGAAGACTTTTTCTCATCGTTGCAAAAGAAGAAAACTTTATTCTCCCAACTTAGTATTGGACAGTGGGTCCTTTTTATAGTCATTAATCAAACTCTTACATGGTTTGGGCTATAGCTTCCTGAAGCCATGGCTTGGACTTGTTTGAGCAATCTCAAGAGTGGCCACAGTGTGAAAATGTTGGGTAAATGAAAGAAGTAAAAGATTGGTTTGGAGGATGAGGGGAAACAGCTCATTTAATCATTAAGTGACTTGTCATGTGCTTACCAACAGAGAGAAAAGAGAACTCATATTCCAGATGAACCCCTTGGTTTGTAGATTTTGTTTCTTAGTCATTGGCGGGGCAATAATGAATATCCTGAAAGTGTGGCAGCCCCAAAAGAGAGAGCTTTGGACCAGCCATCTGGACAAAAGGGAGAGAAAACAAATTTAACCCCTTCTTCAGTAAATAGTCATAACCATTTGCTGGCCTGGAGGGCCTGAGTACAAATCCAGCTGCAGGAGCTGACTAACTGTGTGACCCTGAGTAAATCAATTCATCTCCACTTGCCTCAGTTTCCTGAACTGTAAAATGGGACAAGAGTGTCAACCTCCCAGGGTTGTATTGAGGAAAACACAAGATAATGTATGCATAGTACTTAGCCCCAGTAACATAGTAGGTGCTTAATAAATGCGACGTTCTCTTTCCTTTTGCATCCTCTCTCTTGAATTGATCTCATTCATCAGTGTTTGTGATACCTGAGGGTAAAAGGCATAATGTGCAGGTCAAACACGTGAAAAGACAGAAATGGGCCTTTATGACTCTTTTCATGTTTTTTGCTCCCTAGTGTTGGCTTGGATTTTCTTTTCCTTTAATTTATTAAAAATATGTGAATCCTTAATCTCAGGAGCTGTTTTTGTCAGTCTGTGCTGTACGCTGGCTGTGTCCTTGAAAGCCCAAGGAGGCAGATGGCTGAGGCAGCCACTCTGGAGGGGCTGGAGCAGCTGGCTCAGAATTCTCCAGCCTCCGCAGCCTGACCAGTTCTTGGCAGCCAGACTCTCGGCATTCTTGATGCTGAGATCTCCTGAGGCTTTTTTTACAACCTTCCTAGGTGGAGTTTTAACAAACAGGCCTTTCATTGGCCTCTAGGAAATGCAGCCAAAGACACAGCCATTTTGTGGCATATGTATCCTGTAAAATTCCTTTTTCAGCTTAGAAGCCCAGGCCATGTGTCTTTGCCTGGCCTGTTTCTGGGAAACGTTATACAGGTTTTGTCCCCTGTTGATCATCTCACTGTTGGCTGATCTCATCCAACAAAGATCCAACATCCTTTCTGTACTTTCTAAAACAGTGTCCTTTGTTGGTGTTCAGTTGGTGGAATGTAAGAGTGTGTGTGCGTGCGTGTGCGCGCGTGTGCGCGTGTGTGTGTGCGTGTGTGTGGCTTGCACATGCCAGTGGAAGCAGAGCATGCAATTGGACAATTGCAAAGATGCTGAAAATGGCATTTTAAGATAGTGATTCCAAGCAGTGAGCTGCAGCTGCAAAATCACAGGATGTCAGAGATAAACCCTTTGAGCTCATTTAGAGCAGGCGTGGGCATGGAGATCTTAAGAGGGTACATCCCTCGCCCAGGAAGGGGCCAGGAGTCAGATTTAAACTTGGGGCTTTTGCCTCAGAAGACCAGCTCTCTGTGCTGTGCTGTCCTGGCTTTCCAACATATCATTCTGTAGCTAGAACTAGTTTTTTTTATCCTAAAGGTATTCATTTTTTCCATGAAGATACTTTCAGTTTCATATATTCAAAGTTATCTGTTTTATCTAATTACCTCTATCATTTGCTTGGTTATGAATGTTTCATATCCACAGATATGAGAGAGATGAGATCTGTTTTTCTTCTAATTTTTTGATAATACCTTTAGTGATTTTTTAGTAAATCACAAAAGGTATTATCTCTAATATTAAGGTCATGTATCCATTTAGAATGTGTTGCAGAGTGTGGTATAAAGTGGTGCTCTAAGTCTAATTTTTGCCATACTGCTTTTCAGTTTTCCTAGGAGTTTTTACCAAATAAGGAGTTATTTCCCAGGTAATTTATGTTTTGTATTTTATCAAGTAGGAGACATCGGTGGCCAATGGTAATGGAAATTCTGTCCTTCTAGAATTACCTGATAAATTTCCTCACTATCACTACCACCACTCAAAAAATTCCAGTGACTCCATGTCATCTCCAAGAAGGAAATCTCTTGAGCACTAGAAAAAGAATATTTTTAAAATGAGGAAAAAAATACTAAAGACATGTTATCTGGGAAAATTAAGGGGGAAATGTTAATGGAGAATTTAATAAATGTTTGTTGAACTGAATTTGGAAAAGAAATAATAAAGGAGAGGAAAATAATTTGTGATTAGCTCAATGAAACAGAATAGAAAAAAATCAACTGTCATGTGATTAAAATATTAACAGAATAATATGTCAATTAATTTTTGTAACATAACTTTGAATACATGAAATTGCAAGTGTCTTCATGGTGGGGTGGAGTCAAGATGGCGGAGTAGAAAGACTCACGTATGCTACCTACGAACCCACAGCCCGTGGATTTAATGTAAGAAGAGCTCCCCACAAGTTCTGGAGCACTGCAAGGCGTGCAGAAACACAGTGAAAGAGATTTCCGTTCCAGAGAGCCCTGGAGAGCGGTCCCCAGGGGTCTGTCGCGCCCTGGAAAGTGGAGCCCACTTCTGCCCTGCCCTGGACAGGCGGCCCCAGAGGAACAGATCCAAGCAGGCTTCAGGGACGGAACCTCTGGTGGCCGGGAAGGTCCCTCCGCCCACAGACGTTACAGGTCAGTGAGAGAGCCGTCTGGGCTGGCCGAGAGGGGAGCGGGGTGTCTCCGTCACTCGGGCCCCCTCGGGAGGAAGCGACGGAGGCAGGGGCAGGAAGCGGCAGAGGCAGCGGCGGCGGCCCGGGACTGCCCGAGCAGCAGGCAGGATCTTCATTACTGAGGGTCTCTGCATAAACCACCTGAAGGAGCTGAGACTGAGAGGTGGCCCTGCCCCGACCCGCTCCATTACTAAAGGTCTCTGCATAAACCACCTGAAGGAGCTGAGCCTGGGAGACGGCCCTGCCCCCACTTGCTCCATTACTAAAGGTCTCTGCATAAAGCCCCTGAGGGAGCTGAGCCTGGGAGACGGCCCTGCCCCCACCTGCTCCATTACTGAAGGTCTCTGCATAAAGCCCCTGAGGGAATTGAGCCTGGGAGGTGGCCCTGCCCCCACCCAAGTGCCAGAACTTAAGCTGACATTGAATAGCAGCCACACCTGCCGCGGAAAGCCCATTTGAATCTCAGACCCCAAGCACTAGCTGGGCGGATCTAGGTGGGGGTGGACAGGAATCTCAGAAGTCAAGTACCTGGCTGGGAAAATGCCCAGAAAAGGGAAGAAAATAAGACTATAGAGAGCTTCTTTGAGCAGGTGCAAATGTTCCTGCCTTTCAATTCTGATGACGAGGAAATATTCTTACCATCAGGGAAAGACGTGGAGGGCGGGGCCTCTGTATCCCAGACATCCCAGGGGGATGTCGGGTGGGCTCAGGCCTTGGAAGAGCTCAAAAAGGATTTTGAAAATCAAGTTAGACAGGTGGAGGAAAAACTGGGAAGAGAAATGAGAGAGATGCAAGAAAAGTATGAAAAACGGGTCAATACCTTGCTAAAGGAGACCCAAAAAAATGCTGAAGAAAATAACACCTTGAAAAATAGGCTCACTCAATTGGCAAAAAAGGTTCATAAAGCCAATGAGGAGAAGAATGCTTTCAAAAGCAGAATTAGCCAAATGGAAAAAGAGGTTCAAAAGCTCACTGAAGAGAATAGTTCTCTCAAAATTGGAATGGAACAGATGGAGTCTAATGACTTTCTGAGAAACCAAGAAATCATAAAACAAAATCAAAAGAATGAAAAAATGGAAGAGAATGTGAAATATCTCATGGGAAAAACAAGTGACTTGGAAAATAGATCCAGGAGAGACAATTTAAAAATTATGGGACTACCTGAAAGTCATGATCAAAAAAAGAGCCTAGACATCATCTTTCATGAAATTATCGAGGAAAACTGCCCTGACATTCTACAACCAGAGGGCAAAATAAGTATTGAAAGAATCCATCGATCACCACCTGAAAGAGATCCAAAAAGAGAAACTCCTAGGAACATTGTGGCCCAATTCCAGAACTCCCAGCTCAAGGAGAAAATCTTGCAAGCAGCTAGAAAGAAATAATTCCAGTATTGTGGAAATACAATCAGGATAACTCAAGATCTAGCAGCTTCTACATTAAGGGATCGAAGGGCGTGGAATAGGATATTCCAGAAGTCAAAGGAACTAGGACTCAAACCAAGAATCACCTACCCAGCAAAACTGAGTATAATACTTCAGGGGAAAATATGAATTTTCAATGAAACAGAGGACTTTCAAGCATTCTTGATGAAAAGACCAGAGCTGAAAAGAAAATTTGACTTTCAAACACAAGCATGAGAAGAAGCATGAAAAAGTAAACAGCAAAGAGAAGTCATAAGGGACTTACCAAAAGTGAACTGTTTACATTCCTACATGGAAAGACAATATTTGTAACTCTTAAAACTTTTCTTAAAACTCTTAAAACTGGGTAGTTGGTGAGACCACACACAGATGTACGCACACACACACATGTACATGCGTGCACGCACACACACATACACACATGCATGCACATACAGAGATAGAGAGCACAGAGTGAATTGAATAGGATGGGACCATATCTTAAAAGAAATTAAGGTAAATGGTGAGAGAGAAAGGTAGGGGGAGGAAAGAGGGTGAAATGGAAAGGGGTAAATTATATGTCATTTAAGAGGCAAGCAGGAGACTTTTTAGTGGAGGGAAAAAGAGGAGAGCTGAGAAAAAAAACAAGAAGTTTACCCTCATCACATTTGACTAAAGGAAGGAATAAAATTCACACTCATTTTGGTATGAAAACCTATCTTACACTACAGGAAAGTGGGGGAGAAGGAGATAAGCAAGGTGGGGGGGATGATGGAAGGGAGGGCAATGGGAGGAGGGAGCAATTTGAAGTCAACACTCAGGGAGGGACAGGATCAAAAGACAGAATAGAAACAATGGGGGGCAGGATAGGATGGAGGGTAATTCAGTTAGTCTTATACAACACGACTATCATGGAAGTCATTTGCAAAGTTACACAGATAGGGCCTATATTGAATTGCCTGCCTTCCCAAAGGGAATGGGTGGGGAGGGAGGGATGGGGAGAAGTTGGAACTCAAAGTTTTAGGAACAACTGTTGAGTATTGTTCTTGCTACTAGGAAATAAGAAATACAGGTAATGGGGAACAGAAAGTTATCTGGCCCTACAGGACAAAAGAGAAGATGGGGACAAGAGAAGGGAGGGATGATAGAAGAGAGGGCAGATTGGAGATAGGGAAAATTAGATTGCTTGGTGTATTGGGGTAGGGGGAGAGGATAAAAGGGGAGAAAAATTTGGAACCCAAAATTTTGTGAAAGTGAATGTACAAAGTTAAATAAATAATAAATAATAAAAAATAAAAAAAAAAAGAAAGTGGCTTCATGGTAAAAATGAATATCTTTAGAATAAAAAACTAGTGGTGAAATGGGGGAAAAATCTTTGTATGAAATTTCTCTAAGGATTTGGCATCTACAATATATAAATCATTTCTATGTATATATTGTGTACATACATAGAATATATACATATGTATACTTACACATACACACAGAGATGTATATAAATTTAAAAAAATGTTTCCCCAATGGATCTAAACAGTTTTCAAAAGAAGAATTGCAAAGTATTTGTAACCGCAGGGAAGAATGCTTTAAATCACTAAAAATAAGAGAAATGCAAATCAAAAACCTGGAGGTTTAACCTCACACCTGATGGCAGTAGTCAGTGTAGTCACACCTAGGTATACATTGTTGGTGAAGCTGTGAAATGGTATAGCCATTTTGGAAAAGAATTTAGAATTATGTAAACAAAGGTACTTCAATGTCCATGTCCTCTGAGCCAGAGATTCTGTTACTGTGCTTATATCCCAAGGGAGCCATTGATAAGAAAAAAGTTCCCATGTGCACCCAAATATTTATAGCAGCACTTTTTGTGGTAGCAAAGACTTGGAAACAGAGATGGCCATCGCTTGGGGAATGGCTAAATAGACTGTGGCACATGCATGTCATGGAATACTCCTGTGCTGTAAGAAACAATGCGTGTGATGGTCAGAGAAGCCTGGGAAGAGCTGTATGAACAGATGCAGAGGGAGGTCAGCAGAACTAAGACGACTAAAACCCTCTAAATGCCTGAAGACCCACACAATCCAGATGAATATGACAAAGTTGCCAAGCTCCAGCAAGGTCAGAGGAGGAGACATGAGAGGGTTACATACCCCAGCCCATCCCCTGGAGGTCACAGTGGCACAGGGTTTGGACTTTTTTTCTGCATATCCTTTTGTTGTGCTGAGTTGTTTTTTCCCTCTTTAAAAAATGCTATTTGTTATAGGGGTGACTCTCTGAGAAGGGGAGGGTCCTGGGGATAACTATGATGATGTAAGAGACAGAAAACTTTAATAAAAAACTATTAGAACAAAGAGGGAGAGAGAGCTGGTCACTTGCTGGGACATAGTGGACCTTCTGATTAATTCTGGGAAGGGAGCAATTAGATGTGAAATCATCCTGCCCAAAAGGGGTGAATTGTTTGTTTGTTTTTTCTCCTTTTAATTATCCAGCTAATCTTGGCCAAGGTTAAGCATCTATTAAGAACTATGTGCTAGGTACTGTGTTAAGTGCTGGAGATAAAAAGATATAGCAACTGTAACAATACAGTCCCAGTCTGGTGGCGAAGATAAACTGTAGGTGGCGAGGATAAACTGTAGATAGCCTCGGAGGGAAGGCATTGGCGTTAAGGGGGTCCGAATGTGGGGCTTTCGGGAGGACTTGAAAGAAGCCAGGAAAGCCAGGAGGCGGAGATGGGGAGGAGGAGTGAGCCTTCCAGGTGTGGGGGACGATCGGTCAGAGCAAACGCCCAGAGCCCGGAAGTGCAGGGTCTTCTTTTTAGACCAATCAGTGCCCCTGCCTTGAAGAGTGGGTGCGGGGAGGGACTGGAAAGGTGGGAGGGCACTTGGTTATGGAAGGAGGATTTTGTATTTGATTCTGCAACTGATTGGAGGCAGTTGGAGTTTATTGACACGTTTTACCTGGTATCTTGTCTGCCCCCGTATTCCACATTATTGGCCACGTGTGTCCTTCTGAGGTCTCCCAGCGGGGTGGAGATGACTCTTGGGCTATTCCAGGTGGGAATGTGTGCAGTGTTGGTCCCAGGGACACAGGAGGACCTGGTTCTTGGCCCAGATTGGCCACACCCATTGTGGGGGCAGGGATAAGTCTGGATGGGAACTCCAGCTGGACACCATGGCTGTAAAGAGACCTGGAGTGCAAGCCTAGGATGGAGGCTTTATTTATGAGCTGCACACATGTATTCATATGGGACCGTGTGGACATTATTAATGAATTAATTTGCTCCTTTAAAAAAAACAAAACAGTGCCGTTATTTGTCGCCATGACCAAAACGCACGTGATTGCGGCTTCCAAAGAAGCCTTTTATACGTGGCAGTATCGTGTGGCCAAGAAGCTGACAGCCTTGGAAATCAACCAGGTGGCGAGGTCCAGGAAAGAAGGGCGAGAGAGGTGGGTGGCTTGTGTGGCTTCAGCTGTGTCATCCCGGGGTCTGGCGGGTGCTCCTCTGCGCTGGGACGTGGGTGCCCTCCTCCCACCCAAGAGTGCTGTAGCCTGGGGGTTGAGAGGCTTCTTGGGATCTTCAGATCTGGGTCTACAGAATGAAGGCGCTTGTGGGGGTCCTGGAGGGCTGTGGCCCACTGGCTGGAAGCTCTCTTCTTTCGGTTTTGACATTTGATTAAGCAGCTCCAGGTGAGTCCTGCAGGGACCTTCCCCTCCTCCTGGCCCCTTAGTCAGGCACTGATCATCCCTTTGGGTCTGAGCGCCTTGTCAGAAAGCTGGGATGGAGAAGCCTTCCAAACCCAGAGGGGGGCCATTGGACCATCCAGGCAGGCTGCGATTCTGCCACTTGTGACAAGTAATGCAGAAATGGCTGTTCACTTTGGAAAAATTATAGCAGTTTCCTCTGAAATCTGGAGATTTGTTTTTTAGAAAAAATTAATTGGCAAGCACTTCTGAAGCTTATTGCATTCTCTGCATCCTGGTGCTGGGGATTCAAGGGCTTATGCATATGTATGCATATGCAGAATCGATTGTCCACCCCATTTTCATCTGGTCTGACCTGCTGTGATTTCAAGCCTAATTCTCTGTCTTCACTAGGTAATCACATTCCTGGCCTCCTTTGCCCTCCCTAGCAGTCCCATGAGGTCAGTGCCATTATTATCTCCATGCTACAGAGGAGGAAACAGGCTCAGAGAAGGTCAAAGACACTCCCTTCCCCAGCACATTTCTTGTGTCTGAGGCAGGATCTGAACCCAGGGCTTCATGCCTTCAAGGCCAGCGATCTAGAAACAGAGACATTGAGATGTGTCTTAAGGGCCCGCGAGGGCTCAGAACAGGGATTGGGAGAAGCAGCCTTTCACGTCTCCTGAGTCGTCTTCTTGGCTTCTGACCCTCCTCTTCCTCCTCCTTTCCCCAGCTCTGGGCTGTTTACAGATCATTTACGTGTGGATTGGGCAGGGTGGTAGAGGAGTGATCATTTCCAGTTATCCTTCAGTTGTGCTCCAGGACTGAGCCTCAGCTTGTGAGAAAGTGACTCAGTGGACACATATGGGCTCCTTTGCCAGTGCCTTGCACAAAGTGAGGCATGTCTGCAATGTGTGATCATCTTCTGCAAGTTTGGGCTTAGACTTTGAGTGTGACTCATTGTATATTGGAGGCAGCTAGGCAGTGTCCTAGAGTCAAACCCAGCCTCAGGCCCCGTGATCCTGGATAAATCCTGTCTGCCTCAGTTCCCCTCGATTGTAAAACAAGAATAGCAGCACCTCCCTCCTGGGGTTGCCAGTGAGATGGTGTTGTATGGGACTTAACTCAGGCTTGTCTCGGAGGCGTGCTTTATGGATTTCAAGCCTTTGGTCCCATTGTGGAATGCTGAAACCTTGACTTGATGCTTCCCGGGAAAGCCTGATCTTTCTCTGTCTGTCCCTGAGCCTGGCACACCCTGCATTCTCCACTCCACCTCCTGTCTTCCCAGGCTTCCTTTGAGGCCCTGCTGAGATCTCTCCTCATCCCTTCCCTCGGTCCTTCTATCCTGTTCATCATGGCTAGAACTCACTTGGGATCCAGCTTGTCTCCCCATTAGATCGGGAGCTCCCGGAGGGCAGGAACGCCTTTGCCTCTTGTATCCCCAGTGGCCAGTGCTTAATCAGTATCTCAGTTGATACTCAGTTGATTGATTGATTGATTGATGAATTGATTTCCCCCAGAATTTATCATGTTGATGATGCTCCTTCTGGAGCTGTCGATGGAGTGCTAGACTACAGCAAGGCCTCACAGGTGGGTGACCTCTGTTTACTTCTGTTTGAAATCAAAGGCTTGTCATCCGCATGTTTGTTATAGACATTGAATGGAGGCAGCTAGCGGGTGCAGTGGGGGAGAGAATGGGCCTGAGCTCAGAACCTGCCACATGCTTTACCAGTTGTGGGGTCCTGGACAAGTCACTTAGGCCTTACAGAGCTGACGTCATCATCATCGTCAGCTGCCAGGACAAGGGGAGGGAAGGGGACAAGTCTTTGTGTAGGCCTACTGTGTGCCACGCATCTTCACAACAACCTGGGAGGTAGGAGTTATTGCTATCCCCATTTTACAGCCGAGACTGTGGCAGTCAGAGGTTGAGTAACCTGGCCAGGGTTGCACAGCTAGGAAGTAAAGCTGAATTAGAAGTAGTATTCCTGACTCCAGGCCCAGGGCTTTATGTGCTGTGGCTCCACTGAGCAGCCTACTGCCACAGATATTGCAAGCCTTCCATGCCATCGCTGCTTTGTCTGGCATGGAGCTTTATTATTCTGGCTGCCCCTCTATTTTACCCCCGTGTCCCTCAGCAAGCATTCCATAGGAGCCACATGCCCCTAACACGGCTGGTAAAGGGAGTGGCCCTCACCCCTCCCTCCAGGCAGCTCCTGCTCTGAGTGCTTCTTCCCTTTTAGATTGTAATCTCCTTGAGGGCGGGGATTATGCTTTATTCATCCTTGTAAGCGCTTGATAAATACGTGTTGCTTGAATCAATGAATAATCACATTTTTATGGATTTTAGGGAACTGGGGATCCCATTTGTGCTATAACAGCATCTGATAAGACATTGATTGTGGTAAGTGATGAACATTTTATTTTGCAAATAATTGTTTCAGTTGTAAAAGTAGAGGAAAAAAAAACAGCCCCAAACCCAGCACCATGATATGTCCATATGTGTAACATAAATTATTTTCCATCAAGAAATGGGAAGACTCAAAACTTGAAAATGTATCTTGCTGATTAGTCATTGGTAACCAAAACAGCTGCCTCTGAATCTGTTGCCCTCTTATAAGGACTGAATATAGTGGAACTGGCCCCTTCAGGCAGCTCAGAGGAGCCTTGTATAGACAGAAAGGAAAGGAGATTACAAAGGCTGCTTGCTTCCCCACTGTAGGCAGCTGCATTATACTGGAGACTCTGGCCCGGCCGCTTGTGCAGGTTCAGTGGGTCCCTGGGCTGGAGGGAAGAGACTTTGGAAAGACCTGCGTTTGAATTCTGCCTCTGGCATCTACCATCCATGTCATTGTAGTCAGGTGACATCTGTGAGAAGTGCCTTTGTCTCCTTTTCTGTACAAGAGGGATTATAGTATCTATAGTGCCTCCCTCCCTGGGATATTGCGAAGGTCAAGGGAGATGTAAGGGGAACCTAATGGGAGTGAGTGGCAATGCAGTTTACTGTTACATTTGCTGGCTAATGCAGCCAACGTGATGATGGGAAACACCGAATCACATTTATAGTTGTCATGCGATGCAAGCCAACTTCACTTATCAAGAGTGCGCAAACATTAGTCTGTAATCCTCTAGTAGAGCGTACAAACACCGACTCCATAGGAGCCCACTGCCAGTCTGATTCCTAGGGTTCCAGTGACTCTCCTTCCGGTACTCAATGATTGGCTTCCCGCTGTGCCCTCTGAGGTCATGTTCTGGCAAGGTGGTGAGTCCCCATCTGTCAACTCTGCCCACAAGTCATCAAGTGTGAGGTGTGGGAACACGGGAGCCAGTCCGAGTCCTGGGCTGAAGATTGGTGCCTGTGGTGGGTCTTTGTAGTTCTTGCTACAGACATTGCTTTTATAACTTGATTATACCCAAGTACTGGTTATACCCTGGTTCTGATTGGTGACTAGTGATTTGTTTACCCATTAATTTGATTGGTATCTTCTGATCCAAGCCAATAACATAATGATATACCAAATTTTCCCGTTGATGGTCTGTCCTATCGAGGGTCCCTTCAGTTATTATTTATTTATGAACATACATGCTGTGTACCAAATTAGTCCATATCTTAATATTGAAGAATAAATTATGAAAAACCAACATCAAAATACTTTGACCCAAAATGGCAGCCAAATACAAAATGGAGTCATTTATGTAAAGGCAAGAAACCTATTGTCACTCCAGGAAGTGATCTGCATAAAGGGCTTTGTAAACTCTATAAAGTGCTGCCTCATTGGTAGCTGTTATTATCATGATTAATTAGTTATATATCATGACATAGGAAAACTATATGATGTGACTCAGGAAGATTGGGAGAACATTGGCAAGTTAGCGTTCGCCTTTTTCTGATGGTTGAAATGATGTCGGTGACTTTGGGCTATTGTAGCATTTGACACATTAACTTTAGAAATGAGTGTTTTCCCAAGGCTTGGATGCCCTTGGAGTTACCTGAATGTGGAACTCAGTTACAGTGCAGTTCAAGTATAGTCAGGCTCTCTTAACTTTTAAAAACAATCTTATGAGCATGCGATTTAATCTTCATAACCCAATGAGTTTGCTGGGTCCTCTGGACATTTGGGCAGAATTAGCTCTCTGTCAAGTCAACCAAGGGAGCAACGAAGTGCGCCACCGGGCATAGAGAGCTGAGTCTGAGTTCATCTCTGGCCATTACTAGCAGTGTGATCCTGGGCAAGTCACTTCACCCTGTTTGCCTCCATTTCCTCATCTGTCAAATGATCTAGAGAAAGAAATAGCAGACCATTCCATATCTTTGCCAAGAATTCTTGAAAGAATCAACTCTTTGAAGTCAAGATACTTAATAATGGAAAATAGAAAAAGATGTAGATGAGACACCCCAGATCATGGAGATTGGTAAACAAAACCTCTCTACATAATTTTTCAGGGTCGTGAATCTGGTACCATTCAGAGATACAGTCTTCCTAATGTTGGTTTGATTCAAAAATATTCCCTAGTCGGGCGAGCTTACCAGTTATCTTTGAATTGCAATTCCAGGTAAGTGTTTTTAGCCATTTCCTAAAACAGTTTGCCTTGGAAAGAGCCCTATTGTTGAAGGTAGTTGGAGTCATTTTTAAAATGTGAATATTCACATATACAGGCACATGTATTATACAAATAATATCCATTTTAATCTCTTGCTAATGTACAGGGTGGGTCCGTATCGCATTTTGTATAGCTCTCTCTTTTGTTTCTGATAGAAAGTTTGTATTAGAAACATGATTTCAAGAATTGGGAGACAACTCTTGACTTTGTGTTCATTGTTCTTGTCTGTTACCAGAGGAATTTGAATTTATGAGTGGGATGGCTGTGAACTTTTGAACAACATTTGGTCAAGTTCTTTAACTAATCTTTATGAAAATTGGTGTTGGGAAAGCCCCTCATTGCGGCCAAGCTTCTTTGCCTTTGTCCTTTGTTTTCTGCGTGTGCGTTTTCTAGAGAGTGATGGCTGAAGCTCTTTTCCAATGGTGTTTTCTCCCCCCTCCCACCTTCTCAGCCGTCTTGCTATCATAGATATTTCTGGTGTACTCACTTTCTTTGACTTGGATGCTCGAGTGACAGACAGTACGGGACAGCAGATGATAGGAGAGCTGTTGAAGCTGGAGCGCAAAGATGTCTGGGATATGAAATGGGCCAAAGACAATCCAGATTTGTTTGCAATGATGGAGAAAACAAGAATGTATGTTTTCAGAAACTTGGATCCCGAGGTAAAAACAAGGAACGGGGGGAGGATGTTGGAGCCTGGATGCCGCCTGCTTTTTGGCTGGAGGTCGCCAGGTGCTCCAAAGTTGGGGTTACTAAGCACAGATGGAGAATTGTCCCTGTCATTTATGTGTGGCTTGAAAATGGCATTTCCTTCTGACACTGTCTCTTCCTCCTTCCCATCCCAGCAAGCCTGTGAGTCTGATGTGGTATGCAGTATTCATACCCCTGGCTCCCTGCCCCATCAGTAAAGGGAGGGTGTGTTTAGTCACAGCACAGGCAGGGTTTAGTTTTATTCTTTCCCTTTATGTTGTCATTCTGTATGTTATTTTTTTGGGAGGGGGCACCCATTTTTAGTTCCTTTAGAAATTCCTGTCTTTCTCTGAAGGGCCTGTGTGTCTTGAAGATGGTCAGTGGAGGAAGTTTGTTTTGTTTGACTCTGTCCCCAGAGTTGTGGTTTTTGTCATTTTCCTTTCAGTGTTAGGGGAGGTGGGAGGGAGAGAAAAGACATTAAATTAAAAATGAAGGAGAGAGAGGTGCTCCAAAGATGGAGGAGCAACCTTTGTGGCTGAGAGATCAGCACTCTCGGTGAATGAAGCGTCCTTATTAAAACTGTCATCACAGACACTGGGACGTTTAGACTTGCACCCCCTTGGCTGTCTAGCCTTGCCAGACCCATGACCGACATGTAACCAAAGCTTGTGCATTCTCAGCTCCCTGCTTGTCCATCCTGCCCATTTCAGTCTCCCATTCCTTCCCTGTTTATTGGCAGTCCTAACCAAGCCAGTCATTACTGGTGCAAGGGACTGCTGCCCCTTGGGGGGCAAGGCCACCTTCTCTCTTCCAGGAGCTGTCCAAACCCTTGAGTTTGGGCTCCGTGAGGCCAGTTCAGGCCAGGTGGGAGGAAGAGCTTTTTAGGGGCTCCCCGTCTGGTGGGTCTTCGCACTTGAGGCTGGATGACCCATTGTGGGCAGCGTGGTCTGAAGGGACTCTTGTTGGGATTCGTCAGGTAGGATGTCCTGCCCTCTGAGGTTGGTGACATGGGTGCTGGCAGGTGGATATCAGTGCCAAGGGGCAGTAGGAAGACCTGACCTGGGTGTTGGGCTCTGCCGCTTCCCTTGGTCTAGGGACTTAGTGTTTGTCCACGAAAGCCCTTGTTGTTAAAGCGTGTTTATAGCCATCTCAAGGTGTGGGAGGCCCATTTGGATGATTGTTTGCAGCTGCTTTTTAATCCTAGAGTGGAGTCTCCTGCCCCCAGCACAACTCACATCATCCCTTATGCTCCCGCTGAAGATGCAGAAAGTGAGGACTGTATTAGGAAGGTAGACTAGCCCCTTGCCCATGTGACACAGGTGAGCTAAGAATGGTTGGAAGATGAACCAGTCTGGGAACTGCTGCTGGGGCAGCAAGGATCCGGGGAGCCTGGAGGCAGGAGCCCCTTGGGGCAGATCTCGGACTCTTGGGTCTTCTTTGCTCTCTGTCACCAGACCCGTTCTCTAGCGAGTTGCTGAGCAGGAACACTCTTAATTCTCCTACACATTGCCCTCTTTTCTTGTATTCCCACTGAGACCTGCTTGGGGCAGAGGGATTTGTAGCTTAGAAAAATGGCTTCATGTTGTGATTTCCCTCTAAGGTTTGTTTTAAGTTTGAAGCCAGCTTGTGTGTCTCTGTGCTGCTTAGACCTTGGACAGCCATCATCTCCCCCTCCCCGCCGGAGCTGACTGGGTCCCAGGGTATAAGCCCCATGGAGCTGGGGGACATGATGCTACTTCCTGGAGACATGTGGCAGAGCACTTAGGGCAGAGGTGGGTGGCTTGGCTGTGGAGATGGAGTTGTACTTCCTGCCTCCTTTTTGGTGGGGGGGCTCTGCACCTCATCTTTCAGTTGGTTTTGGGTGTGCCAGGCTGTGCTCATGCACACACACATACACACAAATACACACAGAGACATATACATAGATTTACAGAGACACACATGCAGATATACACACAGACACACACACAGAGACACACACAGATGCAGAGGAACAGTCAGTGCTAAGTGAAATGCTCTCCTGGTGGGAGATTGTTTCTCAGGGAGCTTTATTAGAAAGGGCCACTTTGGGGGGCTGAGTTTCTGTTCAGGCTCTGGCTCCCTTAGAGGTTGATTGCAGTCAGTTTTAGGGGGAGGTACATTTCCTGTAGCCTGACCACTGTCTGGACTTGTCTCTGAAGCCTCCTGTTCCTTAGCACAGTCTGAGGCTGTGGGCTTTCAGTGGGCAGGGCTAGCTCGCATCCCCTGGAATCCATCCCTTTCCCTGCTTGTTGACATTTTAAGGACATACTTCTAAAGAGGTTTTCCTCAGTGGGCCTGTGAAGGCTTGTGCTGTGCCCCTTCTGACCATGAGATGAAGTAGTTTTTCTTGACTATTTTAGAGGTTAGCCATAAATTCCAGGCTCACACCTTTCTTTGATTTGCCTGTGAAACTTTTCCTAGGAATAAATAGGTGAGGTGGGTGGCATTCTGTCTCCAAGCTTTTTTTCACTAACAAGGAAAATTTCCATTGAGGCTTGAGGGAATGGTATTTATTTTTCTTGAAGGAACTGTGCGGGCATTGTAGACCTTCTGACATTACACTGAGATCTCTCCTCATTGCTTCCGTTCGGTCTGTCCCTCTTCTGGGCCCCTCCAGGGGCCACTCTGGGTTTCCCTGCTCCCTCTCGTTGCTGCTCTGGGATTCGGACTTAGCCCAGATTGGGGTGGGAGAGCAGGCAAGTTGGGGTGAGTGCTCAGGCTGGTAGGGCATTGTCTGGCCACACTTGGACGTGGCTCTGCCCTCACACGTGAGGCCCAGGGACTGTGCTGTGTTCTCCTCTTCCACGTTACAGAGGGGTCTTCCCTCCCAACCAGACCTGCTGGCTCTGCTCTTACCCCTGCTTCCTTTGCCAGTGATGAGCCGAAAATAAAGATGGGTAGGGCACGGGAGTGGGGTCTGTGCCCTCCCTACCTCTCTGTTTTGTTCCATTTTCTCTGAAGGAGATTCATTCCTCTTCACACATTTCTGTATTATTATCATGTAGTCACTTTTAGGAGAAATAATGGGATTTGGGAATATTTTCTCAAAGATTTCAGCCACTTGAATGAATTCTGAAATTTTGGTAAAAAGTTTGGACCCTGCAAAGCTAAGCTGTTCCCGTTCTTCTTACTTCGAGTGCCTCCTATCCCCCATCCTGAGTCTGCCAGAGCCACGTGAAGTATCACCATCTTGGGCCACTTCGCTTTAATTTGATTTTCTATCTTTTTTCATCATGACTTGGGCAGTTTTTACCTTTGTTCACTCTGAAGGACTAACTTTCAGAGGCAAACCTATCATGCCTTTCTTTCTTAGTTCCTGTTCTTTCCTGACTTGATCCTGATCATCTGGCCCTGTGTTTTGCTGTTGTACTGGCTGCTAGGATGAGGAAGCGTTTGCTCCCAGGGCTCATGTTATCGTGATTCTCAGCCTTAGATCTAGTTCAGGACAGACTTTTGAGTCCCATAACTTTTGTGTTTGCAAATCTTCCTCTTACATATTGAGTTTTGTCTCACTGCAGGGTCGCCTCTGGCATCTTTGGTTGGTAGATATAACCTCATGCAAAGCAGAGGTCCTTCTGTTAGAGGGAGATTCGGCGAAAAGCCTCCCAAGTGCTCTTTTAAGCAGAGGAAGCTTAGACGTTAAACATGAGGAAAACCTTGGATAAATTAGAAATAAGATTTGTTTGTCTTTCAAAGGAACCTATTCAGACTTCTGGATACATTTGTAACTTTGAAGATTTGGAAATTAAGTCGGTTCTCTTGGATGAAATATTGAAGGTAATGCATTTTCTTCTTAGTTCTCATTTCACTGTTTGGCTGAAGGAGCCTGCTGTCCTGATTCTCAGCTGTGGTGCATGATGGCTTGGTTTCACTGAGTCATCCCGTCCGACTTCTGGGCACTTTTGGAGGCCCCCAGCACCACTCAGGATCCCTCAGTGCAGGCTCTCTGGATGCCAGGGTTGGGGGCTGTTTATTTCCCTTTACAGTCTCCCCCTCGTTCTGACCCTAGGGACTGTCACCTCTGCTAGCAGAAAGGTCTTTAGGGGAGCTTTTGTTCCTGGTGGCTTTTGTTGGGTAGGGGTCAAGAGGACCAGTTGTCTTGCTGCAGAGTTGACCTCCCTCCCTTTTCTCCCTGCCCAAGGGCCAGGAGCTGAGCAAGTCATTCCCTCTCCTTTCCTGGGCCCCTGCAGGAGTCACCTTTCCTTGGTGAAAAAAAAAACAAAACAAAATACCAGATGTTGGTTTGTTTTAAGGAAGCACTTGGAAATTTCTGATTTCATTTTTCATTTTAGAATCCTGAACACCCTAATAAGGATTACATCATTAACTTTGAGATCCGATCCCTGCGAGACAGTCGAGCATTGATTGAGAAGGTTGGCATTGATGATGCTTCCCAGTTCATCGAGGACAATCCCCATCCCCAGCTTTGGTAAAAACTCAGCCCGGCCCTTGGTTATTGGATGAGGAGGGGGCAGTGTCTGCTGTGGTGAGGGCCTTGGTTCTGTTGTGCCAGAAGAGACCCTTGGTTCCTGGCGTGGGGCAGCTTGAGGGTGGAAGTGCTGCCAGTATTATCTCATTCAAGCTTCCCAACAGGGGAGGTCCTGGGAGGATGGCATCCCAGTGTAGGACATGATGAGACTGAAGCTCCCAGGGTCAGAACCCAGGTTTTCTGGCCCGAGGCCAAGCTCCATGCCCCACTCTATTCAGGGGATGCTGAGGTGAGGCAAAGCCTGCTGTGCCTCCATCCACCGGCCCCCTCTCTGTGTTTCTGAATAGGCGCCTGCTGGCAGAAGCCGCCCTGCAGAAGTTAGACCTTCAGACAGCAGAGCAGGCCTTTGTGCGCTGCAAGGATTACCAGGGCATCAAGTTTGTAAAACGACTTGGCAACCTTCAGAGCGAGTCTATGAAGCAGTGCGAGGTGGCAGCCTACTTTGGCCGGTTTGAGGAGGCGGAGAGAATGTACCTGGATATGGATAGAAGGTGAGCCAGGTTTGAGACTGGCAGCCATTGGGCAGCATGACAGAGATGCCCATGGCTTCGGCACCTCAGGGCCAGTCTGTGCAGAGGAGGCATTTCTCTGACTATTGACTGCTCTCTCTGCCTGTGCCCACTTCCCCTTCCAGAGGAGCCTTCAGGTATGCTTCTGACTGGTTATCTCCCTAGGCCTGGGGATAAAGCCTACCCTGGGGGCTGACATTCAAGGCTACCTGAGGCAGTGGGCTAACCTACCTTTTTTAAAAATTAGCTTTTTAAACATTAAATTAAACTCAACATTAAATTAAAAAGTCATATCCATAGATAAAGCAGGATGGAGAAACCAGGTGTCTGTGCCTCATGGGGTTGTTTTCAAAGAATCAATTCAATAGAAGTTTGTGTGGAAAGACCTCAGGGGGTTAGTGGCTCTGTCAGAGGGACAAACGATAGCCCAGCTCATATGCCCTGGAGTCACAGAATTGGCATCACAGGCGCCCGTGAGCAGTTTCTCGTGGGGAGGTAGCATTTACCTGTCCTGTGTGTCTGAAGAGGGCAACACCAGGAGCCAGGAGGTTTGGAGTATTCCTCCATAGTGGGAGGGCTGCCACCAGAGGCTGGGTGACTAGTGGTCTGAGATGTCTGTTCCTGTATTGAGCATTTATGAAGTACTTACTTTGTGCTTTGCTCAGTGTTCAGTGACCTTGCTCTGCGGCTGCCATTCTGAGCAAGCTTTATCTCTCTCTGTAGACCTTGCAAGGGCCTAAGTTTCATTTATGTCTGTACGTAGGTAAAAAAACCCAAGAATTACAGTAGAATCAAAGAGACTGCATCCAATGCTTATTTTTTTAAACTCCATTTCTGGCAGTTGGATGGAGTGATTGTTCTATTTCTTGGTTCTGGCCTCTGTTTCTTTTTCTTCTCCATGCAGGGCCAAAAAAAACCCCTAAGCAAACAAGTATCAAGTGTATTTCTTGTCCTGATCAGGGGTGGGGAAGCTGCAGCCTCAAGGCCACATGTGACCCTCTAGATTCTCAAGGGAGGCCCTTCAACTGAAGCCAGTCTTCCCAGGACAAGCCCCCTACATGAAAGGACTTGAACTCAGAAGGCTGCGCCTGAGGACCTCAAGGACCACATGAGATCTCAAGGCTGCAGATTCCTCAGCATTGATCTAGACTCTATTTGTGTAGCTCAGGATGCATTTGATCATTAAGACATTAATTGTATGAAACTGATATCTTTATTTTGTAAACTCTCTTTACCCTTAATCAATATTGTCTGAAATCCAGGAGGAGGGTCATCTGATACAGTCAGTCAGAATGCATTTATTAAGCCCCCTCTGTGTGCCAGGCACTGGGCTAAGTCCTGAAGATACCAAGAAAGGCAAAAGCAGCTCAGTCCTCATGCTTATAATCTAGTGAGGAGAACTCATTTAAATCACCAGATACATCCAGATCCAAGAAGTGACAGCAAACATGTCTTTCCAGGGACCCCACTGAGTGGAATTAGAAGCCTCTCAGCTCCCCTTTTGGAGGCAGAATCCTCCCTCCTGCTTTCCCCCTTCCCCCCATCAGTGCTGGTGATGCTGTAGGGTCTCTTCACTTGTAGTAAAGTCCAGGTCCTACTGTTGTTTGTAGGGACCTGGCCATTGGCCTCCGATTGAAGTTGGGAGACTGGTTTCGAGTACTGCAGTTATTGAAGACAGGATCTGGTGATGCTGATGACAGCCTTCTGGAACAAGCCCATAATGCCATTGGTGACTACTTTGCCGATCGACAAAAATGGTATCTGTCTAGATCTGCCCAAAGGCTAGGGGATGGTTGCTGCCATATTCAGAGGAGGTGGCAGGGTTGCTGGAAGTGACATAGGGCACAGAGTACAGGTCCTGGAGGCAGGAAGACCCCGTTGGTGAACTGCTTCCTGCCTCAATGCCCTCTTCTGTAAAATGGGGCTTTCTTTCCCCTGTCTCCTCAAGTCCTTTATTTGCATGCCACATAATACCACTGGGTCAAACCCAGTATTTGCATATCACATAATATGGGGGAAGGAGTGTGTACATCAGCTGGCCTTGGGAAGCTCATGAGCTAGTGAAGACTGGGCTCTGAGGCCCTCAATACTTCAGAGAAATGTTTCTTTGTGGGATTACGTTTTAATGAGGAAAAGGCTGGTCTTCCTTCTAGAAATCATGAGCTGTTTCCTCTTTAAGGACTTCTTTTGTGTCACACATTTCTCTTTAGGGGCCAGTGTGGAAAACAGAGATGAAGAGACAACCCTGGTCATGGTCACGGTGGCACAAGGCAGATGTTCTGATTCTGATTATCCAGGCTCCCGCTGGTCACTGTGCCCTGCCACATTCCATCAGCCAAACCTTTGCACTCTTTGTCTGCACAGGTTGAATGCTGTACAGTATTATGTACAAGGTCGGAACCAGGAGCGCTTGGCTGAGTGTTACTACATGTTGGAGGACTACGAAGGGCTTGAGAACCTAGCCAACTCACTGCCAGAAAACAACAAGCTACTTCCGGTGAGTGTTTTCAGTAGGGGTCAGGACATGTGGCTAATGTCCTTGCCCTGGGAGAATGGCACTGTGCCAGGTAGAAGAACCTTCAAACCTTGACTCTGGCCCTGAGGAAGGCCCAGAAGCTATCCTCCTGCCCTAGCAGTCAGGCAGCACTGCTGGCCAGGAACACCTGGGGTCAGAGCACAGTCCTGGGGAGAGTGCAGCGGGTCTCAGCATCAGGCCCTGTCAGAGCATATAGCAAGGCTTCAGAGGCCAGGCATTTCTTTGAGGGATGGGTTGTTTGCAGCAATGGGGGTGGGGGTCACAGTCGTTCCATGACCTCACAGCTTCTGGGATCCTTGTTCTGAGTCTGGGGACCTGGGCAGGTATGTATGTTTGAAAGAGACAGAAAGAAGCCAGGTAGTTTTTTTTGCGTGGGAGGAGCATCCCAAATGCTTGTCCTGGAAATGGAGAGGTCAGCCAAGCAATTGGAACAGTCATCTTTTTCCCTATAATATAGACCTTTTTGCTTGCCACCTGGGTGACTGGAACTGACTGGCCACTGTGGCTAACTTTTTCAGAGTGTGTCTTCAAGGCTCAATGTTAACCCTAAGCAGCCTCCCCGCTCCAATTATTGACCATGAAGAATGAGTGAGGAGACCCAGCTACCACAGACTGCAAATGGGAAGAGAGGGTGGGCTCCATGGTCGAGCTGGCAGAGTCCTGGGCTTGTAGTCAGCAGACTTGGCTTTGAATCCTGCCTCTTCAACCTGTGAACTTTGCACAAAGCACCTCAACTTTGTCCTCTGTTTCTGTAAAATGGGAGACCACTAGACAGTAGGATCATTTCCACCTCTAAATTGATGATCCCTGAGCTGTGTGGACATGTCCATAGAGTGAATGAGAGAAGAACATTCTCGGCCCTGCTTAAGGATGGAGCTGCAGCATCAGTGAGCTCCGTCCCAATCTGATGGAAGGATGGTGGCTCAGCCCCTCTCCCCTCCATTTCATTTGGCAGTGACCTGGTCAGGTGACTCTTGATTGGATCCCAGTTTCAGCAGGTTTGTGGCATCTGTGGTTTATATCATTGCAGGAGATTGCCCAGATGTTTGTGAGGGTCGGGATGTGTGAGCAGGCTGTGGCTGCCTTTCTGAAGTGCAACCAACCCAAGGCAGCCGTGGACACCTGTGTGCACCTGAACCAGGTGAGGCGTCAAGCTGCCTGTGGAATACCCTCGGTGCTGTGTGCAGCTCACCATCCACATTTCCACTCTGGCCCTGGGGTAGACACCCTCCTAGCAATGGTCTGGTTCTGATGGTGGAGTTAGCAGGTGTCTGGTTTGATTGTGAAGCATCTGTGGGAGATTTGGAGGGAGCTTGATGGTGGCGTAGTGTGCAGGGCCAGCGCACGTGCACACGTGTGTGTGTGTGTGTGTGTGCATGTGCGTGTGTGTGCATGCATGTGCGTGTGTGTGTGGTCCAGGGGGAATCATCTGCGGGGCAGGAAGAGGGAGCACTCCTTTGGTAAGCACCTGCTGTGAGCCAGGCACGTCGCTCAATAGGACCTTTATAGATACTGTTTGGTTCTTGAGCAGTAGCCCTAGGAAGCAGTAGGGAGAGGCCTTTATCAGTTGGGGCTTCTAGGGGGCCATTCTCCCCTCTCACCAAATAGGGTCCAGGAGGTTCTCTGTTCTCTCCCATCCCCATGTGCCTCCGTGTATGTGTGTACATGAGGTGGGATATGTCTGTACATGAGGTGTATATGTATACACAAGATGTGTGTGTGTGTGTGTGTGTGTGTGTACACAAGGTGGGGGGGGGGTGGTGCCTGGGTTTCAGGAAGCCAGTGAGCAGCATGTGCAGCCTTGTTGTCTCTGAGGAGCCTTTTCTCACTCCCACAGGAGTGAGATAGCGTCCTGCTTACTTCCTGGCTCTCCTGCCTTTACTGATCTTGGTACATATCGCTTCTTCCACGTAGAATGTAAGTGCCTCAAGGGCAGGTCCTGGGTGTTTGGCTTCCAGCCTGGATCCTGGCATAGAGAAGGCACTTGTTGAATTGGACTAAATGTTAGTCAGGTAGTTTTGGGTCCAGAAATAGTTTCATCATTTTCTACATTTTATTAGGAGTTTGTCTTTTTCTTTGGTCACAGCAAGGGGAGGGACTTACCTTAGATTTCTTTTGACTTAGCTGTTTCTTTTCTCTTTCTAGTGTCTCTTTGATATTATAGCAAGATTTGAAATTGAGATAAATGAAAATGCTCAGTTATGGTAGGAGGGGCCCATTACCAGCCTACAGAGTAGGATGGTAAAGTTCAGTACATTTTTATGAAGATAGTGGTGCTGCCTTTATAAAAACACAGTTGGTGAGCTACTAACAGCTCTTACCTGAAACAGCACCTTTTGCTTGACTGTGTGAAAATGCATTTTTGTTTTCTTGTGTTTGGTGCTGGTTGAGATAGAAGAGCCGAGAATGGCCGTCAGTGTGGAACCGTCCCCTTGCACACTCAAGGTGTTCCACAGTCGTAGTGCAGCTTTAATCTTTAGGACACGCTGTACTTTTGTAGGTACAGCAAAAAAAAGTCTCCTGTCACCCACATGGGAGCCCAATCTATCTCCTTCAGACACCTCATTCTGTATTTCTCCCATTGCCTGTGTTAGCAGGGGACTGGCATCATAGCCCACCATCTCTTTAACGAAACCAAAAATTGTGGGCTCTCTCATGTCCCCTCAGTGGAACAAAGCTGTTGAACTGGCTAAAAATCACAGCATGAAGGAAATTGGATCCTTGTTGGCTCGGTATGCTTCTCATCTGCTGGAAAAAAACAAAACTCTAGATGCCATAGAGCTCTACCGGAAAGCTAACTACTTCTTTGACGCTGCTAAACTCATGTTCAAGGTATGGCTGCTGCCCTCAGGGAGTGTGTCCTGGGTCAGGGTGGGCTGTGGACAGGCCTTATTCCTCAGGGTAGACCAACTGGTCAGAGGGCCCTCCAAGCCTGTCTGCCTCAGGACTGCTTGGGGCTGCTTCCTTGTCCATAGGAAGGGGAAGTTGGATGAGGGCATTGCTGTGGACCCTGGCAAGGGAATTTCCCATTTGGGCAACACTGTGTAGGACTTGGCAGGTGGAGAAAGCTCCCCAGTCACCTCACGGGAGCTTTCTTCATGCTCAGTTAGTTATGAGGCAGGAGCTGTTGCCCTATAGTTGATGTAACATGGGACCTTTATGCGTGTGTGGTCTAAGAACAGTGGGGCCTGTGGTGGGGGAACTCCTGGGACAGGGGGTGAGGGCAGGGGCGGGCTGCTGCCCTGATTGTTTGTTCTAAGATTGCGGATGAAGAGGCCAAGAAAAGGACCAAACCTTTGCGTGTTAAGAAGCTCTACGTGCTGTCGGCTCTGCTCATCGAGCAGTACCATGAGCAGATGAAGAACGCCCAGAGAGGAAAGGTGAAAGGGAAGAGTTCTGAGGTGAGAGGTCACCCTCCTCCTGTTAGCACTGTGGGGCTCTGGACTGAGACAGAGGGAGGATCGGCATCTTTACAAAGATCATGGATGAAATGTGTGTGCTTTTTAAATGAGGTTCAATTAGATTTTCTTAGAATGGGTATCTGGTTTTCATGGTGTAAACACCGTATTTGAGCAAGTAAATCCCTTTGAACCTTGTACTTAAATTTTTAAAAAATAACACCAATTGACCATAATATGTTTTATAATTCCTGGAAGACTTTATTTTTAATGGGAAGTTTATGAAATGAAATGTTCTCTCCCCTTGGTTCCCAACATATTGCTAACCCTCCTGAGACTTTCTTTTAGCAATGTCCCCTTCCCTGAAGAAAACCTAAACTAAAAACTAAGTCCAAACCACAGTTGCTTAGCTAAGATGTAGATGAGTAGGTGAGGAAGACAGTACACTTTGGAAATAAGGGTAGTTGGTGGTGCCACAGTTCCCAGAGTACTGGGCCTGGGGTCAGGAGACCTGAGTTCAAATCCAACCTCAAGACACTGCAACTCTGAGTGAGTCAGCCTCTTTTTGCCTGTTTCATCTGTGAATGGGAATAATGGTAGCGGCTACTTCAGAGGATTATTATGAGAATCCAAAGAGGTCATATGTGTAAAGAGCTTAGCACAGTGCGTGGCACAGAGTGGGCATGGTGTAAATCTTCCATTTCCTTCTCCTTGACCTGAAATGCTTAGCCAGGAGGCCCTACTCTGGACAAGGTCTGGCCTTGTGAACCTAACTTCTGAGGTTGGGTTAAGCCTCGTCCTTGGGGATGGACACTTGGCTTCAGACTTGAGATGACCGGACCCCACTGGCCCCACTGTGGTGGGGACAGTTCAGCGGCCCTCTGTCAGGGTCCTCAGAGACTGTGACTTGCAGTAGAACCACAGCAGTGTGTTTTGGTTCATCTGGGGACTGTCTGGCTGAGGTACTGCTGCTAAAAATTCCATATGCTAGTGTGCCGAAGAGGCTTCGCCATTGTTAGCATTAAAAAATTTGGCCTATACTTAGGGACTTCTGATTAGCTTATTGCAGAAAAGCTCAGGTGCCTCTAGTCTACCTCCCCTCTAGGGGCTGGCTTAGTTCCTGGAGGCAAACATCAGGCCCTCTGTTCACAGGCCACCTCAGCCTTAGCTGGCTTGCTTGAGGAGGAGGTCCTGTCTTCAGCTAATCGGTTCACAGACAATGCCTGGAGAGGGGCTGAAGCTTACCACTTCTTCATTCTTGCACAGAGGCAGCTGTACGAGGGCTATGTCGACACTGCTCTGAAAACAGGTGAGCATGGCTCACGGCAAGTATGGGATTGGCTTCCATCTAGGACTTGCTGAGGCAGAGTGCTGTTACAGGGACTGTGTTTGTTCACAAAAAAACAGAAGGGGGCAAAATGTGCTTGGGAAGCCCTTGTCTGTAACCCTTTGAGTCCTCCATTCTTTGGACTCGGTGGTGAAGGAGAGCCAGCCAGGGATGAGACAGAAAACAGGAGTGGCCTAGTGAGGCTTGCCTTGTGTGGGCAGCCAGACAAAAGAAGTGAAGGTCACTGATGGCCGTCTGATTGTGAAATTCAATGTATTCATCCTCCTTGGGCTCATTTATCTTATTGGTGACTGCATTGTAATATACTGTAGGTGAATCATAAATAAGTAAGAGCATGGGCCCTGAACAAGGCCTTTTGGATGCGAGGCAGCTTTCCAGAGCTCACCTCTGCAGTGGCGGTCACCATCAGCTCTGTACTTCCCATTCGCTAATGCCCTCATACTGACAACTTACCTGTACTGTTCTTGGTGGTTGTATTTGTTCCTTCTTGTATTTTGGTTCTGGGGCGCTCACAGAGCAGACAATCTGCTCACGTCTGGGAAGATACTTCAGATCCCTCTTTTTGTTTAAAGTCCATTCTTTTTCATTTTGTGAGGTAGGTCACATGGTGTGGAATCCTCAAAGCATATTATTCCATTACTTTCTATGCTTTTAGGCAGATACTACATAGTCTTGTGTTATTCAGGTTTCATTTCTTTATTTATACTTGAAGTCTTCTCTTGTGGTCAGCTGCAGACTTTCTTGTCACTGGAATTGTTAAATTGCTACGATGTGTTTTGGAATTTGCAGCACAGGGCTTTTCCTGGAGGTGATCTGTAGGCCTTTCAGTTAACACTTGGTTGTTGTTGTTGTGTGTGTGTGTGTGTGTCCAGAATTTTTGGCCAGTTTTCTTAGATTATTTCTTACATTACAGTATTTAGGTTTTTTACCTGTCATATTCTTCTAGGAGACCTGTAATCCTTAAATTGTCTCTACATATCCTGTCTCTGAGATCAATTGTGTTTTGCTTTTATGGAGATCACAGTTGCATTTAAAAGTTCCACATTGCCCATTAGTTCTGTGTATTTGCATTCCTAATCTGTTTTCTCGTTTTTTTGCGAGGTTTGCCAATATGGATTTAATTTTTTTATTCCATCAATTACATCTGCTGTGCTGTCTATAAACTCTGCTCTCACAAGTCTCCTTCCCTTCTTAATTCTTTCAGGGACAGCATCCTGGGGTTCCACACGCTCCTGGGAATCCATAGTGTCCTTGGCCTCATCGGGGGTTGGTTAGTTTTTCTTTGTCTGGCAGTATTTATTCATAAATATCTGGACTTCTTTACGTGGTGTGGGGGCCATCTTACTTCTCTTAATATTATCCTGCCCATTGGTGTGTCTGTTTGTACTCAAGGTCTTTAACTGAGTTTTCTTCCTCTTCAGGTCTTTGGTAATTTCAGTCCTGCCCCCTCCTCTCCCAATATTCCCTTGTTGTTTCTTTTCTAGTATAAGCCTCAGGAAATTTGGCTAAGCTGACCTTGGATTCAGAATCTCAGGATTTGAGAGTTGGAAGGGACCTCCCCATCTCCACAGGGAATCCCAGCTCCAGTGATGAGGAGCTCACTCCCTCTGCAGGCAGCCCAGTCGGCTTCTGGGACAGCTGTCATAGTTGGGATGCTTTCCTGACATCCTGCCTCAATGGGCCTCTTTGCAGCTTCCCCCATAGCTCCTGGTTCTGCCCTTTGGGGCCAGTCTCTCTTCCATGTGATAATAGGTCTTGTCCCTGTGGTGTGTATGTGCTTTTGGCTCCTGTGATCGCATTCTTAGGTGCCTAGGGCCTGCTTGTGCTCCCGTTTATCAGTCCTTTCAAAGCCTGATGCCCAGAACCACCCAAGGAATGCCTGCACAGGCCAGGCTGTCCCAGCCCTGCCTTGTTCTTGGATACTCGGCCTTCCGTTGTGGGGTCACACCAAGCTGACACTATGTCCTCTTCAAGACGCGTCCACCTCATTTTACGCATACACTGAATCTGAAATCTAAAGCTTTAACCCTTAACTCCAGTTGTCTCTGACTCGATTCAGCTCCACATTCACCCTTTCAGAATGAGTGGGAGTCCTGAGCCTGTGTCTCCCTCCTGTCTTTGGCCTGTGTCCCCAGCTTCTCTCACACTCACTGCTCAAACTGCTGCTCTGAATGGTGGCTATCTGTGACCTGTGAGAAGGAGGCTTTTCTGGCTGTCTGTGTTGCAGGATGTCTTTCCCATTCTTCCTCTTCCATCCAGGGGCGGCGTGGTGGTCAGGGGCTCTTGCCACTTTCGTGGCAGACTTTTCTTTGTTCCTCATTCCTTGGCATTTCTGCTCATGGGTATTTTTGTTTTGGCCCCTTATGAGCCCTACAAGGTGAGGCGAATTAGGGTCCAGTGAAATGACTGTTCTTGTGGCCTTTGGATGGGTGATGAAACCAGCTGCTTGATTTGCACCTCCAAGGAGATGCCATGAGCTGTCCTGTTTGGCCACACCTTTCTCACATTCCAGGTTTCTTTTTATGGCAAGAAAGACAATTATGAATTATGAATATTCTTCCTTCTGTCTAGTAGCTCCTCCATTTGGTGGCTGGGAGACAAGGGTTACTTCTCTGGAATGGCACCAGTTTGATCAGTATTTGTGGGGGGCTTAAGGTTGGTGTGGAGCCCATGTGCCCCTTGCCTGCTCCTGTCCTTGGAGAGGTGGCTTGGGGTGGGACAGGGCTGGGAGTTACTTGGAATTCTCTTTTGCTTCCTAAAGGGTCGCCTCCATGCGCCTGCCACGGCAGGGATGAGTCTGTTGGCACTTTAGCAGCTGGGTGGGGGGCCTCCAACTGTGAGCAAACACAGCGATACAGGATTGCATGTTCAATATACCAGATGTCCCCTTGCTCCAGTGAAACAGTAGGCAGCATGAAGGTGCAGATGCGTGTGCGGGCACATGTGCCCCCTACGCTTCTCCCTTGGCACACCTCCACCCTGCACATCTCCGAGGTGCCCTCCCTGGGCCCCACCTCGGGCCGCCCTTGTAAAGACTGTGTTGGCCCCCAGCTCTGCACCTGCGGGACTACGAGGACATCATCCCCGCTGTGGACATCTACTCCCTGCTGGCCCTGTGCGGCTGTGCCAGCCGGGCCTTCGGAACCTGCTCCAAGGCCTTCATCAAGCTCGAGTCCCTGGAGACCCTGAGCACTGAGCAGAAGCAGCAGTACGAGGACCTGGCCCTGGAGATCTTCACCAAGCACACCCCCAAGGACAACCGCAAGTCGGAGCTGGACAGCCTGCTGGAGGGGTGAGTGGGGGGCACCCAGAGGGGCGGGGGGGGGTGCGGGCGAGTGGAGGGGGCACCCCGAGCCCCGGAGGGGTGAGTGCGGGAGCGGGGCACCCCGAGCCCCGGGGCAGGCGCTGACCACCCGTGCCCTCCGCAGCGGAGAGGGCAAGCTCCCCACGTGCGTGGCCACGGGCAGCCCCATCATGGAGTACCAGTTCTGGATGTGCAGCGTGTGCAAGCACTGCGTGCTGGCCCAGGAGATCAGCAACTACAACTTCTGCCCGCTGTGCCACAGCTCCGTGGGGTAGCCCCCGGCAGGGGCAGGGCGGGGGTCTCTGAGGAAACAATAAACCCCTTGTGGCTGAGATGGCTGGTCTTTGTGATGGGGGGCACTCACGGCCGCGCCCCATGCCCCTGTCCTCGCGGGTAAACTGAGGCCAGGACGATGGGAAGTGAGCCCCTGGGGCCGGCGGTGGTGCCAGGGGGGGGCCCTGCGGGGCAAAGGCGGGAGCCTGGAGACAGGCTTGTGTGCGCGTGGGGCGGGGCAGCTGCGGCTCCTCCGTGTGGGCCCCCCCCATGCCTAGGGAGGGCAGGGGGTCGTGGGCTTCCGGGGGTCTCGTGCCATCCACGCGCGTCAGCCTTTGCCGCCCTCCCCCAGAAGGTCCGAGGTCATGGGGGCGGGGCCACGACCTGCGAGGGGCGGGAGCTCGGGAGCGTCCTCTGGGAGCCGTCATCCACACGTGACCCCGCCCCGCTAACGAGGCCTGGCTCCGCCCTGTCCTTCGCTTATGGTTGGACAGGACTCAAGGATAGACGGCCGATGGGGCGCTCTCAATGAGAGAGCGCTAAGACCCACCCCTACGGCGGCCGCGATACCCAGGAGCCCGCGCAAGGGCGGGCCTACGGTGGCCGAGATGCTCGCCCTCCAAGACTTCCTCCCTCCGAGCCTTGGCCCTGGCCCCGCCCCTAACGGGACTTGCTTGGCCGCCATGGATGGGCAGCCGCTCCGAGACGACGAGGGGCCCTTGGCCGAGGCCCACGCGCACTTCCGGAGGGGTGAACACGACGAAGCGGAGACGCTGTATTCGGCCTATATTCGCCAGTGTGCCTGCGCGGATGGGGGGGCGCGCACCGACCCGTGAGTCTCGCGAGAGCCGCGCGGGGGGGCGGTGGCGCGGTGTCGTCATCACGGATGGATGGGGAAACTGAGGCCTGGAGCCAGCTGGCCCCGCGCTCAGCGCCCGCCTCAGTGTCCTGGCCTGTGGAAGGGGGTTGTCCGTGGCCTTCATGGGCTGCGTCCTTCCTGAGTTTGGGGGCCTCAACTTTAGGGGGTGGTCCTCCAGCCCCGGGGGTGGGGACTGTCACGTGCTCCCGGCCCCGCCTTCTAGACCCTCCCCCGAGCCCAGAGGTCGTGGAGGTCCGCTTCCGCCTGGGGCCTGGCCCCTCCCCCCGGCTGGAGGGGCGGGGCTTCTCCCTCCTGCTGGGGTCTGGCCCCGCCCCCAACTCTAAGCTCCAGGGCCTCCAGGTCCCTAGCCCCTCCCCTCCCCATCTCTTCCCCGTCCCTCTTCCTGGTCCCTCCCCCTCCTCCCTCCTCTCCTGCCCCCTCCCCTCCCCATCTCTTCCCCCCTCCTTCTCCCCTCCCCCATTGCCCCTCCTGTCCTCCTCCTCCCTACTCTCCTGCCCCTTCCCCTCCCCATCTCTTTCCCCCTTCCTCTCCCCTCCCCCTCCTCCCTTCCTTCCTCCTCTCCTGCCCCTCTGCCTTCCAGGGTTCACAAAAACCTGACCCCCAGGCAGCTCCAACTTGTGTCATCTTTCATCCACTTCTGCCTTTCTGGGGGTGGGGTGGGGGTGGGTGCTGCGCAGAGCCCTGGGCACGCAAGGATGGGGGCGCTTAGGGCATTTATGTTTTGTCTGTGAGCTGCTGTGACAGCACAACCCAGGCACACACAGGAGGGCCTGATGCCCAGTCCTGAGAACTGCTTTTCTGAAAGGAGCTTTTGAGGGATCACCAATCCATTTTGATCAAGCGCATACAACATCCATTTAGTTCAAGGGGAGAAGTCCACACCTTGAGCTTCAGAAAAAGATAGAGAGGAAATAAAGAGCAACAGAGGGGGCTTCCAAGTGTCCGACCGTAAGCAGCGCCTACACACAGAACAACAGACTGACCGTTACATAGTTACTGGAGAGAGAAGCACCAGCATCGGGGTCTTCAAAGTCGGGGGGCTCCTCAGCTGCCGAACAAACACTTCCAATGAATAAACCCCAAAGTGCAACCTCATCTCAGAGTATTAGACACTTTTCAGAGCTGTAGCGCTCTGACCTAGTGCCTCAGTAGAAGTGAGCAAAAGGTATTAAAGGTATTGAGGCGTATTATTATTAGCCATCATTATCATTATTAAGCATTATTGACCAATTATTAGCCATTAACCTTAAATGACCATTACAGCAGCTGCACCCCCCAGGACCTGGCCACTGCCTACAACAACAGAGGTCAGATCAAGTATCTTCGGGTGGACTTCTACGAAGCTGTGGAAGACTACACGGCAGCCATCCGAGCCCTGCCCCACTTCGAGGTCCCCTATTACAACCGAGGCTTGGTGTTCTACAGGATGGGTGAGGACGCTGACCGGGCTCTGCCCTCTGAGGTTCCTGTAAACTGGGGTCATTTAGAACTGAGGGATGGGCACAGGACAGGACCACACCTGGAGAGGAATCCGCCAGGGTGCTCAGGTCTTGTCAGAGGGTCATGGGCATGGTCGGCATCACTAGCAGTGACTTAGAACAGAAATAGACAGTGGCCCGGGGCTGTTGGTGGGGCTTCCAGGGACTGTGGGGGCAGTCTTATGGGAGGCTGGCTAAAGGCTTCGGCTTTTTACACTTTAGATGGAAGGTGGGGGGTGCAGCCTATAGGAAGTGGAGCCCCTTCTCAGGCCTGGCCTCTTTATCCTTAGAAGAAATGTTCCTGGGGCATATCTTTCCAGTGGCATTTTGAAGAGAATGCATTTTCTTTGCTGGGAAAACTAAAAAAATTCCTAACAGTTTTACAAGAGGAAAAAGCGCATTTAGGGTGAGGGTTGGGAACTTGGTTGTTCAGGAGATTTAAAAGGCTCCCGGCTTCTCTCCTTGTGGGCTTGTGCTGCAGGACAGTTTGATGAAGCTTTCGAAGATTTCACGAAAGTGTTAGACTTGAATCCTGGCTTTGAAGATGCCGCGCTGAGCTTAAAGCAGACTATTTTAGATAAAGAAGAGAGACAAAAAAGGAGTTATTAAAAATTCTGCCGTGATTAGAATGTTTACTGATCCTTCACCTGATAATCTGGATTGTGTTTGTTACTGGCTAAAGCAGAAGACTCCTTGGAGATGTCTTCATTCCCATTTAAGATAAAGGCACGCTTCAGGAGGAGGTGGGAGCAAGAGTGGGTCGTGGCCCGGGCCTTCACCTGGTTTTCAGCGTGTCCAGACACAGATGATCGTTTCTAATGCTTGTGTTGAATGTTGATTTTAAAGTGTTCAAATATTTGAATTGGTAAACATGTATTACTGTAGCTGAAACTTACAGATGTGTGCAGTCTTTCTTTAAGAATCCTAATTAGTAGGTCTATGATAAAACAAAAATATTGGAGTAAAAAAAAGAATTCTATTTCTCAAGGAAGTATCATTTGAAACCACACATTCCTTACATGGCAGTTGTCAGAAGGTACTTTGCACATGTAAGAGATGAACTGAACTTGTGTTTCCACAAGAAAATCCGTAATGTGCCAGAAGTCTTGTATTTGCTGGGGAAGGCAGGGAAACAAAAGGGTAGGAAGTCAGAAATCCACAGGGACGTGGGTGCTTGCTTAGTAATGTATCTGAAGGCCAGCTACTCCTTCCTTGTGCTTTAGATGAAGACTACAACTTCGAAGGCCAGAGAAGAATCTAATGTAAGTGGTGAAGAACCCTTCACACATCCTGGGTTTGACTCTTTTATCTATTAAGGGAATTCCTTTAAAAGCATTTATATCACACCATCCTATATAAAGAAAATGAGAAATGTGGCAGGAGTGTACACCTGTGTGCAGTGGGGTTTGGCAAAACCTGAAGTGCCCAGCCTTTGGGAGGCAGGCGGGATATTTGAAGTGGAAGCAAATGTAGTGGTCCATGAGAAACTAACTTCATTTCCCCAATTGATAAATGGTCAAAGGATATGAACAGGCAGTTTTCAGAGGAAGAAATTAAAGATATCTATAGTCATATGAAAAAATGCTCTATGTCACTATTGATTAGAGAGATGCAAATCAAAACAACTCTGAGGTAAAACATCACACCAATCAGATTGGCTAACGTGGCAGAACAGGAAGATGATAAATGTTGGAGAACATGCAGGAGAGTTGGAACACTAATTCATTGTTGGTGGAGCTGGGAGCTTATCCAACTACTCTGGAGAGCAATCTGGAACTATGCCCAAAGGGCTACAAAAATGTGCATACCCTTTGACCCAGCAATATTGCTTGTAGGACAGTATCCCAAAGAGATCATAAAAATGGGGAAGGGTCCCACCTTTCAAAAATGCAAAGAGCAGCTCTCTTTGTGGTGGCCAAAACCTGGAAATCAAGGGGATGCCCATCAATTGGGGGATGGCTGAACAAGTTGTGGTATATGAATGTAATGGAATACTATCATGCTATAAGAAATGATGAGCAGGAAGACTTCAGGGAGGCCTGGAAGGACTTATATGGTCTGATGCTGAGCGAAAGGAGCAGAACCAGGAGAACTTTGTTCACAGCAACAACCACAGAGTGCGAGATTTTTTGTGGTAGACTTAGAACTTCATTGCAAAGCAAGGACTTAAAAAAATTCCCAGTGGACTTTTGAGGCAAAATGCCTTCCACATCCAGAGAAAGAACTATGGAATTCAATTGCAGAATGAAGCAGATCATTTTCTTTTGTATTATGTTTTGGTTTTATGGTTTCTCCCATTCATTTTAATTCTTCTACACAGGATGACTATAGTGAAAATGTATTTAATAGGAATGTATGTGTAGAACCTATATAAAATTGTGTACTATCTCAGGGAGGGAGGGGTGAAGTAGGGGGGAAGGAGA
The DNA here is from genome assembly GCA_023548195.1 of Bettongia penicillata ogilbyi. Lineage (NCBI taxonomy): Eukaryota > Metazoa > Chordata > Mammalia > Diprotodontia > Potoroidae > Bettongia > Bettongia penicillata. The sequence continues at coordinate 1,447,274 of JAJHZJ010001065.1, forward strand.
GGGAGAGAGGGAAAAATGTAAGTTATATGGTAGTGATTGTAGAACACTGAAAATAAATAAAATAGTGGTAATAAAAAAGAACTTAGACGCCATGCCGTTCAGGGCATATATGTTCAGTGCTGATGTTTATTCATTGTCTATGGCACCTTTTAGTAAAATGCAGTTTCCACAATTCAAAGAAAAAAGAAACTAACTTCATTCATGGCGAATGGGCATAAACATTCCTTTCCTGACTTGACAGAGAGCATTATCCTTTTTAGAATGAGTCTGCTTCTTACATGTACTTTCACAGCCTCCCTCCCTGGGTATGGCTGGATGTGGCTGAGATTTAACTCTCTACATTGTGCTAAGGTTCCTGGCAGGAACTTTTTTTCAGGTTAGAAATGGTGGTGACTTGTTAAAAATACAGTCTCCTGTGGGTCTGACCATCAGTTCTGTAGGGATTTCGTAGCCTTGTGTTTCGCTGAAAACAGGAGTGGTGAGACCCTACCCTGATTGTGTTAAACTGAGGAAAACAGCCCCAAACCCAGCTTCTTAATGTGGGATTCATGAATTTGTGTGGGTTTTTAAAATATTATGCTTATTTTAATAGCACAGGCTTCTTTGCAATCCTCTGTATTTTATGCCATGCATTTACAAACATGATTCTAAGAAGGGGCCTCAGGCCTTCATCAGCTTGCCGCAGGGTTCCATCCCACAACTGAAGCCTCCTTGGGTATTTTGGGGTCTTTGATACTTTGTGGGGTTCCAGGTACCTTCCCAAGCAGCGGAGGACTTTGAAGAGTATTTTGTGAGCCTGCTGGCAGATCTGCACAGCTCTGAGCCTTCAGAAGAGCTGGGTAGTAGAGAAGGGTCAGAGGGCTGAAGTGAGAAGCTAACTTAACGGTTTTCTGTGCATGCTCCAAGCCTGAGAGGGAAGACAGAATTGGCTGGACCTCCCAGACACAAGGACTGTCCACCTTCCTAGGGGAGACTAATTTGATGGAGGCAGTGACAGTCCAAGAGAGTGACTTCATGGGAAGCAGAGAGCAGCACTCTGGCCAAGTCAGCAGGTGTGTCTCGAGGAAGAGGAAATGAAGTTTGATGGTCTACAAAGCTGCGTTTGGGTGTGGGTATTTTTAGAATTATTCATTTTTCCAGGATGATGTCTTTCCAGGTTTTATGCTGGGGAAGATCTTTTTAAGTTGCATTAGGAGTTTGGAAAAAAAACCCACTTGACAAACTTTATTTTTTCAGATATCACCTATTTAAGCTCTTAGACCTTGGGTGAGCTCCAAGTCCTTTCCACGCATAAAACTGAACACTTAGATGGCTCAGATCTGGCTCCCATCTTTGCTCTGGACAGAGATTGGATGTACCAGCAGGCTTAGGTTGGAGGTTGTTTCTGCCTAAAGTTTCTCGCTTTACCATTTGCCAGAACTGCTTAAAGCTTTGTTTTAATGAACAAACACTTTTCGTTAGAGCGATAGCACTTCCTGAACATATGAAAGGATATACAGCTTTGTCTTTTATTTCTTTCAAAGCTTTAAACTTCAGAAATACAAATTCTGTTGCTCCTGGATTGACTTTTAACATGTTATGTCAGAATATCTTTTAATTACAAGGAAAACAGATACAAGGTAAGAATCTCTTATTTGAACTCCAGAAAAAGTTTTTTAAAAAGCCAGAGATCTTTATGTAATTCTTTAGAGAGTAAGAAGCAAATATGTCTGACTGGAAGATTTCAGTTTCACCAGGACATGCCCCAGGGCTTCACTCAGCTTAGAGCCAGACCAGGCCTTGATCTCATGGAGCCGACAGTCCAGGATGTGTTGGAAGAAGGGGGTGTCGGTAACTAAGACACAACAGTAGGTGTGTAATAAAGGAGATGCAAACCCAACTATGTGTGACTCAGGTAGAGGGGAGCCTGTTTGTCAGTAACACCCCTGAAGAGCCACCCTGGTGGGATCTGGGATGGGATCCACTGCCCTGGCAGGGACTGGAGCAGCTTCATCTCCCCAGGACCTCCTTTTGGCCTGTTTCTTTCCATCCTGGCCCTGCTCGGGGAGGAGAGGTCGGGACCTGCCCAGAGCTAATCTTGGAGCTTGAGACAGTGGGCCAGCCAAAGCCCCAGGTAGGTCTGAATTTGCGATTAGCCTTTCCTCTTTTGTATGTTAAAGCGACAGGAGAAGCTGTGTCATCCACCAGCCTGTCTCATGATTGCAGATTTAGGGCAGGAAGGGACTTGGTCCACTCTCCCTCAGGAACAGGAGTGACACCAGCTGATGTTTCTGTGTGGGGCCTCCCAAAAGTCTTCGTGCAGACTGAAGATTTAGTAGCTTTAAAGTTTGCAGAACATACTTGATCTTGTTTCATAAAATCTTGAGCCAGAAGGGACCTCAGAGGCATCGAAGGCAGTCTTGATCAGGGCAAGCATCTCCTCTTCGATGTCACCACAGGAGGGGACTCTGCCTGAAGACCTCTGTGAGAGGGCGCAGTAGTAGGCACCTCACACGCCCAGGCTGACTGCTAGCACTCTGATCTGCTTTGCTAAAGGAAAGACAACTGTTAAAGGGGTCAACAATCTTAATTACAGATAAGCTGAGAACACAACACAGAGAAGTTCGCACAGAGATTCGACACACAGGGCTCCTACTGTCTGAGCAAAGCCAGACAAACATCTCCATGCACTACCAGACCAGCACAGCACCAACCTCTTTGTAGTCGGAGGGCTCTTAAGAAATGGCTCCTCAGGGTCCTGTCCAGGGAATCAATAAGCAAACCTCCAAAGCAGAATCTCTCCTCAGAATATATATACACTTTTGGCTAATAGGCTCTGAGCCAGAGGGTTTCACAACCCTCATGACTGCCTAATTAGCTTAGTACCAAAAGGTCTAAAAGCCTTCCTACAAGCAAACGCCTCCTTAGCAAGTTCCTTCCCCAATGGGCTCTTTGTGTGTCCCAGCTGGGCAGAGTTCAAAGCAATAAGACATCCGTGATCATACGTGGTCACATAGGCCTGTTAATGGATGGGGAAGATCTTCATATTCCATTAACCTCACAGAGGGCGCCCACCCTCTTCACCTGGTTCAGCTGGGAGCCTAAGGAAGCATTCCCTGCTGCTCAGGTCAACTTCCCCTCTTTGCTGCCCCCATCCCCAGGCTTCCTCTGGGACCCCTCCTTCCGGGCTCCCAGGACCCTCAGGGGTTTCTCCAGGCTAGTCATCTCCACATCTTAAACTGTGCCTCATACAGTGTAGAGTTAAGGCCCTTTCCTGCCCCAGCTGCCCTCCCACATGGTCTCAGGTTATCCCCTTGTGCTCCATGGTGAGCACTGTCCTCTGGGAATTTGGTCCAGCTGAGGCTGGGTTGCAGACCTCCCTGTCACCCTCTGCCCTCCATTGTCTTTTGGGGCTGCCTTTTTATTTTAATCATGCTGCTCACTTGTGCAAACCTTGTGGTCCTCGTAACACCCTCCCCCCCAGCCCCGAGATTGTTTCAGAACAATAGCTGCCTGCCCCTACCTCCCTATACCGTGCTTGTAAAATGGGTTCAGTGTCCCCATGGGTGAGGCTTTCTGCATCTCATGATTAACTCTCATCTCTTAGAGTCCACCCAATGCCCTAGCCTGGAGCTAGGGCTTTATAACCCTTCCCCCATTCACCCCTGTTTTCAGAGAGGTTATGTGATGTGCCCATGTAGCTAGTAAGGGTCATCATCAGTTTTGATCCTGGAGAATGGAAAATGAAGCACATTTCACCAAAAGTCCAGGTCCGTCATTCAGTCGGTGTTTACAGTGCACTTCCTATTAGTAGGCAAGGTGTGAGGAAGGGGAGAGGATCACTGGGGACAAAGAAGCGGGGGAAGGTGTGATGCACATGTGAGGTGATGTCACTGTATTTAAGCCTGGTTTCTTTGTGATGAAAATTTCGTATGGGGGACTTGGAATATCCAGAAATGACTTTGAAACAAAAGCATCCAAAATTTTAGGGGTTCCTTTAAAGGCCACATGCTGCTTGTGTGGTGCCCTGTCACTGCTCCTTCTACCCCCTCCTCCAACACCATGCCATCCAGATGCTTATAAACATCCCACCTTCTGGTAGCTCCTCAGTCCGGTCACCAAACCTGCCTGCTTTGCTTTGAGGAAATCCTTGAGTAGAGAAGTGAGAGATGCTTAAGCTTGGATGGGCCCGCCATCTCATCTATGTGAATTTTCCTGGCCAGTTGCAGATAGCCTTCCATCCCTTCCTCCCTGTCCTGGTCCTTTCTTGTCATCCTGAGAGGTAGGCCTGGCCTCACCCACCTTTATCCCTCCTTCTCTAGCCCACCTTCTTTTCTTGTAGCAGGTATCCTGGATACACGTGGTCTCTGAAGCCTCAGCAGGGTCCTCTAGGTTGTGCCAGCTGCCTGTCCCCTCCAAAAGACCTGGCCAGGCTTGAAGAGCTTCGAGTCTGCACCAGTCTGATTGTGTCAGCAGTCTCATCAGCCGATCAGTGAATAAGCATTTAAGTACCTGCTCTGTGCCAAGTGCTGGCCGAAGTCCCTACCCTCAAGGACCTTACAATTCAATGGGGGAGACAGGATGAATGCGAAGTGGTGCGCAGGGAAGGCCCTGGACCGGAGAGGGAGGGAGAAGGCTTCCCGTGAAAGGAGCCAGGGAGGCCAGGAGTCAGAGATGAGGAAAGACTTTCACCAAAGGAAAAATGGTGATGGAGACCAGCTAAGGCTAAATGATGGAAAAGATGCTGTCCTGAGCTCTGTGGGGGGCCATCCCACCCTCCCACCTCTTTCACCAGCTGCCTGGAGGCAGGGACTGAAGCTTGCTATATTTCCCTTCCCTGCCCCCCAGGGGATACCAGGCACATGTGGACTCGATCTGCTTTGTTTTTCCTTAAAGCTCTCTCTCCCCACCTTCTGTTCCCCCACCCCTAGCTTCAAGCAGCTTTGGGAGCCCCAGGATCTGAGGCTGGCCTGCAGGGGTTGGGGGTCTGGGCTCTGAGATCAACGTTTCACCTCAGCAGAAGGAACTTGACCTACCAGCATCCTGGGCAGCCATGCCAAGGCCTGCAAAACTATGGTTTAAACCCAACACCTCTTGTTGCCATTTACAGGACACTCTCCCATTCCTGAACCTAAAGGTCTTGTCCATCTGGAATAGGGTGTGTGTCTGAGGGTGAAAGAAGGGCCCAAGGCCCTAACTGCTGGGGAAGCTGGGTCAGGGGGTCCCCATGGAGCAGGGGGCTCATCAGGTTACTAGCCTCAGCCTAATGGGGATGGGAGGGTTAGGGTCAAGCTGAGTCAGAGGGACCTCAGAGACCAAGTCCGAGCCTCCCATTACAGATGAGGACACTGAGTGGGGGGAGGGGGGAAAGTCACCTCATGGTACCTAGGCTTGGGCCTAAGTGCTATCTCCCCACTGCTGCCCCCCTCCCTATCACTCAGGTTTATACCACAGGGACCTCACTTAATATAAGGGAGCCCCCTCTACTCATTTCCTTATGGTATAGGACCCCAAAGAAGGGAAGGGATTGGCTCATCTCCAGATCCACTGCTCCCCCCACCCCAATCTGGCTCCTTCCCCAGGTGAGCAACAGGGAGGTAGGCAGCTATCACTGCTGCCCAGGGGAATGGACAGGATGGGGTCCTGGTGGCAAGAACCATCCACAACCGGGAGGGACAGAAAGGACCTGGGGACCGAGGTTAGAGGAAGTGAGGGCTGCCAGGTTCCTTTAGAGTATGTGTGGAGAGAGCACTAGCTATGGCCCCCGAGGACAGCCACCCTCTGTCCATGCCTTTGAACAAGCTGCGGCTCAATCTTGCTCTCCTCTGGAGAGGTTTGATTAGGCAAAACCCAAGCAGCTAGAGAGTTTTAATTGGCTTCTTCCAGCTCGAGCAGCTCTGTTTGGGATGGGCTTCTCTCCCTCCTGCCCCACAGTCGAAGCCTCCACTGCTGCCCAGGCCTGGTCCAAACCTCCTGCACCCCAAAGCCGCTCTCCTGATAATCTCTTCAGCGCCACACAGCCCCCATCAAGATTAGACTCTGTAAGGGACTTTCCCAGGGTCAGGCAACCTTCCTGACTTGACTTTGCTCCAGCTACCGGTCCCTATGTTTCCTCTTCATCTGAACCCTGCTGCCTCAGGACAGACAAGCTGATGGTGATCTGGGCTTGCCACCTGCCACAGGAAGGGCCAACTTGTTCCAGAATTCTTGCCCACTGCCCTTGGACACCAGCAGGTTGGTGGTTTGGGTGGCTGCATCCCTGCCTGCCTCCCATGAGAATATTGCCTCTGCCCTCCAGCCTCCATGTCCTACAGGTGCTCCTGACTGACTGAGGGGAGTGGCGCACCCTTGGTGTCCAAGGCCCCTGGGAGCCAGGCAGAGAGGGACTGAGGCACAGACGTCGGGGAAGCAGAACTGACGCACTTGGAGGAGAAAGGCTTTATTTCTTCCTTCTGACGGTCATTGTCATTGCAGGTAGCCTCCCTTTAGGGAGGATGAGGAAGGCCAGCACCGCAACAAGGATTCCGACAGCCAGCCAGAGCCAGGCCTGGTAGAAGCTGTTACCTGCAAGCGAAGGACAGCCTCTTTTCTTGCTCATCCCTGGACTTGGGCACCTCTGTTTAGCCCCGTCCCAGGCTTGGAGTCCTACTTAGGGCCTGCAGCAACTCCCTGTAGCTCCTCCCCCGCGGGCTCAGGGTCAGCTTTGCTGGCTCTGGGAGACTGGGCCATGTCCTGGCTCCTGGTTAGGACCTCCCAGCTAGATACCAGGTCGTGGGCCCTTCTGGGCACCTAAGCCAAGCTACTGGCTGCCCCTGCTCACGTGAGGCCTGGCAGAGCAGGCTATGGGGCATGCTCAAGTGCTCACCTGGCCTTGCAGGAGCCTCCTCCTCATCAGGAAGCCTGTCAGGAGCCTGGAGCATGATGGGGCCCATGGCTATGTAGCCTCGCTCAGAAAGCTCATCTGAAGGGTCAGGCACAGTTCAGAGATCAGTGCTCCTCATGCCAGAAAAGCAAAACTTTCTCCTTATGGTTCCGAGGGGCATTAAATTGTCCCATTTCACAATACTTAGACTGAGACTCCAATATTGTGACTTGCCCAAGGTGACAGCCAGAATTGGAGGGCAGAGGGAGAAAGGACATTTTGCTCAGGGAGGAATGGGGCCTGCACCTGTGATTTTACTGGCATAGGAACCTCCCAGGAGAGGGGACTCTTTCTCCCAGTGCAAGTTGGCACCTTCTGTGCCACTGATAGAATCAGAGCTGTCTAGAGTTGGATCAGAGGCAGGGCTTGAAAAGGCCAGTTCCTGCCCACTAGGCAACACTGCCCCCTAGGACTCCCAGACTGCAGATTAGCCCTAGATGTTTCCCCAATATGGCCACTCACCCACTTCCTCCCATCCAAGGGGACACTGGCCTCCACAAGGAGCTCCCTCAGGGCATACCAGGGTCAGGCAGTGTAGATACACCTGCAGAACAGACAAATATGGAGGTGGCCTCAAGCCTGGTCCTCTGGGAGAGGTAGGGGAGCTCCAGCAGCCCTTCTGAAGTGCACCCCAGGGTGGGGCCTCAGCTGCTATCGATTCCAGCCATACCTCCCTTCAAGGAGCCGTAGGCACAGTGAGGCCCCAGTTCCCAGCCTCGTCCCGTCCCATCCCTTCCCTGGAACCACAAGGTCTCTCCCCCATACCCCATTCCTGCTGCTTTGTTCCCACTGCCTCGAGTGCTGGCCTTGGGAGTGGGGGAGACCCCAGTTAGAATCCCTGCCTCAGACCCAGACTAGCTGTGTGACCTTGGATGAGTCTCTGTGCCTCAATCTCCTCTGAAAAATGAGTAGAAGAGCAGAATCTGCCTCATGGGGTTTTGGTGAGAACCAAATATTGCCTATGAAGTACTTCGCAAAGTGTTCTATAAATGCAACTATTACTTGTCAGAAACCAGCATCCCCAGTGACTTGGGTTGGCATTTCAAGCCTTTGGTGATCTGGTTCCAGCAGCCTTGTCCTCGCATGGCTCCCCAGCAGCAGGGAATGAGAAGGAGCCGGTGAGAGGGGCCCATGTGTCAGACAGCTCCTCCCCTTCCCCACTCCCAGGTGTCCAATATTCTCTCAGCTCCTTTGAGAGGCTCATCGTGGCCTTGGGGTCACCTTGTCTCGAGCCCTTCTAGGCAAGTCTCATCTGTGTTACACTGAATAGCCCATTCTGCAGTGCTGGTGGTGCCTGGTACACACAGGATGCTCCCATTGTGTGCCTGGACCAGATGCTATGCAGAGTGAGGACCTGGCTCCTGCCCTCCATCCAACGGAGTGGGGGTGGGCCAGGAAGAAATAAGATAGAGCTGGCATCTTCCTGACAGTGTTTAGATTTAAGATTTGCAAGAACTTCCCATGTTATCTCATTTGAGCTTTCACAGTCCTGGGAGGGAGGGGACGTGCTGTTATTCTTGCTGAGGCACAGAGTGGCTGAGCAACCTGCCCATGATCACACAGCTGTCTGAGGTAGGATCTAAACTCTGCTCTTTCTGCCACTCTGGCCCTCTCTGCACTGTGCCTTCTAGTTGGCTTTCTCATCTATCTGCCTCAGAGTAGGTGGATCTGACTCCCCTAAGTCACCTGACCCCAAAAGAGGGCAGCCTGGTGCCAGGAGACACTGGGAGGTCTTGGGAGATGGGGCTGCTGTGAATTTGTTCCTTCATAGAGGAAGCAGCCTGCCCTGACCTATCCAAAAGGTGACCTGGTCTCTGCAAGAGAAAGGCTTCCTGTATAGTCAGATCCTGGCCTCACATGCCCCAGCATCCAGCAGGCTCTAAGCATGGGAGCATCTGAGGATCTGACAACTCCTCCCAAATGGCACCAGCCTAGAACCTTGACCTGAGCCTCCCACAGGCCTGGGCTAGGGCAGAGTCTGCTGCTCACCTGCCCAGGTGCAGGCCTTCTGTGTCTCACCATCAGTCTCTTGACAAGGCTAGGACTCTTGACCTGCTCGTTCTTGTCCACAGGGCAGAAGTCTGCAGTAATCTCACTGTTCTTTACTCCACATCTGGGAAAGGAAGCAGATGAACTGAGGGGGACATGCACCGTGGACACACCTGACACAGGGAGCCTCCCTCCTCCCATCATCTGTTTTGTCTGGTGACAAAGACAGTTGTGGGGAGGAGGCTTAGACCCTGGCCTGTCAGGACTCGAAATAGGAATGGCTGGAACCAGATTCAGGTTTGACATCAAGCAAAACCTCCCCACAGGAGGAGCTCTCTCAGCCTGGGACAGGCTGCCCAAAGAGGGCATGAGCTTCCCTTCTCCAATGGGGTTCACATAGAGCCTACAGATTGCCCTGTTGGCCAAGGGCATTTTGTTTAAAGCCACTCGGACCATTGGGTCTCCAAGTCCCTTTCAGTTCTGAGGTCGAGGTCTCTCAATTATTATGAGAAACAGCTATTATAAGTCAGGAAACTGAGGCAAAAAAAAAATTCTACAGGAAACCTGGGTAGGGCACAGGTATTTAACCTCCTCAAGTGTAGATAGAGAAGGGCTGGGGAGTACCCCTCCCTGATCAGAGTCCTATCACGGTGTGCATGTGCACAAGTTAACATTAGCGAATAGGTCTATAGCTCTTGGTTGGGGATGGTCATCTCCATCTCCCATTCTCAAAGAGGTCAGGGATTCAGAGCTGGAACAGTCCAGCATGCCCTTCCCACCCAGGATGGGCCAAAGGGCTTGCCTGTTAACAACCACGTTCCACTGAGGTTGGCTGTCGAATTTTGGAGACCCCGACATCCAGCACTTGTCCAGAAGGAGCTCCACGGTGACACCTTCATAGTTCATCAATTCCACTTCAAAGAACAGGGGCTCGGACGTTTGTTTGATGGCAATGGCATCTCCCTCATAGAATACTGAGAACATGGGATCTTGGAGAGGGAAAACAGCCAGCAGAGAGTGAGTTCTGAGACTTGGAGCTGGAGGTCCCCTCCCCCAATTTGCCGATCCAGAAATGACTCAGAAGGGAAGCAGGTCACCCATGCAGTAAATGAGAATCCAACCCCACACCAAGCTGAGGGTACCCGAACCTCACCACCTTGGCTGCCATGGCACAATCTTACCTTTTGATATCCTCCATTGTATCTCCAGTGTTTGTCTGGCTTGCCTGGGCCCTATGGGGAGAGAGGAAGGGTTGCCAGCTCCAGGGCCAGACCAGAGTAACAAGACGCCCCCTCTTCCAGGTCACCCACCTCGCACATGAGCCTGCTGTACCATTGTCCCATCTCCGTAGGGGAGAGGGCGCCTGCCCCGAGGATGGCTCCCCAGCCTCAGCACCTGGGTCAGCATCTCCTCCGACTGGTAGTAGCAGAGCAGTGTTAGCCTGGGAGAGGAAGGGACAGACTATTGTGGTCACTCTGCACTGTGTTGGTCTTCTGGCACCTGGGGCACCTGGAGAGGGACTATGAGCCAGGCTGGTGTTGGCCCTGGGTGCCCCAGGTCACTCTGCTGTACTCCATGAAAGTCAGAATCTGGGAGCTGGAGACTTCACAGCTCTCCTTAGATCTGCCCCCAGCTCTGGGACTTTACTCACTCCAAACCTTTGGAGACATGATTGTAGACCAGCTAATGAAACTGGCAGGCTTGGCAGTAGAATCTTTCCCTCTACCTCAATCACACCTGGCATGATCTTTGCCCTTGTCTGAATTGTGCCAGTCCTGGGCTAAGTTAGAGAAGACACCAGGGTGAGAAAGGATGGGGTGTTTCCTTACAGGAGCTCCTGCCCCTCAGTAATGGGGACACAGCAATCAAAGCCTGTGTTTGTATTGTACTTGAAGGGGTATACAAGTGCAAACATACTTGGGATAGAGAATATAACATCTGTAATATCCCCATTTTGCATATAGGAAAATGGGCTGAAAAGTTAAAAGCAACCTGCCCAGAGTCACACAGTGGCAGGACTGGAACTCAGGCCTTCCTGACTGTAGGTCCAAGGCTCTGTTCATTGAGCTGCCTTAGCAGGGAAGCTCTCAGGATTGCTGACCCTCCCACTAAGTCGGAGAGAAAAACAACTATGCTTTGATTAGTGTAAAGGGACTCCTTGATGTGAAGACTTCTTCTCCCAGAATAGTTCTGCGTCCTTAGAGAGATCTTCCACACCTCCAAGAGGTGCATAGGACATTGGTGTCAGTGACCTGCCCATGGTCACCCAGCAAGCAGCCCTGGGCGGGGTCCTTGGTCTCCTGCTCTGAAGAAGGGCAATGAAGCACCCAAACTGGAAAGCTGGGAAGTCCAGCAGTGACTTAAGCCTCAAAGGTCTCTTCTTCAAACTGTGTGTCTTAGACCACAATGAGCGTTTGAACATGGACCCAACGAGTCCCGGACTCAAGGACTTGGGAGCATGCTACCTCTGCCACAAGTGACCCTTGAGTGCCCTGTAGCTCAGCATGCCCAGAGGAAGGCCCCAAGCCTGACCCAGAAGGACTCAGTCTTACCTGTACTCTGGATCCCTGGTGATGGTGGGCATGCCTCTTGGAGGCAGGGCCTCTCTCTCATAGGTGATCTCGTTTTCATAGATAAGATGGCCCCCTTCAACCTGAAAGAGCAACGTTGGCTTAGGATGAGACCAGATCGAAGAACCCTTAGGGCTATCAAATGTAATCCTGTTATTTGTTATCTGGGGAAATGAAAACCCAAAGGGGCCAAGCCAGTTCCAGAACCAGGCCCAATTTCAGTTCAAGGCTTTCTCTTGCACTATGCTAGTAGTGACATGGTCAAAACAGAGGGGGCATAAGGCAGGAAAGCTGGCAGAATAGTCATCCTTACCCTCACAGAGGTCCCACAGTTGGTGATATGAAACCAGAAGAAGGAGCGGTCCTGGATAGATTCTCGGGGCTTGCAAGTGCGGTCTTTGAGCGTAGCCTTGCCCATGTCAATGGAAGGGTCAGTCATCATCAAGGCAGACACAGCTATGGTTCCATTGGGGAAACACACTAAAGATAAGAAGAATTATCCCTCTATGTCTCTTCCTGGGTCCATGGGCTGGTTAATGTGCTGTTCCTTGTCAGGGCAGGGTGGGGCGTGGAACCATGGACCAGGTCTTAGTTTATACTGCTGTGATGGAGCTGATGTCCCTACTCCAACTTCTGCCCACCCAGACCTTCCTTGTATTCATACTGTTGGCCTGGGTGCATAAGCAGGGATGGTAGCTACAAAGCTAATTTGGAAGAGTCTTGACTCAGGGCTGCACTTGAGGGTTGGAACCAACATTAAATTGGTTTGTGGTCTTATACCATGTAACCCTCAGATTCCATGGAGACAAGTTCTCTTGGAGCTTGGTCAGACTAGGAGTGATCTAGCTACTGCCCAGGGTTGGGTAGAACCATGATAATGCTGACCACAACTCTTGAAGAGTGGAGAGGTGGGAAAAAAAGCAGGCGCCTGAGGAGTTCACCTGCCCAGGAACTCAAGGGGCTGAGTCTACTGGTGTTAGGAGAAGAAAGTGAACTGGGCCCAAGTCTTGCCTACTTACAAATGAAATCTGAAGACACTTGGTGGTCACAGCTGACTGAGAAGATATCCAAGGTCTCCAATGTGTCTGCTTTCTTCAATGCAACATCGAGCCTCACCTGGATGCTCTGGAGGCTGACATCCTGAAAGTCACCACACAAGGTCTGTGGGGGATGGTGTGTGCTTCCCTCATCCTAAGGACTGTGGGGTGGTAGAGCTGGCATTTCCTAGGATGGCTTCAAGGGCTGGTTAATCCCTCTGAGTTCTGAAACCCAGGGATGTTGGTTCATCAGTCCCTGCTGACTCATCTTATACCAGAAGGAGAATTTCTTCTACAATAACTGACAAGTTGGCATCCAGCTGCTGCTGGAAGACCCACGTGGAAGGAGAGCTCACTACCATCCAAGACTGTCTGCTCTGTTTTTCATTCGTTTCCCTTTTACACCTTAATTTTTCCTCATTCTTCCACTTGGGACCAATCTCTTCCATAGGACGGCCCTTTACATACCTGAAGAGCAATGGCACCCTGAACTCTGCACAGCCACATTCCCCTAATTCCTCCAGCCAACCCCCATATTGCACATGCTGGCAGGCCCTTGGCATCCTGGCTTCGCTGTGCTCTCCAGTCTGGAAAGTGGGATATCCAGAGCTCATCCAAACCCTAGATACGCTCTGATCAGGGTAGACAAGGTGTGTGCCTGATGCCCCTTTCTGGGGCTCTTCAGTGCAGCCCAGGACCAGGTTCGCTTTCTCAGACCTTGCCATGCACTAACCCCGACACCTTTTCCAGACCAGCTGCTTTCTGGTCATATGTGCACCCCCCTGTATGGAGGAGGTAAAGGTCTGGCATTCCAAGCCAATGGCTCAGTGAGTCTGAAGAAGCTTTGCCTTTCTTGATTTGCCAGTGCTCTACTAGTCAGTTTTCTTTTCCTTTTTAAAATAAAGGTAAATATTTTCTAGTTAGCCCTTCAAGCTTTGAGTCACCTGTAGAGTTATTTAGCATGTCATCAGTGCCTTTCTCCAAGTCACTAAGAAAAATAGGAAACGACATGGAGCTCTGGGGTCCAACTTGGCAAACCATTATCTATGACCCTTTGGGTCCGCTCACTCAGTCCATTTCAAATAAATCTTTATGTCCTCTCCCTTAGCTCCCATCTTTCCATCCCACACAAAAGGTTAAGGTTAGCTAGAAATTAGGCAAATTTACTAACATTCCAGGAATCTCATCTGGTGACAGAAAGGAAGGGAGGGAGGGAGGAAAGAAGAAGGAAGTGTCTGGCATGAGCTAGCACGGTGCTGCTCAGGCTGATTGTCATGGCCATTTTCTACGTCTCCATTGTCTAGATCCTGCTTTGGATGCTTGATGCTAAGGGTCATTACATCATGTTGCCCATGTGTGACTTTAGGATCTCTGTGCCTCATGGACAGGCCCCCCACAAAGGCCCTCAGGGTCAGCATGAGCGTGTTTGGGAACATCCAGTAAAGCCCTGGGCTTTAATCAGTTCAGGGTCCATCAGTTTGTGTCCTCATCCTCTCACAACTTAGCACTGTATCAAAGCTCTTGCCAAGCCCCGTCTGTTTCACCCTTCCCACATATTTCGAACACGCCCCCTTCTCTCCTCTGATGCTGTACCCACTTTGGTGTACACCCTCATCCCCTCTCACCTGGACTATGGCAGTAGCTGTTGGGGGAGGTGTCTGTCTGCCTCAGGTCTTTCCCCCTCTAGCCATCCTCCATTTGGCCACTAAAGTGATCTTCCTGAGGTGTGGCCCTGATCCTGTTACACACCGCCCCAGGGGCTCCCTGTTGTGTCCCTGATGCTCTGCTTGGCATCCACAGCTCTTCACAACCTGCTCCCCGATCCCTGCTCTCCAGTCTTCTCGTCTTTCTCCTCCAACATCGTCTCTTTGATCCATTGACACCTGCCTCCACTGACTATCCGCGCTAGCTCTCTAAAGAACAAGCCTGGAGGATTAGATTATACATTTGTCCTTCTCTGGGTCTATCTAGATGGCCCAAGGCTCTTTCTGGCTCTGAGGTAGATACTGCTGCTACTGAGGTAGAGAAGGAAGCCAGTTCACAGAGGGGCCTGATGGTCTTCCCAGGGCCACACAGCATATGAGAGTCCAAGCCCCAGCTCTCATAGTCTACTCTAGATGCAGGTAGGTGGGGCAGCACATAGAGCAATGGACCAAAAATCAGGAAGACCTAAATTCATATGGCTCATATACCATCTGTGCGATGCTAGGCAAGTCACTTAACCTCTGCCTCAGTCTCTTTATCTGTCAAAAAGGGAATAAGAAAATCACCAGCCTCTCAGGGTTTTGAGAATCAGGTGAAGCATTTGTAAAGCATCCTGCCAATCTGCAAACACTCCACAAAAGACTCACCTCCTCCACCTCCCCCTCTTACCAAAACATGTGCTATTTATTGTCATGGCCTCTGAGACCCCATGTTACTTCCACAGCTGGAAGTGTTCATCCTGGCATAGTGAGAGATCCAGAGACACCCTGGATGTGTAAGATCTCTGTCCTTCTAAAAGAAGGTAACCATCCAGATGGAAGCTCACACACATGACTGATTCCCAAATACCCATTGGCCCTTGGTACATTGGTACAAGATGAGTATCCCAGGACTTCTCTACCAGCTCACCTGGCCTGTAACACACCTACCTCATATGCAAGCCCCTTAGAGAAGACAGCCACCTTCAGCAGCAGGTGAGTGGCATTGGTGGTCAGGAGATAGCCCTTGGGCAGGGTCGAGGTGGGGCTCAGGCGCTGGTTGCCAACATAGAGATGCCAGTAGAGTTGCAGTCCAGCCATGGGGATGGTGAGGACCAGGTTTTCTCCATCACAGGTGCCAGTAGCTTGGGGAAGCTCTGGGAAGAAGGCAGAGCAGTTAAGACCCCCCAATACTCCACTAAAATGGGGTTAGTCATGTGGTATCTCATTGGGCCCAATCTGGAAGCTGAGACAGCTTGTGCTCAGACAAGTTCCCATTACGCAATGCTTAAGCATCTCTCTTGCTCCTTCATTCCAGCCCTGTTAGGTAAGAAGGTAGAGTATTATCCCTTGCAACAGATAAAAAAGCCCCTGGAAAGGTAGAATGAGGGCCCTTCCCCGAGGCTGCCGTGGGGAGGCCTGGGTTCAGTAGCCTGCTCCAAAGGCAGCACTCTCTCCAGAGACACCAGCCCACAAGTGTAAAGTTCTAGGCAGTGTGCCTAGAGGAATGGATGGAGATTTGGTAATATCCACTGAGGGCTGGGCTGTGCAGGCAGTGGCTTGAGGCAAGGCTGGAACTTGTGCCTCCCAAGGCTTCCTCCAATGCTCCCTCACTCTCTGGAGGCTCTGGAGCAAGGAGGAACCGCCCCACGTGCTCTGTAGACACTTACCAACATCTTCCAGGATGCATTCCACCTCTGCTGCTTGATGGAATGGCTTCTGCTGAGGACCCACACTCAAGGTGAAGTCTACCAGGAGGGTGTATTTGGTTTCATTTCTGTTCACGTACTGGAAGACACAAAGGAAGAATTTTGGGGACCAATATTGGTGATATCAGGACTATCTATGAAAAGTGTCACATTTCTTTGACTGAATAGGCTGGCCCCTAAGCTGGCCTGGGGATCCAGACTCTTTCAGTGTCTAGCATTTTAGCCAGGTCTAGTAGAAAGAGGACAGCAAGGCAGTGCAGTGGATAGAGTCGGGAAGGTCTGAGTTCAAATATGACCCCAGACTCTTAGCAGCCAAGTGACCCTGGACAAGTCACTGGGCTTGGTAGTTGCATGACCCTGGGCAGTTAGTTTACCTCAATTTCCTTATCTGTAAAATCAGGGTAATAACAGCTCCTCCCAGGCTCATGAGTTCCCTTTCAAGCTGGTTTAGTTTAGGCCACGCAGTGACACTTGGGAAAGTGCTACCGTGGATCAGAGCAAGCTACGGCAGCCATCTAGGTCCTTCCCACCAAATCCTAGGAGATCCGCAGCTTGCTTCTCATGAAGGATTTTAGGATGGAGCTTGTGGGGGAGGAGCCCGGTGTAGGGGAATCTAAAGCTCGAGGCCAGAATCTTCCCTGTGACTGGGGCCACATCCCTCTCTTTCTATGGGCCTCAGGTCTTTTCTATCTCCCCACCCCAGTCAAAGGAGGTATCTGGGCTATAAGTCTTGTAGCCCGCACGTGCTGGCATTTTTACAATGGGTTGTCCCTCTCAGATGCTTTAGTGGAGATGAGTTCCATTTTTGATCTTAGCAATTGCTGACTTAATGCTTGTTGATTCCCTAACTTTTGGGGGGTGGGGTGGGGTTTTCCCAGCAGTGAATCACTGGGGAGAAGACTCGCCTGCTTGGAAAGACTTCCTGGGACCTGTCTAATGTCATTGGTCTTGGAGGCCACCTCAGCCACATCCTGGCAGAAAGAGGAAGGAATCCATACCACTCCCAGCTCATTGAGAAACAGCTTTTAGGGGATCCTCAGTGACTGGACCCTCTCACCTCTTTCAGCACGTTTGGGTCATCAAAAGGCACGTCCAGCAAAAATCCTTTGGTGCCGTTAGGGAAAGGGATCTCCAACACATTGTAGCCTAGATGTTCCAAGTCAGCAACAGCATAGGACATATGCCCAACCACTACTGCCACCAACTGGTCATGTGGAAGGATGGAGCCCAGCAAGACCTTGAAGACTTTTGTTTCTGGAATGGTGTCTGTCGGGAGGGTTAGTGACAGTTTGAAAACAAGACAAACCAAGCAGGAATGAAGCAATTTTGAACTCCCCTGATCAAGCCCAAGCCCCTAGAAGCTACCACCTTTGTAGGCTAGAATAGGCTAGACTCAGAGGTCTCCTTCCCAAGCTTACCCACATGCTAAGGTCTAGAATTTCTACAGCTCTAGGTTGGAGTGGCCATTAACCCAAGCCTAGAAGCTTGGAAAGGAAGAAGCTGACCCCAGGCCCTTTATGGGGATCCTGAAGATTCTACAGACTTTCTGGGTTTCCTCTCCTTGTCTAGCTAACAGAGCTGGGAGTTAGAGCACCAGCTGTGGCATTTTAGAGGGATGTAAGCACAGATGGGAGGGGACTCCCTGGTCTTCTCCTTCACCTTTATCCTAGTTATTATGTAGAGGTCAGTTTCCTCAGCAGGGTCTGGTAACTTCTTTGGGACCCCAGTGCCAGACATGATGGCTTGCACACAGTAGGATTTTTAAAGTGTTTGTGGGGAGGTGGCTATAACAAAAAGCCAGAGAGATCTTTCTTTGAGGGGCGTGGGTTTGTTCAGTCATTTTCAATCATGTCTGACTCTCCATGACCCCGTTTGGGGTTTTCTTAGCAGGATAGTGGAGGAGTTTGCCATTTCCTTTTCTAGCTCATTTTATAGATAAGGAAATTGAGGCAAACAGGGTAAAGTGACTTGCCCATGGTCACACAGCCAGTGAGTGTCTGAGGTCACATTTGAACTCGGGTCTTCTTAACTCTGGGCCCAGCACTCTGTGCACTGTGGCACTGCCTGGCTGCCCTAGTCTTTTAGGGGCCAACTGATTCAGCCTGGAGGCCAGTGCCTTCTTCCCGAATAGCCTCTGGGGCAATGATGAGCATCTGGGGCTGGGAGGAAATCCTCCATCTGTTCCTGGGCCTAGGCACCACCATAATGTTCCTGTGTCCAATGTGCTCTGGATCTACCTTCATCCTTTGAGAGCCAAGGCCCAACACTGACCATGACCTCGCTTGACAATAGGGTCAAGAGCCTGAGGGGCAGGAACTGGATCCCATTTCCCAGGTCATGGTTTAATGCAAATTCCCCTAGTGGACATGTCCAACAGACCAGTGAATACTTCAGAGGAGTAGTTTGATGGAACAGACTTGTCAAGCACCCCATCGTACAGAGAGAGGGACTTGGGCTTCTAGAGTACAGGAATGTGCTTGGAGCTTGTTAGTAGGTTATAGGGTCAAGGTTTGGGCCCCATGACCTCATGGCACAGAACTGCCAGGAGCTCTCTCCCTGCCTGGGATCTGGTCTCCTGGAGGGCCTGAGGCCCCTGCTGGGGCTCTACTTACTGTCAGTGACCATGAGTGTCTGGGCCATGAAGGGCGTGGTGATGGGTTTGATCATGAGAAGCTTGGTCAGGTGCCAGTGGCTGTCAGTCCACGTGTGTTCCAAGAGCAGGTCAATGCTGTAGGTGGTCCCATAGCGTCCATGAAGGATGTCACTCTAGAAGGAAGGGGAGCCGGTGAGTGGGAGGGAGCTGCAGCCACAGCCTCACCAAATCATTTAACTTTAGTTTCCTCATCTGTGAAATGGGGTTAAGAAAATCTTGGTACTACCTTCCTCAGAGTTGAGAATCAAATGAGAATATGAGGTACTAGGTAAGGACAAGTCACCAAGTGCGCCTCCTACACAACCAAGTATTTGTGTGGCAGGTTCCCTGAGGGCTCCTCAGCCCAGCAAATCTGCTGTGCTATTGTGTTCCATGGTTTCAGGCATGTCCGAGCCTCCATGACCCCGTTTAGGGTTTTCTTGGCAAAGATTCTGGAGTGGTTTGCCATTTCCTTCTCTAGCTCATTTTACAGATGAGGAAACAGGCAAATAGGGTTAAGTGATGTGCTCAGGGTCATGCAGCTAGAGTCTGAGGCTGTATTTGAACTCAGGTCTTCCAGACTCCAGGCCCAGTGCTCTATGCACTTGGCCACTTAGCTGCCCTCAACATGCTTTATAGGGGAAGCCAAAGGTAGGTGTTGCACAGCCTAGGTTCCAAGGGAGCCAAGGCAGGCTGTGATCTTAGGAAGGCCATCCCTAGAACAGGTAGCAGAATTGTCCCAGGAGCTCGGCTCCCCCCACTCCCCTGCCCCCACCTCCTGCAGGCCTTAATGGCCCTTCCTGCAGTGGAAGGCTTGAATCTGGCCCCCATGCCCAGCTGCTGATCTAGGGAATGGCACCGCTGGATACTCACCTGTGACCACCCACCTCTGGCACCCACAGGGATGGTTACTTCAATGTGGGTCACATTGGAGCTGAGCCCATAGCCGTGGGATAGTGCCTCAACTACTCTTTGGCCATCAACTCCTAGGGAGATGTTTTCTGATCTGAAGGCAGTTGGCTGTAGGGTCAGTGAGGGGAGGATGCTTGGGATGACCCAGGTAATGCTGCTGGGAGTGAAACTGAGGCCATCTGCAGATCAGATAGAGCAGAGCAGGGAGAAGACTGAAGGATCTGGAAGGCCTGGGGCCAGTGATTCCGCCCTTCCGGCTCATGATTTCCTGCATAGGGCCAAGAGGTCTTTCCCCGCTGGGCTACTGGAAGTCTGCACCCAAGCTGCACAAGATCTGGGGTGCTGAGGGTAGCCCCCCCAAATCCCTACCCCCCCTCCTCATCTGGATCTGCTTGGTGCTTTCTGCCCAAGAGGCCAGAATAATCAGGGGATGCAGAGTTCTAGTTAACTCTTCTCTCTAGTTAGGTGCAGTTAACCAGGAATGGAGAAGGCTCAGACCATTTGGCCATCCACATGTTGCTGAGAATCCCCTTGGCAACATCCCCAAATGGCCACTCCAAGTCCCTTTGCTTCAGCCTTTATCACTGAGCACTCTCAGAGGTGGTTACTGTACATGGTGCAGCCTTTTGGGAAGGCAGGCCTGACAGAGATGGTTTCTGAGCCAGGTCATAATAACAAACATTTTGATAGCACTCTGAGGTTTGCAGAGAGCTTTGGAAATTTTCTCATCCTCACAATACCCCTGTGAGATGGGGGCAGTTATCTCCATTGCACAGATGAAAAAACTGAAGCAAACAGGGTAGACACTTCCTACAAGGTGCCTTGTCTCTCCCTTTAGGGACCAGGGCCCAAGTCTGGGTACTTGCCAACAGGACAGGAGACAGTTGTGTCAATCAGAAGCAGCAGCCACCTCCGCTTGTACAAAGCTGTGGAGCGGACCGTGGTGACGGGCACACCTTCTACCTGCCCAAGGAGAAGAGGGGCAGAGTCAGGGGGAGAGTCCGTGGAAGCTCCCCTCCCAGGTCTGATGGACCAAAGCTCACCAGAGTGATCTCCGACTCATTGGTGGAATAAGGTGATCGCAGGAACACCCTGGAACCAGTGTTGTTGAAACTATAGCCCAGCTTGGACATGCTGCTGACTGCCATGATCTTTTTGCCCATGGGTGGGTCAAATACCATCTGCCATGTTTTGTACGCAGCTTCCTGGGCCTGCCAAAGGGGACAAGGTAAGAGTCTCAGTCCTTCATCCTGGACTGGACCTCTTGGACTGATGCAGAATGAGGGAGTTTGTCAAGAGAGGCACCTTTTCTACAAAGGAAGTGACCATGACTTACCTTCTCCCTCTGCCCTCAGACTCAAACAAACCCAAACCTTTTTCTACTTGACCTAGAAATATTCCTTTTCTGCTGAGGCAGAGCTCTCCAGAATAGAAACTCCCTGAGGGTAGGTATGGTTTCCTTTGTCCTTGTGCACCCAGTATCTCTTAGGCACTTAATAAATGTTATTGATCATGGCTCTTGGAATTGGGCTTGAGTGGTGTCACCTACTGGCGAATTAGGTTATGGCAACCTAGTTGTACCTAGCCGATTATCAATACCCAGTTCAAAGGAGAAGGGAAGACGGAATTCTAATAGCTGTGCACACAAGCAGAGTTTAAGCGTATGGTCCTTGTGGTCTGGGAGGCCCATGAGAACCATCTGAGCCACAAAAGGGCTGTAAGAAAGGTGGGGTAGCGAGACCACGCAGTGGGGAGACCAGAGTTCGAATGCAACCTCAGGTACTTGCTAACTGTGGCCTTCCACAAGCTCCTTCCCTATTCATCCCCAGTTTCATCATCTGTTAAAAAAAAAAGTGAGGTGACCACAGGGTATGAGGACTGTTTCCGATAGACTAAACCCGTTGCAGCAATGCAACCTTCCCAAAGGAGTCGAGGCAAAATACCATCCACATCCAGCGAAAGAACTACGGAATTGTAACTCAGAACGAAGCAGACTGTTTTCTCTTGTGTTATGTTTTATTTTCTTTCTCATGGTTTCTCCCATTTGTTTTAACTCTTCTATGCAATGTCACTTATGTGAAAATGTGTTTAGTAAGAACGTATGCATAGAACCCATAAAGGATTGCATGCCATATCAGGGAGGGAGGGGGAGAAAATTGAAAACTTAGGGAAGTGATTGTTGAAAACTGAAAACAAATTAATTTTAAAAAGTGAGGTGGGGTTGTTGTGGAGACCAGAGAGGGAATATATGTCCTTTGCATGTATCACTGAACTAGTGAAATAGTACGATACTGCATCCCTTACACAAAAGCATTTTGCAAACCATGGAGTCCCCTAGAAATGCTGGCCTTTATAATCTTGGTACAAGGGATCAGTCAGCTTGGACGCCCCTTGGAGGGGAGGGGAGGAAGGGTGTACTGAAAAGGTTCTTTGCATCATACCTCTGGTAGAGTGTCCATCCACTGCCTTGAGATCCACTGTTCTGGAACCTTGGCTTCAGATACCTTAGGGATGTCAACCTTCACTGAGACCTGCCAAGAAATCTGGTTATTGCTCCTCAGGGACAGTCGATCTTAAAGGAACAGGCTTGAGAGTTGGACTCTGGAGACTGAGGCTGCTTTCAATGGCTCTTTCCTAGTGGGGACCCTGGGCAGATAGAATCCTCATTTATTCTCCCCAAGGGAAGGATCAGGGCACCACTAGGAGCCATAGAGACTGTCAGGGTGGCACCACTGCCAGAGAGCTGTGCTGGAGGATAGGGGGATCTGAGCTTGACTTTTGTCTCCAATTCTTGTGTCCAGGTTCATGGAGCCAGGGCTACTTCTCATCCTCTGTTTCCTCATCTGTAGAATGGGAATACTAGTGCTTGTGTCCCACTACCTTGTGGGACTGTAGAGAATTTTCTATGGTCCTTTTAAAAGGAGTTTGTAAACCACAGAGCACCATGCGGAAGATACTCAGCCCTACCACCTCACACTTCTCACTCCTCCCTATTCTCTCCCCTTACAACACCCTTCCATCTCTTTTGCCATAACCTGCCCCTTCCCCCCATTATTGTACCACTGAGACAGACTTGGTAGTCAGTGCAGCTTAAACTTTGTCTGGGGGTATTGGGAGTGGGTGGGGCAAAGCTCCCCCGGGCCTTGGGGCAGAGGGATGAATTTCTCAACTCCATCCACTCCTAGGGAGCCTCATGCCCCCAGCACTTTTTGACTTGTTACCTCCATGTAGTTTTCCTCACACAGGATCTCTCTGGGAGCCCAGAGGCTGTAGGTACAGTGCATGGTGTGAACATAGGTCACTGGGGGGTCTGAAAGCCTGGACACCTTTATATGGACACCCAGGGAAAACCATTCATCTCCCTAGAAGAGATGGGGCCGTTGTGAGCACTTCCCATTATCAGGCAGGATACTTGAGAATCTTGTGGCTCAGGTGGGCAATATCTGTGCCCTTCTAGTTTAGTGGGACTTGGCTGGAAGGGGCTTAGGGTCCTGGGGATAGAGAATCAGAAGGAAGACACAGGGATCCCCCCCACCCCACCTGGTACTCGAAGTGCTCCCACTGGTCCCCCCTCCTCCCCCCCCCACCTGGTACTCCAAGTGCTCCCACTGGCCCCACCCTCCTCCCCCCACCCCACCTGGTACTCCAAGTGCTCCCACTGGCCCTACCCTCCTCCCCCACCACAAGGGCTCTCTAGTCCTGGGACATCTGTACTTCTGTTACCCTGAGGGGACTGCATCACTTTTGGACAGACCTGCATCTCAGAAGGTGTTTCCTGGTCTCATCTCTTTTGACATGCCCTCAATCCACTTTGGGCCTAAGCAGAGCCAGACATCTTCTGTCTCATATTTGAAGATGGCTGTTATCAACTTACCCAATTCAACACGTGACAGCTCAGCAGAGATGCCCGGAACACAGGATTCCCCCAGACATCTGAAGATAGGACGTAGCCACAGCGGGAGGCCAGCTCGGCCTCCAAGGGGACAGCTGACGGGCCATTGGGATCTGAAAGGGAAGCCATGCTTGGTGTGGGGCCCCCCAAAGTCCCAAGCCCCATCATACTGTAGCACCAAGGCAGGGTCTGGGGCTGAGATTTTGGGGAGAGCCATCTTTTGGCAACAGTCCCATGCCCTTTGAAAGCTCAGTACAACCTTGTATCCTAGCCTCCCCAAAGGAGGGGCATTTAGCTATCCCAGATTAGATCTCAGGCCCTTACTTAGAAGAGGAACATTCTCCTCCTTAGGGGAAGTTCCTCAGCCCCCCTGACAGAGGCCATCTGGCTCTGTCCCTTACACCACCCACTTTTAGAGAGAGGTTAAGATCCACCCAAGTTTTCATCTTGGGTCCTTTATGGTCTAAGAGCACAGTCCAGCCGCCTCAGAGACAGGCTGATATAAGGAAGGGCTCTCTAACCCTTAGGGAAATCCCATGGTGGGATGGGCTGCTCTGAAAGGGGAAGAGGGGCATGGTATTCTTTATGTACCCTACTGGAGGTCTACAAGCAGAGGCTAGGTGCCCCCTTGTCAGGGATTTGGACCAGATGCCAAGGACCCTAGTGGCTCCAGGATTCTGGCCACCAGTCCCAAAGCAGGGACCTTACCTAGAAGGGTATGACCTAGGGCCTGGGCCCCAGAGAGGACAATGAGGCAGCTTAAAACTCACCAACCAGCTCCAGACTGAAGTCTTTCCCTTTGAGGAAGGCCCGGTTTAGTTTTAGCCAAAACATCCTGGGCAGGCAGTGGCTTTCCACAGAGCCTGGGGAGACAGAGAGGGCACAGGTCTGTTCTGCTCCCTCTGTACCCCTAAGGAATCCTTGGGGTTTACTCCATGGGCAGCCCAGACTGGAATCACTTCCTTACCCACAAGTCCTCAGGCCCTAGGTTGGCACCTGCGGCCTAGGCCTTGGGGAAGGGGAATTTGTTCCTGCCCTCTAGGGCCTTACATTCTGGGTGGGCCTGGGATCCAGGGTTCACCCCTCTGTATCAGGCAGCCCTCCAGGGCTGGGCCCTGGGGAAGACACAGAAAGGAGGTAAGGGCCTCCCTTAGGGAGCTCCTGGCTTGGTCTGGAGTAAGACACAAACCTATGCTGCCTTCCCTCCCCCACGAATAACATACATTTGGGACAAGCACAGCCGAGGGGGTTGGGGAGTGGGGGAAAAGGTCATAGCTAACAGGGAAGAAAAATCCTGGAGGCGGAGGGGAGAGGGGGCCATTCAGGCTCAGGGATTGGGAGGTGCCTGAGCCCAGGTCGGAGGCAGGGGGGCTTTTACCCACCTGGGGGGAGCATGAGGGGCTGCTGGGGGCTCCCCTCCAAGCCTGGCCACGGCAGGAGCAGCAGCCAGAACAACATGGGAGGTGGCAAGGCTGAGATTCTGCAAGAGAGGAACAGACTTAGGTTGGGAGGAGGGGAGGAAAGGTAGAGAAGACTGAGGGGGTCCAGCAGGCGCCAGGGCTGCTGCCTCACCTGTGGAGTGTGGAACCTGGGGGCACCCAGGGAGGCTCTGGGACAGACCAGGAGCCCCACACTCAGGGAGCCTGGCTTTTCAAGGTTTCCAACAAGAAGGCGTCCTCAGGGAGCCATTGGGAACAGCTGGGGGTGTGGCCCCACCCAGTGCAGCTGACTGGAGCCCAGTGGAGCTCTCACCTGTGGGATCTGCTCTGTGGGGGAGTAAGAGGGGGCTGGGCCTTGGTACCCCATTGTCCTTCCTCCCCATTTCCCATCTCCCCCACAGCCCTCCACTCCCTGCCATGTCTGTCCTGGGGGAGGTGGGGAATGACACTGGACGTGGTGATTCAGGGGTCCACCCTGATCTTGACTACGTCAGACTGATGTGAAGTTGGAGAGAGAAGCTAGGCCTGGGTAAGAGAGCTTAGACCAGCACAGCCATGGGCTAAGGGGGAGCAGAGACCAGTCCTGAGTGGCGTGTTCTTCATTTCTCTTTGGCACTAGGCTTCTCTGCAATGGGTCTGTGGGGAAGCTCCCTGGGGCTGTAAGCAGAGGCCCGGGCCCCTGGCTCCTGACAAGGTCCATAAAGCCTAGAGAAAAGGAGGTGAGCCATCTGGGTTTTGTCTTCGTAGCCCAGGCCTCGACATATTGGAGACACTAAAAGTCCTTGAGGACTTGGGCCGTGGAACTGAATGAGTGCCAGGTCCAAGGCAGCTCTGATCTCTGTTCTGCGCTTCCTCCCACCCCGTTCCCACCTTCCCTTTTATGTTCCAAGGGCCCTCCCAGCGCCCATGTTCTCTTTTGCACGTTCTAAGGACCCTCCTGGCTTCGATAGATGATGCCCTCATTCTAATGGGAAATTTCTGAAAATTTGTTTGTGTTCAATGTAAACAATCGGGCTAATTTGTACTTTTGTGAAAATGAGAACCGTATGAAATGTGTGTCTGTAGTGAGCAGGCTTCGACCCCTGGGAGGCACCAGTGGGGCCTCTCTGGTCCTTGGCTAGCACCTGCAGCTGGTGCCTTCTGTTTGGGCCCTTCTGGTAGCCCCTAAGTGGAGATCCAGGGGAATTCTGGCTAGAGAATGTCATGCAGTCACTGAAAATATCATGCTTCATCCTCAGAGTGGCTGCTCTGGGGGTCGGTCCCAAGCAGTGCCCACTGATGTGATGGGGCTTCCAGCTGAGGCCCTGTACCCCTAAACTGGCCTGCTCCATGGTCTCCCTAGGCTGGCATGGAGACCTCCCAGCCTCTGCCCATGCTGTTTCATTTGCTGTATTGCGGAAGACTGTCAAGCGGTAGCAGGAAAACCTCTGTGCACTCTTGGTGGCAAGGTCCCCTTCTTCTTATGCTCAGGAGGTGGGAGGGGAGAAAGGAGGGGAAGGGTGGCTTCTAGGCACCCTGGGACCTGGGGCTTCTGAATTCTGACACTGGTGTCCTGGGTCTGGGGGAGCAGAGGACAGGCTGGGTGCTCATCTGTCTTGGGACTGGAATGGAATTGTCATATTGAAAACCTGAGGGAGACCTTGGGATGATGTCATCCGGTCCTTTCACCTCAGAGAGGCAAACTGAACCCAGAGAGAACCCAGAGAGTCACCTAGCAAATCTGGGACTCAGGCAGCAGCAAAGCAGCAGCTCCGCCTGAGACACTAGGGAGTGATGACAAGTTCCTGAACACTGGAGAGGTAAGGCCAGGCAGGTAGGGCCGAGGAGTAGCCTGCATACCCCACTGAGATGGTCCTGGCCTCCTGACTTTCTCCATTGGCCAGACCTGCATTTCACACTGCCTCCCACCCTGTCCGGCAGCCACCATCTCACCTGGGTTGTGGGATCAGGTTTGGAGGATGCCCAGAGTCTGCCTGCCTGCTAATCATGTGGGCCACCTGCACAGTCCGGGGTTAGGGGAGGCAACAGTGGGGGATGGAATATGCCAGCCTGTCTTTCCCTGCCAGTGTGGTGATCTCTCTTGGGGACAGATTGGAGAGTGGTCTCAGAACCACAGCTGAGAGGGATTTTAGGACACAGAACCTGGGATGTCAAGTCCTTAGAACACAGAATGTCCGAGGTGGGAGGGACCTTAGAACAAGACACACAAGTTGGGAACTGGGAGGCTGTAGGAACAGAGGGATCTTTGGGATTTTCTTGTTTTGCTTCCTCATGGGATATAGGATGAGCTGAGGTTTCAAAAGGAGAAAGGACTTACCCAGAGTCATACTGTCAGGGTTAGGATTATAAACCAGACTGTAACCCAGGGCTTTCTGTGCCATGTCCTGCCCAGATCTGAGCACTCTTAGAGAATTGCACAGGTTCCCACAGTGGGTAGTCCTACCCCTTGGGCTGTGTTGGATGGATCCAGCGGGTAGTAGTAGCCTTCCATAAGGGGGTGATAGAAGCATAAGGAAAAAGGAAGAAAATTTGAAAAACTATTTGTGCATGTTTCATCTGTTGTATAACAGAACGGAGTTATTTTCCAAATAAACACACAAAATGCAAGTTGTAGCCAAACAGTGGTCAAGTCCGTTGACAGGTCTGACCAGCAAGGGTTGGTAGGGGAGCCAGTGAGGCGTTGTCGAGAAGTCCAGTGTGCTTCGGTAGGAATACATGTGTGTAATGACGTCTTTACGGTGATATGATGCAATATTATGTCATCACAATTTCAATGCAGGAAAACCCCCGCAAATTTATGATAAATTATTCAGTTTAACACATCATTTACAAATTATATATTTTTGATATGATACAAATTTAAATTAAAATTTTAAAAAGGGTTAAAGGAAGCAGATTTCTGGGGCAGGGGTAGTCACTGAGTAATTTTTTTTCCAAAGGGGACGATGGGCCAAATTAGTTTTATCTAGAGCAAGCCCTTCCTTTTGGAGAAGTCATGGGGGCCCGGAAAGAGGAAGAGACCCTCCAGGGTCGCAGTCAGCGTCTCACAGCTGCAGATCTTCCCACCTCTCAGGCTCAGGTGCTCACCAAGTGGCTGGCACCAAAAGGCTCCATTTGCCACCAAATGGGTCCCTGTGGACTAGGCACATCAGCTATCTTCCCAGGCAGTGCCCCTGCCAGAGTAGGGCCCTGGGGCTTGCTTCCGTGCACTCATGGGTGCTCTCAAGTCAGTTTTCCTCCCCCTGTTGTCTCCTGGGGTTCTTCGGAAAACCCCTTGATTTATTCGAAGAAGATGCCTAGGGACTTGGTGGTTCGGCCAGTCAGGGGCAGAGAGCATTGAAGCCCAGTGTCCTTCCCACCATGCAGCCCGCCTCTCTGCTAGGGAAACTTATCATTCAGCTTTGGGACAAGAGCATCTGAATGATCTTACCTGTGATTTCCTGTTAGCTATGGCATCACAGACAACTGAGGCTTGGACAGGCTCTGACCCTTTCTCCCTCCATGGGTCATTCATTTCTGCTCGTTGATCTCTTGTGTTGGTCATGGGATCTGGGGGTTGGAAGTACTAGGGTCCAACCTTAGGTCTGCTCCTTAGCCAAGTCCCTTCACCCCTCCGGGCCTCAGTTTCTCCACATGTACAATGAGGGGGCTTGACAGCTCTGACTTTCTACATGAAGCCTCTGTGACCCATGCCTTGGCTTCTGACTGGAGTTGGTCCCAGGGGGCAAATGTCATTGGTGGCACTGACACCCCCCCTCCGCTCTATACTAGGATCTGGCCCCGTGGTTTCTGGAGCGCCCAGCAATGAGACTGCTCAGTCCCGGGGCCACACTTTCTGACTTGTCCAGCAGGTGTCTCTCTTCCTCTGCGAGTGGGGAGAACTTTCCTAGGAGTTTGCTCCCCATCATCAGGAAAGGCCAGCAGCAGACAGAGTGGCCAAAGTTGTGGGCCTGGGTATGGTCTTGTTCCCCGAACCCTCTAAAAAGAGCCCTCGGCATCGAGGCTTTCCAGGTCTACTTAGAGCAGAGGTTATTTTCCTTTTATTTTATTTTTTACCAGACAGTGTTTTTCTGTGTAAAAAATAACTGTTGGTGTGGAGAAGAGAAATGGACACTGTGGGTCATGAGAACCAGGCAGGCCTTGGCATCAGCTGTCTGACCCCGTAGGCATGTGGGCTTGACCAATGGGGGGCCTTGAAGCGCACCTATTGGACCGCTTTCATTTTATAGAGGAGTAAACTGAGGTGTATGTGTGTGTGTATGTGTGCGCGTGTGCGCACTCGCACGTACTTCTGAGGTGTAAACGTTCCCACTGACAATCTAACAAACTGGCCAAAGGAGCTGGCCTCAGGGTACCCCTGTGTCAAGGGAGGATTGGAACCCAGATCCTCCTGATTCCAAGACTGGCTCTTCATCCCCTGGACCACACAGCATCTTCCGCAATAGGGGATAATCAGTGTCAGCCCTGCTGGCTGTGTGCAGGTATGTGAAAGACCATCCTTCCCCAGGGCAGTTTGGTAAGACTTGTCAGTGGTAGAAGTTACAGGAGATGATGATGAGAGAGAGAGAGAGAGAGAGAGAGAGAGAGAGAGAGAGAGAGAGAGAGAGAGAGAGAGAGAGAGAGAGAGAGAGAGAGAGTGTCAGTCAGGAAGCTCTGATTTAAATGTGGCCTTCATTAAGCAAGTCACTTAATGGGTGTCTGCCTCAGTTTCCTCATCTGTAAAATGGAGATAATAACAGCCCCTGTTTCCAGGGTAGCTGTGAGGATCCAGATGATACACTGTACGTAAAGTGTCTCATCTCCTGAAAGCTTCCCACAAATGCTAGCTATTACCACTGTTGTGATTTAGAGGTCGCAAGTCTAACTCCCTAATTTCACAGAGAAGAAACCAAGGCCCACAGAGGCAAACTTGCCCAAGCGTGTGTAAGGAGTCTGCATCAGACATGGGATTCAAACCTGGGTCTTCTGAATACAAGCTGGGGACCTCTTCTCTTGTTTTCTGTAGGAGCTGAGGAAGTTCTGGCCCAGGAGTTTCTTGTTGAAAGGGATCTAGCTGCTGAGCACCTTGTGTAAAGGGAGGTTGTTCCTGGGACAGGAAACTATCCCCATTTTATCTGCTCTACAAGTTTAAAGAAACTGTTAGAATCAAGCCTAGTGGGTTCTGGACCCCTTGACCTGTGAGCTGAGGACCTGGGGCTACTTTAGATCATGATGAGACTCATGGAGTCTGGGAACCCCAGAATGGGACTGCTACCCCCACCCCCACCCTGTTCTACCCCCCAGGTGCTGCTCCAGAACTTGGACCTCCCATCCCCTGGGGGGTACTTCTGGAACTGGGAGCCCCTCCTGTCTCCCTGCTCCTCCCAGGTGTCTCTCTGGGATTCTACTTGTGGGCAGCCCATGGGGTGAGGTAGGGAGAATGAGTTAAAGGGGCCCCGCTCCATGGGAGGGGTTAGAGCAGGAGTCTGACTCCTGGTCCCTGGAGGGTAGAAGCAGCAGTTTTTATACAGAGCCTACTATGGGTTAAGCACTTTACAATCAGGATCCACCCTGGGAGGGAAGGGCTGTTATTGTCGCCATTTTACAGACAAGGAAGCTGAGGCAGATGGTGGTTAAGTGACTCCACAGCTGGTCAGTGTCCAAGGGCAGATTTGCACTCCAGTCTTCCTGATTCTGTGCCTAGGGTTCTGTCCACTGCACCACCAGCTCTTAAAGAGGGAAGTGAACCCTCAGGTTTCAGAGAGTGTTGGGAGCGGGGTGGATGGAGGGTGGTCCCCCCTGGGGTATTCTTCTTGTGCCAAGTGGGGTCAAAGACTTTAGAATGAGAACAGGATTAGTCCTTATCTGGTTCAAGCCCCTTGTTTTTTATGGATAAAGGATGCAGGGCTGTTCTTCTGGGGGGCTGGTGCCATGGTCTGGTATCTGCCCTGGGAGCTGAGGGCACTTTGGTAAGACTCTAGAAAACCTTCCACGAATCAAACCAGTTCAGCAAGCATTCCTTAGGGTCCTGTGGAGTCGCAGGCAAAGAAGCAGGAACACAAGATCCTGGTGCTGTAGAATGAGGGTGCCATGTTTGTCTTTGCACCCCCAGCACCTCCCCCAGTGACTGGCACACACAGGCCCTTGACTCGTACTTGCTCTGTGGTTACATATTCATTCATGTCACAGCCACTTCAGAACTACTACCTGTCAGAAGAAGGGGTGTCCCTCAGGGTGGGGGAGTCAGGGAGGCCTTCAAGGGGCAGGTGGGATTTGGTTTGGTCCTTGGAGGTGGGAGAAGTGGCAAATAGTGGAAAGGAGCAGGGAGGATGCTCCAGGCAACAGGACAGCATCAGCAGTGGCTCAGTGGCAGGAAATTAGGCTGAGGTGTTTGGGAGACCAGAAGGGAGGCTGATACCTCCTAAGTGCTTCACAGTGCTTGTCCACCGATTGAATAACTGGCCTCCAATAAGGGCCAGGTTCATTCTCACAATCACTTCCAGCTCATATACCTGGGCAGCCCCTTCCATTGAACCCATTTCCACAAAGGATAGGTTGGAGCCAACCTGGAAAGTGAATGCCAAGGACTTGATTTGGTAGCCTATGAGGAGCCATGGCAGAATGTGGAGTGCAGTCTCCTATCTCTGTGTCTGCCCAGAGGAGCAATGCCCAAGCATTAGGGCTTGAGGGTTCTTGGAGTTCCCAGAACCAGGAGATGGAGGGACTCAAGGGACCCCCTCCTCTCCAATCAATTCTCCAAGCTGCTTTCAAATGGCTATTCTAATGGAGTGGCTTAGTGCTGGCCTGGCAAACAATTGGTGCCTGATAAATGCCTACAGATTGTTTTGTTGGATCAGGCAATTTCAGAGTCTCACTGTCTCTGGGCTGGGCCTTCAGCCTGGCATCTGTAGACTAGTTTAAGATTTTTTTGATAACTCCAAATATCATCATTTTCCTTTGTAATCCTGTGTAATTGATTTTATGTCTTTAAATAGAATAGGATACACTAGACTGTCCAACGGGTCCATGACACAAAAAAGGTAAAGACCCTCAGATGGGCCCAAGAAACAACTTGGAAAGCTCCTGAGGCCGCCCAGTCCTTCCCTGGGGCAGCATTTTCAAGCCTGCCTGACAGCCTTCAGGAAGGTCGTAGATGACTGGGGACACGTACAGGATGTGGGGTTTTCTGGGATTCATGGTATGGTTCACAGTGGGGGTAGAGAGTTGGGTTTGCCAGCCTTAGTTGTTTTAAGGATTGAGAGGAGCCTGAAGAACCAACGCTTTTTCACAGTCAGTAATAGGTGAGGAGGCAGAGGAAGGAAAGGTGGTCTTCTCTTTTTCCTTCTTTTCATTTTGTCTCAGATGGAGAGCCCTGCCAGCCCCCTTCTCAGCGGCTGTCCTCTGCAAGGGGCCAGCAGCAGACGAGCCAGACGAAGGGTGGGCATCCTCTCCAGTTTCAGAGAAACTACTGGCTGGGCACGCTCCTCATGGGTCAGCATGAAGGCTAGCCTCAGCCTCCACTTTGGGTTTCTTCTCCATTTTTAGGGGAGGGGGCCGGCCCTGAGCCGGCTGAGTCTGGTTTTTCTGGTGATGGCAAATCCACTCTGTCCACTGGCCAACAGAAAGGAAATCTGCGAGCCGGCTGCCTGACTGGGCGCTCTCCCGGAGTCCTGGGAACAAGGCTGACTGTCCGGCCTTTTGTTTTCTTTGGTGGGGGGAGGCCCTGGGCTAGATACAAATTGGACTTGAACATAATTGATATTTTAAGTCCCTCTCTGGAAACTGAAACTTTGATAGTTTATATCTTCAGTTAATAACATATTAAATCATTTTATAACCCGCACAACAGCTTAATCACGCCATTGTTGAAAAATGAGGTAATTGACCTGAACCATGTCAAAATATGCCAGGAAAAAACATGTTTCAATGTGCCCTTGGTTGGGGAGTTCAGGAAAACAAAGCTCCCCCATTGTCCAGGCTTGTCTGCAGCTGCCCTTGGGGCTGAGGTGGGAGAACAGCAATCCCAGTGAGGTCAGGGACCCTAGAACCAGCGGACAGGCAGGAAGGATGGCTGGGGGGCCACTTTGGCCCTAAGACCAGACCCTTCCCCAGGATTCAGGGTCTGGAAGCACACACGTCCTATGGTGCAAAGCCCCTTCCCTTGTCCAGCCACCAGCATGTTCCCTGGCCGAGCTGAGTGGGGTAATGGGGAACGATCCCATTGACAAGGGTGATGGCAGCGAGAAAGGTCTGCTGTTCAGAAAACAAGCCTGCCTCCTCCTTGGGAATAACACCAGAGAATACCTTCAGGATGAAGTATGCTTCCCTTCAGAGATTACAGCATCACTTGATCAAAGTCCCCTGGAAATAGCTTTTGGCTGGGCTATATTCCCTCACTCTTCCTTGGCTTCAGGCGCTGATGGGGACCTGGGGGAAGGCAGCTGGCCTGGGTGGGGGGGCTGGGATTGAGGGGTTGGGAGATGAAGGTATCCCACCACTGATCCTGGCTTTGCAAACAAAGCGGGAGAGGTGGGATGGGTCGGGGTAAATGAAAGGGACAGGCTTGCCCATGGTGGGCGTCCAGTAACGCAACCCAGGCGTCATCCAAACTCAAACAAGTTTTTGGCAATCTAGGGCGAAATTCACTGTCATCGGCCAGCACCCTGACATACTCCGTAGAATTGAAGAATGTCTGGCCTGGAGCCTTGAGCCCTTTTGGGGTTGACGTTAATGAAAGTCTGGGCCATCGAAATGTCTACCTGGCAATGGAGGAGACAGTCCATGTTAATCATTGCTGAGCTCGCCTGTCTCCCTGGTCGGACAGGCAGGCTCGTGCACTTGTATGCATTTTCTATGCTTGAGTTCCATTATAAATTGCCCATAAATTAAGTACAGATTTCCCTGGTAACATTTTTTTAAAGCGACCTAGGCCATCCATGTTAGGGGAATGAAGGGTGACCAGATTGGGAAGGAGTGAAGGGGCAGGCAGTGAGCTTGCCCTGGGAGGTCAGCCATCTTGGCTAAGGAAGTTTGTTTCTGCTTGAGCCACACCTTTCCTTGATCTTTCTAGGTCATGATCTTTAAGAAACCAATTGGGTTTGACAACCTGGAGCAGGTCCAGAGGAGCCACTAGGATCAGTGGAGACCTGGCTGGATGCAGAGCTGGCCAACAGGACTTCCTGGGCCAGGGCTCCTCCAGTTTCGAAATGGGACTTTCAGGGGGAGGAAGGGCTCTCTGGGGTCAGAGCTAGAGTGGAGGAGGCTGAGAGAAGGCACAGCTCCCCTCTGAAAGGATCTTGACCCCTGCCCCTCCCTTTCTGGCTTTTGTCTCTCCTCTGCACTGGCCCACCACCCTCCCTCCATCACCTCCTGGACCTCTTTGTCCGAATCTCCATCCCAGCTTCCAGTTCCTGTTCTCTTCCCAAGGGCCTTATTTTCTCCACCTCATAGTGGGTTCTTGTACCTACCTGTACCCCATGGTTACTCATTGCCTCCTTTAACAAGGACTTATTAAGCACTTACTATATGCAAGGTGCAGTACTAGATGCTAAGCTCGCAAAGACAAAAAAATGAAACAATCTCTGACCCTGGAAGCTGGAGTCAGGAGGAACTGAATTCAAATTTGGTGTCAGACACTTCTGCGCTGTGTCACCCTGGACCAGTCACTTATCCTCAGTTTGCCTCAGCTTTCTCATCTGTAAAATGGGGATAACAATAGCACCCATCTCCCAGAGTTGTTGTGAGAATCACAGATCATTTTTGCAAGGTGCTTAGCATTGCACACAGAAAGCACTTAATAAATACTTATCTCTTTCCCTTCCTCATATCCTATCAGAAGAGATAATGTGTGTGCATGTGAGCATTTATTAAGCACCTAAACACTGGAAATACAAAGATAGGTGAAAACATAGTCCCTGTCCTGGAAGAGCTGGGGTAGGGGGCAGTATGGACACAGACAAGTGAGGATGAAAGATGGGCAGAGGAGCCTTTTTGGGGGGAGGAGAGGGTACCAGCACCTGGGGGGGGCTGTAATTTTAGTGATGCTCTTGCAGTAACCAGGACCTTCCACTCCCCTGACTTGCTTGTAGATTCCCACCCCCAGCAAGCTGCCATAATCGCTTCCTTCCCTCCCAGAGTCACATCTGACTCTCCATGACCTAATTTGGGGTTTTCTTGGAATGGTTTGCCATTTCCTTCTCCCGCTCATTTTGCAGATGAGGAAATGGAGGCAAACAGGGTTGAATGACTTGCCCAGGGTCACCCAGCTAGTAAGTGTCTCAGGCTGGATTTGAATTGAGGAACATGAGCCTTCCTGACTCCAGGCTGAGGGCTCTGTATACAGTGGTGCCACCTACCTGCCTGGGACAAAGAAACTGGACTTTGTCACTGGACAAAGCCCCAAATCATTTCAGTCAGTTCTATTGCAAATTCATGGCGGCACACCTTTCTGGCACACAGTGGGTGCTTAATAAGTGTTTATTGATTGATGGTTCAGTGGATAGAATGTTAGACTCGGAGTCTGGAAGACCTGAATTTGAAGTGTGACCCCTCCCCCCTCCCAGGGATAACTGAATGACTTTGGGCAGCCTCAGTTTCCCCACATGTAAAATGGGGGCCCAGGGTTGTTGTGAAGACATAGCATATAGAAAATATTTTGCAAACCTTAAAGTATTACATAAATTGTTGCCCAACCTTGGCTGGGCCTTCACTACAACTGAACCTTTCTTTTATCTTTCCCTCATGGAGTCCCCCCAACTCCTCCCACGTCCAAAGCTCCTGCATTCCAGAAGTTTCTGGTGTTCCTCTCTTCTGTTCCTCAATCCAGCAAATGACCCTTAGGGAGAAGAGGCCATTGCCCATGGCCAGATCCAGCTTCTTAAGGTGTGTCTGACCTCGTTCTCCTGTGGCTTGCACAAAGACACAGAACTGTGAGATCAAGGAATAAGAAGGGACCCAAACAGAGATTTAAATGAAATAATGACCATGTAGGGTTTAGCACAGGGCCTGGCACATAGGAAGAGCCATCTAAGCTATTGTTGTTACTGAGAACTCCTCTCTGGTTCTGAGGGGCCTCCTGCTCCTAGCATCCCATGTTCTAGGTTCTAAAGTCTTTCTGACTCTGACCTTCCACATCTATGTTCTAAGATCTCTTCTCAGCTCTACTGTCCTCTGTTCTAGGTTCTTAGGGTCTTCCCTGTTCTGAGTGTCTGTGTTTGAGTGATTGAGAGTTTGAAAATCATCACAGATGCTGCTCAATGATGGGGTAGAATGCCTTGATGGGTAGTGAGCTCTCCATCCCAGAGAGTGTTCAGAGCAGGGGTGAGCCAGGGAGGCCAGAAAGAGGCCTCCTTGAGGAGGTGGGGAGTTGTGTTAGAAGAGCCAGAAGAGCCTTTCTGAATGAGACCTTTGGGGATTTGAGGTCTACCTGTACCACTTCCCATTCCTGCTGTATTCCCAAATCCAGTCTTCTCGGAGGTTCTAACCCTCTCCCCTTCCTAGAAGGTGAAAGTTTGCCTTCCTTGCCCTGGTGGCAGATGGCAGGGAGCATTTGAGAATGTCCCCCTCTGTTGTTCTGTCTGCAAATTGTCAGGCGGCAAGGCTGCTCCTTTGGGTACCCAGGATCCCCTCTTTGATTTTAGTCAGCAAACATTTATAGACCACCTACTGTGTGCCAAACAGTGTTCGAGGTCTTGGGAATGCTAATTAAAGTGAAACAGCCCGGCTTTGAAGGGGCCACCGTTCTCCTGGGGAAGCACTGTGTTCCCAGAGAAGTAAATGTCACATATCAACAAAACAGATCTAAGGTGACGGGGGCAGGGAGTGAGTGAACAAAGCAGAATTGCCTGGTGTCACTGCGATAGACACTGTCACGTGAAGTTATGAAGCTAGCTTCATCCGTTTATTTTGTCATTCATTCCTTCATTTGTCTATCCGTTCATTTTTTGATAATATGTGGCTAATTCCTAGAGGCTTCTTGTGACTTCTCCTGCCTTTGAGCTGGGCCTTGAAGGACGCAGGCAGCTTAGCAAATAACCGAGTTCTTCAGGCACTTGTCACCAGTTCTGGGCTGGACAATAACTGGAGGATAGTAATCACCCACCAAAGCAAGCATATCTGTAGGGCTTTGAGGTGTGTGAAGTGATTTACAAACATGACCTCTTTGGATCCTCACAACAGCCCTGCAGGTAGGTGTTGTTATTTTCCTCATTTGACAGATGAGGAAACTGAGGCAGGCAGTGGGGACTTGCCCAGAGTCACCATGTTAGTGGATGTCTGGGGCAGGATTCATATGTGGGGCTTCCTGGCTGTAGGCCCAGCACTTTATATACTGTGACACCAGCTTCTAAAGATGAAGAGGAGTCCTGCCCTCCAGGAGCTGACATTCTACTTGGTGGGGACAGAGAACATACGCACAGAGGTTTAAATTCAGGGGAGTCAGGGAGGGGTGTGTGGAAAAGGGGAGAGGGGCATAAGCCCCCTAGGAAAAACTGAAGAGGGAAAGGACACTTTCAGTTAATAGACCAGAGCAGCATCACAGTGGGGGAATGTCCTGGGCTCCATAACCTCCAAAGGTTGAGAGATACTGGACAGGGTTCAAGAAGATGTCACAAGTCTCTCCTCTACCCAATAAACTTTGGCACTGCTTCTTACCTCCAGGATCAAACAAAGATGCCCTTCCCAACACGGCCCCAACCTACCTTTTTAGGTTATTACCTGAATTGCTTCCTCTGCCAGAGTCCAATCGGTCTGTCCTTGCTCCTCCTCCATGGTGCTCACTTGTTTACCACTTCCAAGTCTTTGCCCTGCTTGTCTCCCCTGCTTGGTGCTCACTCTCCTTCCCTGCATCTCTCAGAATCCCTAGTTTCTTTCAAGGTGCAACTGTCTTTCAGAGGATTTTCTGTTCTTCCCCACCTTCCCCCAGTCTCTAGTGTCTTCCTCCCCAAATCACCTTTCATTCATTTCATGTACCCATTGCCTCCTGAACCCTCTCTAGTCATCTTGATCAATATCTGGCCGCTGGACCCAGTTAGCTCTGGAGGAGAAAGTGAGGCTGGTAATTTGCATGGTCCTCCTCACTTACATTCAATTCACTCACATGTCCTGGCATCACCTCCCTGATGCCATGGTCCTCTGAGAATGAAGGTCACACAACAACACCTACCAGCTGTAGCCAGCAACTGGCCATTGCACTTCATTCCTTGGCACAGGGCTTGTTTTACTTTTATCCCTGTGCCCCAGGGCTTGACGATGACCCAGGTGGGACTTTGGAAATGTTCTTAGGAGCCCCCACTGGTGCTGGTTGTCCTTTGTTCTCGAAGAGGAGCAAAGTGACATCACTATGATAAAGGCAAGTTTCAGTGTGTCCGACTGTGGCTGATCAGACTAATAGAGCTCAGAATGCTCTACCACAGGTTGGGTACAGATAGTCCGTGTGAACATTTGGGGTGGCTACTCCAAATTTGTGCATCCTGTGTTTACTTTGTGCTGTCTCAATTCTGCTTTGCTCAAAGAGCACAGCACTCTTTCTGATGTGGGCATGCCATGCTGAGCGGTCCTGTGCTAGTGTCTCCCATGTCGCAACAGTTAAATCCAAAGTTCTTGAGAGAGACCTTGAGAGTGGCCTTGTATCGTTTCTTCTGGCCACCATGTGATCGTCTGCCACATGCAAGTTCTCCATAAAATAGTCTTTTTGGTAAGTGTACATTTGGCATTTGAACAATGTGGCCAGCCCATCAGAGTTGTGCTCTCTGAAGTATGGCTTGAATGCTTGGAAGCTTAGTTCAAGACCTCATTGTCTGGTACCTCATCATGCCAGGTGATCCTCAGAATCTTCCTAAGACAGTTCAGATGGAAGTGATTCAGTTTGTTGGCATGGCGCTGGTAGACTGTCTCTGTTTCACAACCATATAACAATGAGGTCAGCACAATGGCTCTGTAGACCTTAGAGTTTGGTAGTCAGTCTAATAACTCTTCTCTCCCAAACTTTTCTTCAGATCCTCCCAAACACTGAGCTAGCTCTGGCAATGTGTGCATCAACCTTATTGTCAATGTGTACATCCCTGGAAAGTACACTAACAAGGTAAGTGCACTTATCCACAGCATTCAAAGCTTCTCCATTTATTGAAACTGATGGTTCCATGTATGGGTGGTGTGGTGGTGACTGATGGAGCACCTGCGTTTTCTTGGTAGTAAATGTCTGGCCCCATTTGGTGAACTCCCCCTGAAATCAGTTAGCCTATTGGTATCAATGAGCTTTGGCGAAGGGATTTTTTCCTGAAGAGTTATAGCAAGGACATAAATCACAGAAACATCCCCCACCAGGAGCGCATTCTTCCCTCAGCACATACTCATTCACTGGGGAGAGTGAACTTGGGTTTAAGAACAAAAGTACTTGGGCACAAGTGTGGCACACAGGATCAAAGGAGACCTCCCCCCTCCTAACCCTTTTCTCCCTTTTACCTACCCAGGTTGGGTATGATGGGTATGATAGATACAATGTATGTGATGAGTATAATGGATATGATGTGTATGATGGATACAATGGGTTTGATGGGGTACAGTGGATATGATGGGTACAATGGGTATGATGGGTATGATGGGTACAATGGGTATGATGGGTATGATGGGTACAATGGGTATGATGGGTATGATGGGTACAATGGGTATGATGGGTTCGATGGGTATGATGGGTTCGATGGGTATGATGGGTACAATGAGTATAATGGATACAATGGGTATGATGGATATAATGGGTACAATGTCACTGGTGGATGAGCTGCTCCTTTCCTTGGCTGGGCTAGCTTAGGTCATGCCTTCCCTGGACTATTACTGCCCTCTTCTACCATGGTGGCTCCCACCATGCCTGGACTCCGGAGCAGATGGAGACCCCCAGATGGACACAGATGTGTGGCTGTAAACACCTCCATGCATCACTCTTGATGAATTGAGGCAAGAAAATACAGAACTGACATGGTGGATCCTGGAGTCACACTGGCTTTTTGCCTGTATCCCTTTTCACTCTCCAGCACAGGACAAACTGATCTAAGGGACTCCAGTTTCCATGACCTGCCCCCTTAGATGGGCTTCTCAGGACCCCTCAGTATGGTGGGAGTGCCAAGGGGATCCTCCTGTGGCTAGAACAAAACACTGCTCGTCCTCTTTTCTTCCTCTGCAGCCTCTAGGCTTCCACTGGCCCCATAGAAAGTCCCTTAGATTGTGGGGTTGTAGAATAGGGTGCTGGATTTGGACAGAGAGGACCTGAGTAACTGCTACTTACTGCATATGGGACTGAGTAGACCGGGCCTCACTTTCCCTCTCTGCAAAGTGAAGAGCTCTGACCTCTGAGGTCCTTTCCAGCTCGAAATCAATGATCCCGTCTTCTTCACTGTTTCCTCCTTTGTGGAGACAAGATGGTCATCCCTGGGAGCACACCTATTCAGGGGCTGTGCTGGAGTGAACAGAGAGTGTGAGTGTGTGTGGGACCTGGTGAGATTCTTGGTGCCTGTGTGTGGGCCTCTCCCTTTCTCTTTATTTCCCTCCATGTGGAGCCAGCCTGGGAGCCCAGATGAGGCCCCTCTGCACTGGACCTGGGAAGGAAATTTTGGCTCTGGTGCTCCGGGCCATTTCCACTTTGGTTACTCATCTGTTCTGGGGAGGGATGGCTGTGAACATGTCTGAGTCCTAGCCTGTGGGTGCCTGAGTTGTGTCTTGGGGGACAATTAAGCCGGGGTCTTTCCTTCCAGTGTGTGGTGCTGGATGAAATCTTTCCCATTTGGGTGTTGTAAAGTCTTATATGAGCAAAGGGTGGGGACCCACAAAGTGTTTTATGGGCTATTTACCCATCACCTTCTTGAGAGTTCCCACAGGGTTTGTGGGCTGGATGGAGGGTGTTTTTTTTTTATTCCTTGACATGAGAACCCATCCAAGAATGGGGAATGAGTGCACACAATCTGGGCACAGAGGAGAGAGAGAAAGCCTCAGAAGGTCACAAGAAGTTGTTAGAAAGAGCTATGGATGCTGGGTCATCAGGAGCTCTGGCTTGTGTCCCTCAGGGTCCCAGGTTGTACCCCTCAGAGTCCTCCTGATTTCCCTTTCCATATTAGAAATACTTCTCATGGAAAGCTCTAGGCTGTATTCCCACTGAGGTGTCAGGGGCTGAGAACAACTGA
The DNA here is from genome assembly GCA_023548195.1 of Bettongia penicillata ogilbyi. NCBI lineage: Eukaryota > Metazoa > Chordata > Mammalia > Diprotodontia > Potoroidae > Bettongia > Bettongia penicillata. Next base: position 1,488,185 of record JAJHZJ010001065.1, read on the forward strand.
GAGCTGGTCTTTTCTTGGGTCAAACTCAGAGGATCATGGAATGCCAGAGGTATCTAGTCTAGAACTCTTAAATGGATATGTGGGAACTTGGCTTTTTAAAAAATATTTTGATAACTGTATTTTATAAAAATTTCCTTTGTGATCCTAGGTATTTTGTTCATTTAAACAGTATTTTGGGAAGGGGCTCATAGGCTCCCAGGCAGGGCTGAAGGAATCCAGGACAGAAGGACAGTGATCTGTCCCTGTTCTGGTCCAACTGTTACAGTAAATTGAAGTCCAGATTTGGGGAAATGACTTACCCAAGTACCCACCTGTACTAAGTATTGCCTTCCCTTCCAAGCTTCCTCGTATTTGATTTGTGTGTCTTTTATAGGCTGAGAGGAAACCTAACCTTGGATGAGGAAGGTCTGGGTTCAAGTCTAGCCTCTGATACATGGTGGCAGGGTGATCCTGGGTAAGTCATTACATCTCTAACTCCCTAAGTCTAGAAGCTGCAGAGGAATTGAGTGTCCTCATCTGAGAATTCTCTAAGCCAGTGCAATCATCAGGTTCAGTCTCTGTCTTTCTTACATGGCTAAACCTAGACAGTTGTGTCTCCAATTAGAATGTGATCCCCTGGTGGGCAGGAACTGCTTCCAGCATCAGGGACAGGACCCCACCCATTTTAAAGATAAGGAAACTGAGGCTGTCTGGCTGGTGGGGGAGGCCGAGGAGCAAATGCCAGCCTTGGGTTCTGAAGGTGCCTCACAAAATCTCACTGCCACAGCCACAGTCACTGTACACTCTGTGCTCTAAGGGTCCTCCTGGCTTGGACATTGCCTCTTCTGAGTTCTCTTTTCTCTCTTGGCACCCAATGGTGTGTGGTCATTCCAGGGTTCTTAGTAATGTCCACCAAGCACCCTACATTCCATTTATTTTGTGGCCAGATCCTCTATTAGTGGCCTGAAGAGGGCTTTTCACAGGTTTCTCAGCTGAACCTTGGCTTGGGATGTTTGCATTCAGGAGCAACAGATTGTGAAGCACCCTGTGGATAAATCATAGGTCTCTGGGCTGGGATGGTGGCATACTGGAGAGGTCACAGAGGCCTTGGTCTCTGGGTGACCTCCTGGGCTGCAGCCTCTCCCCAGAGCCTCCCAGGAAGCTCTGGCAGGACTCTTGGGGAGAGGTATCTGCCTCTGCCTCCCATGACGATGGATCAGGCCTGAGGGTTCCCTGAAGCAGCTTTGAACAGGGGTCTGCATACTGAGGCCTTGATGAGAAGAGTCCTTCAGTCTCCTTTTCCCCCTCTGGTTGGGGAGGGGTTTGGACTCAAGGATCTCAGGGACACATTCTCTCCCTCCCACAGAAGCAGCTGCTGCTTCTTGACACTTCAGAGTTTGTAGAACATTTTCTTTTCCACAGCTTTGGGAGACAGGTGGCTTGAGGGAGACCAGCCCCATCTGATAACAGTGCAAGGATATGCCCAAGGTTTCCCAAGAGCTGCTAACACTCCAAGGCCATCCCCAGTGGAAGGCTCCCCTCTGTCCCATGCTGCCCCGCACACCATGACTCTCCTCCTTCCCTGCCAGCCCTGGAGGGTCTCCATCCTGGAGCCAGCTAGATGTGGGACTTGGCAGTCCACCCTGAGGAGACTCTCCAGGTTCTAGCCTGGCCTGCTGGCTGACGGGACCCTGGCCTGTCTGGCCCAGGCTCTCCTCCCATGACTGGGAGGGATGGACTGCCTGGCTGCCTCAGAGGCCTGGGGCTGCAGCCCCCCAGGTCTCTGCTGGTTACCTCATCCATGCATGTTTATGGGGCCAAGGCCCTTTGCAGACAAAACACTCTCGGACAAGCCAAATACTAGGGAAACACGGCACCTCCAGAGGGCCTGGGTCTGGCTTTTCTGCTGAAAACCACTTTCTTCCTTTTCCTTTGGCAAAGGAGGCAATGAATTATTTCATCCAATGCCCTGTCCACGTCTCTGAGACCATGCCTCTTCCCCCTCCTTCACCTTGTGGCTATCTCTTGGGGGACCAGGGGGTCCTGGGAAGGGCAGGGAAGCTGGTAACATGGATGGAGGGGTTCAAAGACTTTATCCAGGTAAAGACTATGTCATCATCCTGGTAATTAGCTTACTGGAGCAACAGAAGAATCCTGCCATTTCCCCCAGAGGTGTCATAGTATGATGGCCCACTTTGAAGGGGGTGAAGTGGCCCTGGGAGCAGAGCCCTGTACCTGCAGTCAGGAGGACTTGAGTTACAATTCAGCCCATTTTACAGCCCGAATTGATCATTTCAGAATCTCCATGTGAGAATGGGCTTGGCTCCAATGTCTAATCAGTCAGTCAAGCCTCAGATGGTTTTAGGAAAGGTTGGCTCTGGGCTGATGTAGGTAGGCAAGGACAGAGATGAAATTGTTCCTACCCTCATGGAATTCCACGTGCACATATAGGTATCCACACTCTATGAAACAAGAAGATGCAAAATATGTAGGCAGCAGAGCCAAGACTGCTTTTCTAGAAGAGGCCCATGTGGCTTGAGGAGGTGGGGAGCCTTGAGGAGAATTAAGGATTTTAAGATGCACAGGTGAGGAGAATGTGGATTCCGGAGGCAGATGGGAAATGGAGCTCTGTGAGTGAGGAATGGTTCAGGGTCCATGTTAGGGACCCTGGGAGTCCGAGCCTGATCTCTCGGGCCCACAGGCTTATCTGACCAGCAGAGGCCTGTAGGCCCTGGGGGAGTTTAGCTGTAAGCAATGTCTGAGGCGGGAGACAAGATAGTAAGAACTCAGTTTATTCAAGCAGTGAGAGGTGCTTTTATCTCTTTTCTGACACCAGTGCCCTAAGTGAACCTATCATCCAGTAGTTTGCCCTTATATAGAAGTAATTTACCTTATGCCAGGACTGCCCAGGGTGGACACGTAGCCCCTAGAAAGAAAAACATTTTGGGCTTCTTTGTTCTCTGGAAAGCCTGGGAAAATAGCCTTGAGCAAAACAGGGGCGGAACCCTTCCTCCCAGCGCCATCTTGTTCATGCCTTACCAGTCTCCCCTCAGTTTACCTGAGTCGTGACCAGTGAATGCCGTCCAAGAGGCTGGGGGTTGGCAATTCCCTTACAGGCCCAGTCACCCATAAGGATGTTAGAAGGCTAGGAAGGGTACAGGTTGTTTTGAGTTGATATCACACCTTAATAATGAGTCAGTGGAGTTTACTGCTGGACCCATGCTTCAGGATACCACTCTGTGGAGTGGAGGGATTGGATACCAGGGAGTGCACAGTGCTGGATCCAGGAGGAGGCTCTTCTGGCTCTGTAGGTGCCAGCTGTGTGAGGGGAGGGAAGACTGAGAGGCTCGATTGACTGAGATCATCTGATATGGAGCCTAAACTGGTTTCTTCACAATGTCTATCTGTTCCTCCTGGTCCTGCCTCTGGGGCTAGGCAGACCAAGGCTAGCCCACCTCCTTAGCATGAAGGTCCTTCAAGTATGAGACCACATCTCTCATGCCTCATCGTCCCTCTGCTCCCCTCTCCCCATCCCGGTCTTCTCTTTCTCAGCTAAACTTTCCTAGGTATGCCAGATACCTCGCCCTTAGGCTGGCAGACTGACAAAGCTGGAAGGCACAGAAGGCTATTTAGTCCAGCCTCCTCATTTACAGATGAGGGAACTGAGGCAACAAGGGGAGACATGACTTGTCCAAGACCACACACAAATTACTGGAGAGTCAGAAATTGGGCCTTTCTCTTGCCTCTTTTCAGGACTAGGCAATCTACTTAGTAGAATGAATAACTGACATGCTTGATCAGGGTCCTAAGAATTTGCCTGCACCCCAATGAAAACAGCTACTACTGGGTGCCCATACCTGAGGGAGCAACTCCCCAAACTGCTCTCACCATAGTCTGGCCAGGTGTTTCTGGTCACTCACCATGGAGGAATCCCACCAGGCTTCTCAAAGGCTAAGTGTGTCCTTGGAAGCCCTGCTGGTGTCCAGGACCCCATTCCATCCCTGTCCTGGGCAACTGCCCTCTGGTCTCTGAGCCAAGGATCAGTAAAAACTAGACCAAACCAAACCGAACCCTCAAGGGAGAACAGACTGTTCACTGTGTCCCAGGCTCAGACCAGCCAGGCTGTAGGGCAGGGGTAGAGTTGCCTCAGGGAAGAGAGAGAGGCAGGGAGCTCTCCCATAGTCCCATCCTCACTAGCCATTCTCATCTTATGTCATCTTTGTCCACTTGCTGGGTGGGAGGGAAAGCCTCCTAGATATCTGGATTTATGTCATCTGGACTCCATCCAACTTGGACTACTCTCCCTCCTTCTCCTACCTCCAGGCTTGTGCTCCCACTGACTTTCACACTAAGAGTAGGCTCCCCTGGACTCTGCCTGTTCTCAACCCTTCCCCTCGGGCTCAACTCCAGTGCTGCCTCCTCCAGGAAATGTTCCCTGACTTTCCCCTTCCCCCAGGTGACCCCCACCCCAGCTCCCCAGAACCCCTGACTGGCCCCCTCCTTTAAGCTTAGGTCACAACATTCCATCCTCCTTGCCTGTGTTCATATTGTGTCCCAGAATAGAAAAGATCCTTGAGAGCCAACCCTGCGAATGGCTTCCTCTTTGTGTTTTTCTGTCCTCTCTCATCCCCTGGCTCCACTCAGTACAGAACTTGGCAAGACAGTTTTCACTCAATCTCCATTTGAAGAAGGGAAGTTAAATGAAATCATTCAGCTGGTATGTCAAAGGGATGCTGTCAGACATTGCATACCTACATTTTAGCAAAGTATCTGCCAGTGTCTTGGACTTTTCTCATTCCCTCAAATCCTATCCTCTTCTGGTTTTTCCTATTACTGTTGAGAGGACCATGGTTCTCCCAGTCCCCTAGACTCCCAACCTACCAGTCATAATGGGTTCTTCACTCTCTCACCCTCCCCACCTCCCCCATATCCAATATGGTGCCAAGACCTGTTGACTTACCTCTGCAACATTTCTGGTCAATTTCATCTCTGCAACATATCTTGTTGATTTCACCTCTACCGGCATTTCTAGGTCAATTTCACCTTTTCAGCATCTCTTGTTGATTTCAGCATCTCTTGTTGATTTCACCTCTAAGGCATCTTTGGTCATTTTACTTCTTCTATATTTCTTGTCAATTTCCCCTCTGCAGCATCTCTCAGATACGCCCCTCTCCTCTCCAACAGTGGCCTCCACCCTGGTGCAAGCCCTTATCACCTCAGACCTGGACTACGACAGCAGATGCTGGGGCTGGGGTTCTAACAGCCTGCGGTTTCTCCCTACTCTAATCCATCTAGTGCATGTCTGACTGTGTCACCCCCTGCTCAATAAACCCAGTGGCTCCCTATTGCCTCCAGGAGCAAACATGAAATGCTCAGTTTGGCCTTTAAAGTCCTTCCTATCTTTCTAGTCTTCTTAGATTTCACTCCTTCCATGTCTCCTTGTTGCTTCTCATACACATCACTTCATTTCTGGTCACCCACCTTCCCCATGCCTAGAAGCCTTTCTCTCTCCTTCCCTTGCTGTCTTATCTTCCTTCACTCTTTTCCTCTGCAAGAGGCTTTCCTGGCCTTCTCCTTTCACCCATTCTGCTTATTTCTGCATCTCTCTGAGATCACCTTCCAGCTACTCGGTGTGCACCTTGTTTGTAAACAGTTGTTAGCATGCTGCCTCCCTCTATTAGACTGTGAACTCCCTGAGGGCAGGTCTTTTGCTTTTCTTTGTATCTGGAACACTTGTCATGGTGTTACAGCTGAGGCGCAGCTTTAAGGTCTGTGATCTACAGGCCTGCTCACTGTTAGACTCAGAGAGAGCTGGCCTCGATGGCCTTGTGTGACCTTCTCAGCTCAGAGAACCTGCAATTGATTTGAACTGTGCAGCTCTGGGGAGCAGAATTCCTGGGACTAGGTTCTCTTCTGTGGGAAAATGCATCTGTATGTGAGAATCTGTGAGGAATGGTGGAGGGGGCTGCGGAGCCCACAGAGGTATGTGGTGGGTCAAGCCCTGGACTCAAAGCCCTGTGACATCAGCACCTTTTCTCTAGAACCTTGTAGAGTTCCCGTATGAGCCTCTGCTGAGCCCTTGGCACAGCGTTACTGGAGCCAAGTGTAGGAGTTGGTCATCCTTTGGCTTTGCCCAGGACTGCAAGCCTTCAGAGGGCTTCCCCAGCATACTAGTGGTACCACTGAGTATGGAGTCATCCTCTTTCTGAGTCCTGGGAATTCTAACAGCAGCTTGTTGCCTACAGGAACCCAGGAGAGACAAAGCATGTTCCTTTCAGCATGTCTAGGGTTAGAGAATTTTTTTCCTATCCATCTGGCATCAAGGGAAACTGAGACTCAGACAGTAATTAGACTAGCAGGCTTTATATGGCACATTTAAGTCTCAGAAGGGAATTGTCGTTGCCCAAGCTTACCCAGCTCCCAAAGACATCTCAGAAAGTTGAATGAATTAATGTATATTTGCACACATTGTAGGGCTCCACTGTGACCTCTGGGTCAAGGGGTTTCTCCCTATGGGGTGAAATGTTCACTGGGTGTCACTGAACAGAAAGAGAGCACAAAAGAGCACTGGTTTTAGTCAGAGTCTTGGCTTCAAATTCTGCCCTTAGTAACTGGACTACAAGCAGCATGGACTTCAGTTTCCTCCTTCATAAAATGAGCCTCTGAGGTCTCTTCCAATTCCTAGAGCTGTAATCAACAATCCTTCCCTTTGAAACATTGCATATATGTGTGTGCATGTACATGTGTGTGAGTGTATGTACATACTCTGGTGTCTTTGGGGGTTTCAGTGTGTATCTGTGTGAATGGCTTTACACATGGGGAATGTCCAGAAAGTGATGACAACTTTTTGTACATGACTCATGCTCTGTCTAATTGTTTTTGCATATTCAAACCTACAACTGAATCATAAGATTGTCAGAGCTGAGAGGGCCTGGCTTATGATCTGGAATAGAGAATGTCAGAGCTGGCAAGGATTTGGAAGCTAGAACAGAGAGGGAATTCAGAGATTCTCATCTTCATTGTGTTCAGGAGCCCAGTGAGTTCCAGCAAGGCAGAGGGAGCCCACCTGTGCAGATTAGGTACCATTTCTGCCCCAGAGCCGGGGCAGTGCATGGACCTCTTCCAATCCCTTGCCTCTGCTGTCCAAGGTCATCTGTGAGATGTCTACTGCAGACCTTTGTGGGTGGAGATCTTAAGGGGCAGGGGAGTGGCAGTTCAGTAAACCCAGGCCCACTTCTGAACTGGGAGTAGGTCAGCTGCCTCCTGGCCTGAGCTCCCTCAGTCCTGGCCCAGCCCCACCTCTGGGTCTAGCAGAGAGGCTGTTGGACACCTAACAGTCCTGAAAGGATACCAACATGATGAGTTCAGTTTGACTAAATTGGTGCCATGTGCACTGAATCCCCTGGAGGTGCTCACAGTTTAAGAAATGAGAGGGTGGGAAGCATTCTTGGCAAATGGTCTGGTAGGTTTCTCTTAAGACCCCTCCCCCAATCAGAAAGAGTCTAAATGTTTATTTTTCAGAAAGGAAATGTCCTGAGGCTCTCCTGTCTTTTGTTTCAGGGATGGCCTTTTGGAGAGCCTGGGCCCATGGAGGAGGAGGCAGGCGCTGGTGGGGAGGACTATGGAGTTCAGTTCATCAGCACTGAAGAGGTCTTTGGGGAGATGCTGCGCCCCACATGTGGGAGATAAGCAGCCTGGTATGATGGCAAGGGGATTCCATTTAGCACCAAAGTGGGGGCAAGAACACTGGATTGGGCACCAGTTATAGCCAGATGGCACAGGCCTTGGTATGCTCCCCTTTGTACCTGGGCTAGTGCCTTGGGAGGATGGCAGACCTCCCCAGAAGGAAAGTCTCATTGGTCTGGGGACTTCTTCCACCAGTGTAGACTGCACCCTCTATTATGTTTGAGCCCAAAGTCTTTGAGAACAATTCATCTCCTTCAACCATCTTTGTGTCAAACTCTTCTGCACTGTGCCAGGCTGAACTTCAGACAACAGATGTGTCTGGTCGGTCCTTCCCTGGGCTGTTCCTCTGGAACCTTCCTGGCTTGACAGGAGCCCCAGAAAGCCCAAAGTCACTTCCTTGATTCTTTGGGGCTCCTGAGGTGGAGGTGGGGAGGGATGGTGAAAGGCTTTGGAGCTGATGTTAGTCATAGCCACAGCATCTCTGGCATGTGTCAGAAGACTGATGCTTTCATCAGCACAGGGTATCTCTCTCTGGGCACAGTCATTGCCCCTTCCTGCTTGATCAGGGAGCAATTGTGAACCATGCTAGTGGCCAGCTCTTCTGGGGAGGGATCTGCCCGCCTCTAGTTTGACTGATCTATACATGGCAGACCAAACCCCGCTAGTCAGATCTGTCGTAGAGACTTGCTCATCGCATTTCCCTTTCGCTGTGATGCCAGGCAAAGTCTGGGTGTGCAGGTGTGTGTTGCTCAGCATGCTCCTGGTGGGTTCTCCCAAGGGATGATGCTTGAAAATAAATAGGTACTGTTGTGTCCTGTCTCTCCATCACCTTTGCTCCTCCCTGCCCTGAGCTGCTGAAGCCTTTCTGAGGGTCGAGTTTTCTTTCAGGCACAGATCAGTGACCTCCTTCTGAGAGCTGTTATTCCTACGTCTTCCTGGGTATGGGGGAAGTCACTGGTGGAGTTCTTGAATCTAGATAGGGTAGGAGCCTGAGAGGTCAGCTAGCCCAACCTCCGTCCTTACAGATGAGGAAGCCCCGACCCAGAGACATAAAGAGTCTAGTCCAGGGTCACACAGGTAGTGATTGTCCATGGTGGAATTTGAGCCCAGAGCCAGGGCTCTCTTTACTATGCCAGGCTATGAAGGTTCCCACCCATGATTCAGATGACTGCCCATCCAAGTTTGTCCTTCTTGGGCCATCTCTTCTCATAACTGCCTCGAGGGCTCCAGCCAGCGTGCTGGGGGTCCTCCTGGTGTTTTCCCAAAATCCCAGAGAGACCAAGGGAGCACATGGGCCACCATTAATTGTCTGCTCACTCTTGCTATGTAACTGCTTTATCTTTTACCTGGTTATGTGCTGACCAGATGGCAGATATCCATAGGCAGGAGGCAACACCGTGGGTAGAGAGCTGATCTTGGCATCAGGAAGACTTGAGTTTGAACCTGCCTCAGACCCTTTATAGCTATGTTACCCTGGATAAGTTACTTACAATATGCTCTGAACCTTAGTGTCCTCATCTGTAAAATGGGGTCATCATTGTATCTCTCTCCTAGGATTATTGTCAAGACCAAATGAGATAACATATGTCAAACCCTTTTCAAACCTTAGAGTGTGATAGAGGTATTAGCCGGCTGGTAATAAGGAGGACTCCCTTACATTTTCACATACATATCCATGGGCTTAGGTGGTCCTTCCAATAGCAGGGCAGATGTTGTCATGATTTTCTAGATAAGAAAATTGGAGCTCATTGACTTTAAGTGACTTGCCCAGGGACACATTTAGGACCAAGGGACAGAGCTAGCACTGAAGGTTCCAAATTCAAGCCTGTTCCATTCTATTGGCATTTCTTAAGCCAGCTGTGTGGGAGGCCCCATGTTGGGTGCTGGGCATACAAAGATAAAATGTGACTCTGTGTGTGTGTGTATGTGTGTGTGTGTGTGTGTGTGTGTGTGTGTGTGTGTGTGCGTGTGAAGAATCAGCAGTCTACGTATAACTGTGGCACAAGTTGGAATGTGAGGAGGCTAAAAGAGGGGTGAGGGAGGTCCCAGAGAGTGGGGAGGTGGGCATCCCTGCTGCGATTGTCCCAGGAGAGCCTGGGCATTTGACCTGTAGGGACAGGGAGGCAGCAGCTAAAAGCTCTGACAAGGGCACCAGCCTGTCTCCCATTGTGATGCTGATGGGCAGGAGCTTGTAAAAGCAGGACATCCAGTCAACAAACTTTTAAGTGCCTACTCTTCCCAGGCAGGCAGGTAGTGCCATAATGCAAAGTGCTGGACCTGGAGTCAGGAGGACCTGAGTTCAAATCGGACCTCAGACACTGACTAGCTGTGTGACCCTGGGCAAGTCCCTGAACCCTATTTGTCTCAGTTTCCTAAGCTGGAGGAGCTGGAGAAGGAAATGGCAAACTAGCATAGTATCTCTGCCAAGTAAACCTCAAAGAAGGTCACAGAGTATCACATGTGAGTAAAACAACTGGATAACAAAAACAAAGATTCCCCAAGCTCGATGCTAAGCACTGGCAACTCAGAGGAGGGACAATTTCCTAAAGTGACTTTCATGCAGTGGTTGCAGATCTCACTGAACTGCTCTGTGAGAGAGCCAGAGAGCCCTCCAGGAAGTGGTGGTGGGAGGTCTGATTCTTTGGTCTGGGGGCTCCTCCTGGCTGTCTCATCTTGTGTGGCACAAGATGGGGGGCAGGAATCCTGCTCTGTGGGGAGTGTGCTGAGCTGCTGAGATCTTAGCTACAGAGAATACTCTTCCTTTGAGTTCTTTGTGTGGCTTGTCTGGACTTGGTGGTTTGTATGCCAGCAGGGACTGTCTTTGGCCTTTCTATATAGGCCCAGACCCAGCACAGTGCTAGGCACATAGGAGGTGCTTTATAATGTTTTCTGACTGACTGAACCAAACAGTGCCATACTTGCTCTGTGACTGGTTGAGCCAGGCAGATCTGACCCTGGCACTGGCCAGTTCTGAGGCTCTTTCTCCGGAACAGAGACCAGATGATTTCCTTGACACATAAATTCCTGATTGGTTGACAGTGTCATGTTCTACATTCCCTCCCCCCCACCCCGGGTTATGCTGGTGATCTTTGTGTTAAAACACATTCCATCTACACATGCATGCTCAATGACCCTGGGAGGATACAGGAGAAGCTCCTCTCCCCCCACCTTCTCAGCTCAGCCCACAGCTAGGGTCAAAAAATCTGGGCATGTCTGGGACCCAGATGACAAGGCCTGGAGAATGTTTCTCCACAAAAGTCACTCACTAAGGGGGTCTCTCTGGCCATGTATTCTGGCTGCACTAAGCTGGTCTTGGAGCGTCCTCAGGCTCTTGTCTCTCTTAGAGCTGGCTGGGTCATTCCATTTTCCTGGCCTGGGTTGTGTCTTTTGATTCAGCCTTGAATCAACTCACAGAAATGTGGTCCCTATTAAGGCCTGACAGCTCTGGTACCATTGATGTTCCCCCAGGACTGGGTTTCAAGTTCCTATCAGGTGAAAGTTCTTGGGTTTCATCTCCCATGGCCCCGGGGACAAGGACTATTACTCCTCCAGACCATGTGATGTTGACGTTTAGAGACATCCCAGAATACCTACCTTCTCTGAGTCTAGGCAAAGGAGGCATGGTAAGGATGGAGAAAGCTGAGAATCTTGGTGGCACCATGCAAGGGATATGATGGTGGTCATGGGGCAGCCTCAGCAGCAGAGGAAACAGAGCTGGCCTTGGAGGCAGGTGACTTGGCTTCAGAGCACCCCTAACTCTCAATGACTGTCCCAGTACCCCTGGGAGGATGCTGAAACTCTCAGAACCTTGCTTGCCTCATCTGTAAAATGGGGATAAAACTACAATCACTACCTCTTGGAGGAGTTGTGAGAAAAGTGGTTTGCAAATCCCTGAGAAGCTCTAGAGATGAGTGATTATTGAGCCTGGTGGCAACCTGAGATAGGGAGAACCAACATTATTGTGTCCATACTACAGATGATGAGTTTGAGGTAGGGTATATGACTTACCATAGTCATGCAATTAGGGAGCAGGAAAGACCAGAATGTAACCTGGGTCTTTATGGGAGGGAGAAACTGGATACTTTCTCACCTTTTCCTACATATTTTATTGCTTTTCAGGCCTATTTAATAACTAGTGGTCCAAGTCCAGAGGGGATTCATGGGAGTGAGTTACTGATGTCTCTGTGGAATTACCAGTAAATGTATCCCCAAGAAAAGTTCCCATGAGTAACATAATCGGGGGAGGAAGTGCGGCTCCCAGAAAAGTAATGATTATGTCAATGGGGATATTTGGAAAGGAAGCCTTTGTTTGCTTTGAGGCTGGACCTCATCTCATAAAATGTCATTGACCTCTACTTACTTCTTTTCTTCTTCATCATCATCACCTTCATCATCACTTTTATCTTCTTCATCCTTACCTTCAGTCCCTTCTTCTTCACTAGTCATCATCATTTTCATCTTTTTAGTCATCACCACCACCATCATCGTCATCATCACCATCATTGCCATCATTATCATCGTCACCATCGCCATCATCTCCATCATCACCATCATCTCCATCATCACCATCATCGTCATCATCATCTCCACCACCATTGCCATTGTCATCATCACCACCCCCATCGCCACCATAAATGATCTGGATCCTCTTCATTGTCATCATCAGCATAATAATATTTCCATCAGCCTCATCTTCCATTCCTCCCATCCCCTCATCCCCATTCTCCCCTTTCTCTTTCCCCTCTCTCATGCTGGTCATAGCTGATGTGTGAACAGTGCCTCAGATGGCAGAACTCATTCACAAATATGGCCACTGAGTCCTGCCAGCAGACTTGCGAGGTGGGGAGGAGATGATTTGTGCCCCAGTTGTATAGGTGAGGAGACTCTTTATGGTCTCACCACTGGTAAGTGAGAGAGCTGGGACTCAAGCCCGGATCCTTTTCTATTGCCCACTCAGACACTTCAAAAAGATCCTGACAGCTTGCCACATCATGATTAAAGTCCTCTGCCTGATATTCAAGGTCTTCTGAAACCTAGCCCAATCCTACCTACTTTGAAGTGTCACAGGCTCATATATACCAGATCTGGAAGAAATTTCTAGTCCAATTTATTCTTGTGTAAGAATTTCTTCTATATTACCCCTGACAAGAGGTTATTTTTATTGCTGCTTGAGGACCTCCAATGATGGCATCCTTAGGCATCCCATCCCAAACTGTGGGATAGTTCTCATTCTTGGGATACTTTTCTGGTTTCAAACCATAATCTGACTTTTTGCAGTTCCACTCCCCTCCAGTGATTCTAGTATGTTCCCTAAGGGGCCAAGTCAAGCAAGGCCAAGATCCACAACCCTTTTTGTGCTTCTCATACACATCACTTCATTTCTGGCCAACCCCCTTCCTCATACCTATAAGTCTTTCTTTCTCCTTACCTTGCTCTCTTAGCTTCCTTCACTGTTTTCTCCTGCAGGAGGGTTTTCTGGACCTCTCCCTTCACCCTATTCTGCCTTCCTCTGGCTATTACTGCTTCTCTCTGAGATCACCCTCCATCTACTCTGTGTGTACTTCCATCTGAACTGTCATAGGAATATTCTGAGGATCACCTGGAAGGATAAGGTACCAGACACTGAAGTCCTTGCTCAAGCTGAACTGCCAAGTATTCAAGCTATGCTTCAGAGAGCGCAGCTCCAATGGGCTGGCCATGTTGCTCGAATGCAAAATGTACGTTTGCCAAAAAGACTATTTTATGGAGAACTTACATGGGACAGGTAATGATATGGTGGTCAGAAGAAGTGATACAAGGACACTCTCAAGGTCTCTCCAAGAACTTTGGATTTGACTATGCAACATGGGAGACACTGGCACAGGACCGCTCAGCATGGCATGCCCATATCAGAAAAGGTGCTGTGATATATGAGCAAAGCAGTGTGCCCAAGCTGTAGTAGAGCACTCCAAGCTCATATTGGTCTAATCAGCCACAGTCGGACACACTGAAGTTTCACTTTATCACAGTGATGTCCTTTTGGTCTTCTTCGAGAAAGAAGGACGACAACCAACCAACTTGGTTTGTAAACAAGACTCAAAGTCCCCATTGCCTGAGGTCACATAGATAAAAAAATCAGGATTTGAACCCAGGTTTGCTGACTTCAAATATATATATTTTCCCTAGTATTGCTCAAGAGGTTTGGAGATGGGAGCTGGAAGGTGGAAGGCCTTGGATACTAGATGACTGTCATGCAGAGCCCAACAGAAATCCAACTGAGCTCTCAGAGGCCCGTGAGTGTTCCAGTGGAGACCCCATGGCCCATCTATGTGCCAGGCAGTTACTGAGCCCATTTCTGAGGGGAGGCCTTCGCACATGGCTTCTGGCTGCCGTGGGGGAGGCGCTCACCATCAGGAGCCGGGTTCTAATGGGATGGTGCAGGTGCAGACAGGGGCTTTCCTTCTCTGCTGCTGCTGCTGTTGCCAGACCCCAAGCCTAGCAAAGTCTCCGCTTGACACAGCAAAATGGTCAGTGTTCTTCAAGGAAAAGGGAACATGTCAGAACCATTTAAAAATAAACACAAGGAGGACCAGATGTCGTGCTTCTTGGCTTTCCTGTGCAAGGATGAAATCATTTCTTTAGATGGGTGGCTGACCCTGAGCTGGGCAGTCAGGTTTGGAAGGAGCCTGGGTTTGTCTGTCTTGGGGTAGGGTCAGCCTTTGTTGGGAGGGGCAGGTCCTGAGCAGACCTCAGTGCAGGGAGGAAGGAAGCTGTCAGAGACAGTCCTCTCCCCCGAAACCAAGTCTGCCTTGGGCTACTTAGTCTGTCCATCTGTCTGGACTCTCCTCTCTCAGGATAAAAATTCATTAAAGGATAGGCTCTGATCAAGCACTTCTCCAGGGAATAATTTGGTGGGGCTGAGGACTGTGGGGCTGGGGTGGGGAGGTTTCCTGGTATTTTCTCAACAAACTTGTTCATAGTCAGAAAATGTCAAAGCTGAGAGGGCCCATAGAACAGAAAACATGGAGCTTAGAACAGGAACGCAGAATGCCAAAGCTGGGAAGGGCCTTGAGTGGGGACAAGCCTTAAAACAAAGAATATCAGAGGTGAGAGAACTTTAGAGATCAACTCGTTTGGCTCCCCTACTTTGCAGCAAAGGAAGCTGAATCCTCAAGAAGGGACCTGGATGGCCTGGGCAGCAGGATCTTGACTCCTCCCTGTGCAGTGATTTGAGGGCAGAACACCTGCTGATGGTTGGTTCTCCAAGGGCTTCTGAGTGCTGGCTTTTATCTGTAGTGAAGAGAGCTCCTTGGAAACATTCCAGGCCATGGGTCGCTGGGCCACAGCCTCCTGAGTCTGGCCAGGGAGCTCTGCCAGCAGCCTGGCAAGGTGGAGGGCAGGGTGGGATGTGGATGTTTTCAGGGCTGTTGGCTTGAAGCAAGAGGAGGCTTTTCATTGACTTGTAGGTCATGAACCACAGCTCAGAGGCCAGAAACTAGCTGCCTGGAACAGGAGTTTCGTGGGGTCCCAGCTACCAGCAGGGGCTTCCAATGACCCACTCAGTCTTTGGGAAACCAGGTTGGATTTCTCAGGGGGAATGTCTAGAGAGACCTGGGCAGACTAGGGGGAAGGCAGTTTGGAGAGTTGCCTCTTCCGGTACTGAGGGGAACTGAGTCAGCTTCCTGAGGGATCCAGGAAGAAGTATTTGTACTTTGGTGTCTGCAGATGCTCAGAACCCCTGCACAGTAGGTCAGTTATTCATTCTTCTAACTAGACTGTCTAGAGTAGAGGTGTCACACATGTAGGCCATTGGCTGCAAGCCAATGAGGCCACAACCCTCACCAGATTATGATGCGGTGCCTATAAAACTGAATCTATAAATATGTATGGCTTTCTAAGTCAACATAAAATCCACAGGGATCCTTATGTGTCCTATATTGACTTCCATTTCTATCTGAGTTGGCCACTGGTCTGGAACCCTGGAAATTTAGGAGTTCATTTGTGGCTGTCCAGTCATTTGTGTGTGATTTTGGGCAAGTCACATGTCCCCTTGTGGCCTGAGTTCCCTCGTCTGTAAATGAGGAGGTTGGAAGAAAGGATGCCTACTGTGCCTTCCAGCTCTGCTAGTCAAGGGCTAAGGTGGCTGACTCACCTGGGGAGTTTAGCTGGGGAAAAGAAGGGTGAGGAGGCGTGTGGTCACATATTATATCAAGGAGGGAGATTCACTTTGGTTTGCCTGGCCCTGGGGGAGGGAGGAGGTTATAAAGGGGCGAATTTATGCTTGACATTGAGAAAACTTCCTAACGTTGAGAGCTCTCCCAGAGTGGGACGGGCTCCCTGTCCTTGGAAGGACTCTGACAGAAGCTTGAGGATGTCATGGAGTGTAGTTCTGTTCAGCGACACTCTGTGAGGACCCTTCCACTTTGGAGAAGCCGTGGCCTTTTTCCCAGACTGGGGTCCCCACATTCGGGATGTTCTTTCTTTTCATCTCTTCCTACCTTGAAGGCTCTGTCCAGGGGCACCTTCCTGCTTTCAGCTTCCTGATCCCCTCCACCCTCCTTGGTGCTCTCTGCCATCACATTATCTTGTGTTTAATTATCTTCCCATTTCAATGTCATTTCCGCTCCCCGCCCCCAACACTGGGCTGAGCAGTAGAATTTCCAACCCACTTGCTGTGGCCGTTTTATTTTGCTCACTCTCTGTCCATTCCTAGTTCCTCCAGCCTTGTGTTACTACGCCCATCTTCTCACCGACCCTCTGATATTGACTTCCCATTTGTAGCTGTCTTGGCCAATTTGCTGAATGTGATGGGAAACCTCAGGGTTACTCTGATCTTCATCTTACTTCTTGTTAGGGATTTGAAGCATTCTTTCATATGGTTGTCTTTGCAACCCCCAGTGCTGAACACAGTCTTTTGAATACAGTAGGCACTTACTAAATGCTGGTTGAGTTGGGTAGAAGTGGGAGTTTTCTGTCTGGAAGGACTTCAGGAAGAAAGACTGATTTAAAGGTTGGTTGGAGTGTTTTGCTGACTCTTAGTGAGGCATGGGTTGGACTAGATGAGGTCTCTTCCTGTTCTGAGATTGTCATTTTTTAGACACCAGCGATCTCTTTTCATGGCTCATTTCATTTTAGGGCTGCTCTGTGAATGGGAGGAGAGTTTCTTGTTTAACTCTGTCAGTGAGGGGAGTAAGATTCCAGGAGAGAATGAGCTGTTGACCTGGTTACTCAACAATTCTGGGCTGGCAATCCAAACTGTCCTTTTTACATGTTGTGATCTGTTCCTTGTTCAAGGTTCTTACAAATGTTACTTGAAATCTTCTTGAGGCAAAAAGTTGTGTCAGAGGGCATGAGGGAATTATGTCTGTGTGGATGCTTCTCTCCTGAGGCTAGAAATGATTGGGTTATAGATTAATGTCAAGTTAAATAAAATTGTTTCTGGCAGATTTGATCTGAAAACCACAGAGCTCAGTATTAATATTCATGTTTTTTCTTCCACAAGTCAAGGGTTATGGAGAGAAAGGCAGATTTGGAAAATGAAGGGCTGAGAAAGAAGCGGGTGTTTGAGAACTGGCAGATAATTAAAATGCAGCCATGATGAGCTTTTGACCCGAAGGCGGCAGGTCTCAGAAAAGAAGCCTCAAAATGAGTCTGCCCAGAGTCTCGAAAATCTAATAAAACCAAAAAGGAAGGAGGCTGGTGGGAAATGGGTTAGATACATATACCAAACTACATGCTAGTATATAGAAAGAAAAATAAGAGGATGAGTAAGAGATGAGCAGAAACTGATAGGGACAAAAATCCAAGAAAGGACTCATCAAGAAAAGCCATAGTCTCAAATGTTGGTAAATAAAAGTCCAAAGGGAGGTTAACCGCCTAGGTGGACTAGAGAGCTTCATTTAAGGAGGCAAATCTGACTTCTTGAGCATCCCTGGGAGCCATGAGAAGAGGTTCCTGTCTGCAACATGTCTCTGCAAAGGTCTGTCCTAAAAGGAACAGAGCAGGTGAAGGGGCAGTGGTGGTAGTGGTGGTGGTGCTGAAAACTGGATAAAATACAACAAGGGAGGAAATCCTGATGCCAGAGCTGTAAAGTGTGGTGGAAAACCTTGGGTGAAGATAGTGGAAGCAGAGATAGGAGTGATATCATTGTGGAAGTATACTGGACAGAAAGGTGAAACAAATGAGCTTCAGGAGCTAGACCACAACTCTGGACCTGAAATATCACAGCATATTAGGGGGACTTGAATTATCCGGATATCTGCAGGAGGACTCTCCCATCTCTCCTTTCCTCCCTTTCTCTCTTTCTTCCTCTTTTTCTCTCTTGTTCTTTCCCCCTCCCTTCTCTATCCCCCCCTCCTCTATCTCTCTGTCTCTGTCTTTCTCTCTCCCCCCATATCTGTCTCTCTCTGTACTGTCTCTGTGTCTGTCTTTCTGTGTCTCTCTGTGACTGTCTGTCTCTTCCCCTCCCTCCCTCTCTCCCTTCTCTTTCTCTTTATTTCTGAGACAGTTGCTATAAAGAGCTTAGCACAGTGCCTGGCACGTGGGAAGCACTATGTAATGATAGCTATTATCATTAGTTATTATCAGGGAGCTTATTTTCATGGGTGGTCAAGCTCAAATGAAATGACCAGGAAATCTTGCTATCAGCACTGTGGGGGACCTGAGCCTTGGCCTGACATAAGCTAGCTCCACATGTGTGCTTGGGGGCATCCAGGATGCTTGGGAAAGACCTGAGTCCCATTGCTCCCCACCCCCATCCCTCAGTGAGGCCCCCATTTGGAGATAACCTGAGCCCAGCTTCTATTGGGAAAAATAAATAACATTTCCTCAATCAGGTGGTTTGGTTTCTTTCTTTCTTTTTTTTTTTGGCTAGTCCACCAAAGAACATAGAAATAAAAAAAGACATTTAATCAAATCACAAGGAAAACAGATTGAGAATAGGGAGCCCCATGTACACATAATGTGTGCGGAGAACACGTGACACACAAAGGGCACATGTATGTGCACTCTTCTACAGGTCACCCCATGAGGAGTGGGGGAGGTATCCATGCAGAGAGCATGTGACACACAGAGGGCACACATGGAGGGTATGTGCGTGGTCAGGGCCTGGGGCAGGGGCCCATCTCACCAGAAGATAAGCCTGGGGTTATTGGGAAAGCCAAGGACAGAACTGAGGATGGGGGACACCGAGTTCTCTTTCAGCTGAGGATGAACCATTTCACCATAGCTCTATAGTCCAGATAAAGAAATGGCAAAGCCTGGAAATGGTTCTCATGGAAGCCCCCAGTCTAGCTCAGGGGAAGGTGCTTAGCAGCCAAGCTCAGCCCCCTCAGGGTGATGGGAGGGGGCAGCAAGGCAGGACAACTTGGCCACAGCTGTGCCAACAACAGCAGGTTGTGCTTAGTATCGGCTCTGATGGCAGTGGGCTGAGGGACTGTTATTTTTATGGGAAAAATGCAGAAAGGCTAATCTGTGTATTTATGTCTGTCTGGAAACATGCAATTACCACAGTGCTGACCTGCTTCCAGGCTCCAGTTGTGGCTCTGCCTCTCCCATGATGTCTTGGAGGAGCTGGTCCAGGCGTCCTTGTCTCAGCTTTGTCGGAGCTTGCCAAAGGCTGTGGGCACCCAGAGACAGAGGGAGGGAGGAAAGGAGAACTGGGAGAGTGGGAGAGTTGGCCCTGGATTTCTAGCCCGGGGAGGGAAGTTCTCAGCCAGGCTGTCCCTCTGGGAAATCACCATGGATGCTCAGATCCATAGCAGACTTTGAACGTAATGAAACCAAAGGCCAGCGCTCACTCACAGGAAGACTCCCATGTCTCTAGCGCCTTAGGGTTCATTCATTCTTTCCAACTAGTATTGAGAGGAAGCCTGCTACTCCATGCCATTTGTGTTGCCAATGTCTCCTCCATGTTTTCCTCTAACATGCTGGAATCTTGGTTTATGGGATTGTCTCACCTCACTTTTGGTTCTTTGCACGCATATGGTGCCCTCCATCAGCCCAGTCTACAAGCACTGATGAAATGCCTCTTATATGGCAGGCATTGCCCTTGGGCCCGGGCATCCAGAGACCAAGAAGCAATGAGCCTTTGTTTTAATGTGAGGAATGATGGATATTTACAGAATAAATACAAACCAATGCAAAGTAGGAGGGCAGGGGAGGTCATCAGGGGAGACTTCCAGGAATAGAGCTTGGAAACAGCAGAAAGCTTTGAGGTGGAGTTGAGGAGGGACCACGCTTAAGGGATGGAATACAGAGGTGTGGAGGGAGCAAGTGAGGCTCTATTCCTGAGTGTAGGAAGGCTGGAAAGATTGGCAGCAGTCAGGTTGGGGCGGAGGTCTTTAAAGGCCACACAGCAGAGATCATGTTTGACCCCAGAAACAGTGGGAGCCATTGGTGTTGATTGAGCAGGAGAATGGTGGGGGAATGGAGCAGACCTCTGCTTTAGGAAGATCCCTTTGGCAGTTCTGTGCAGGAGGCTTTAGAACGAAGGGAGAATGGGCCACGACATCCACCTACCATGCTTCTCTGTTGCCAAAGTCCCAAATGACTTTTAAGAGCCAGCTCAAAGCACACCCCCTTCATGCATGGTGTGGAGGGAATAGCTCTGCCTCTGGAGTCAGGGAAGTGGGTTTGAACTCAGCTCTCTGTTACCCACTGTGCCCTGGCTAGTGACTTCAGGCAGGAGCCAGCCAAGGGGACCTCTGAGCTCCTTCCTCCATCTTCTTGTGTATTTCCGTGACTTCACCTCTCTGGTCTCAGTTGCCTTTCTTGGAAATTGATGGTTCTGGATGAGGAGATCTCGAAGGCTCCTCCCAGCTTCAGCTCTCCCTTGATCTCTCATCCTTGCCGATTCTCCCATTAGTGTTGGAGTTTGTTCCCACAGGGGATCTGGGCAGGTTGTAATTTTCTAGCTCTGAAGGAGGCGGTCTATAGTCTCCCCACTTGACTGTGAGCTTTCTTGGACTGCATCTTGCCATATTCCCAGTGCTCTTTTCCTTTCCCCCTTTTCCTCTAGTGACCAGGCTGAGACTAGGCACAGAGGAGGGTTTTCCAGAAGCAGCTAGAGTAATTGGGGGATCATCTCTCTGGGCAGCTTTGTCTTCTTTCCAGACAGTCCATTACAAAGTAGAGTGGGTATCTTTCTCTGAATTCAGGGCCATGTTATTCTTGAAAATAAAATGATCTTTCCTGGGCCAGCCTGGCAGCCTGTCTCTCCTTCAATGCCACTGGCTCCAGCTGGTGCTCCAGGATCTTACTTTCTTCTGTATTGCAGGAACTATCTTTACTTTGTTTTTTCTGAACCTTATTGTTCTTTGATTGGGAGGATTTCACCAAACTCCGAGTCCTTCTTCCCTTGGGAGCTAGTCCTTTCCTCTCACAGATCCCACCTTTCGTTGGCTTCCTTCTATTGAACTCTTTGCAGTTTTTTTTCCTTTCCTTCTGGTTCTGCCTTCTGGGACCTGGCCAAACAAGCCAATGCTTCTTGCAGAGGAGGGTCTTCATACTTTTGTAGATGGCCGTCCCACCCGCACTAAGTCTCTTCTGCATCCCCCCTTCCCTCTGTGCTGCGATTCTCAGCTTCTTCCTCCTCCTGGTCACCCTCCTTCCCTTGAGGGTCCCTTGCTCCACAGCTTGGTCTGGTGCCTGCTTGCCCCTCCTCCTCGTGCTGGGGTTCATCCCTCTCTTTCTCTCCCTTTGGCTTCAGAAGAGAAGCTTGGGTGGGGCTGTGGTGCTGGCTACAGGTGTTTGATGGGCTGTCATGAGGAAAGTGGCTCAGCTTTGTTCTGTTTGACCCCAGAGGACAGAACTGGCAGTAATGGAAACATTGAAGAGGCAGATAGAGGTTGAATGTTCAGATGAACTTCTCCTCAGCAAGAGCTATCTCAGCCAGGGAGGAGCAGCCTGGGATGTGATGGCCTCTCCCCAACAAAGATCAGCTCATCGGTTGTTGGAGTTGCTGCCCGCACCATCCTTGGGAAGGTGCACATTGGTCTAGATATCCTCCCAGGTCTAGTCTAGACATAAAATGGGTTGGGAACCCACCAGGGCTACGCCTGGTTTAGGTTCCAGTCACCTCCCAGAATGTCTGGGCCAGTTGAATTTGCTCTGGGCAGCTGGGTGTCTCATCCCTGTGTCTATGGCCCAGGCTTCCCCAGTAGATGTGTGCTTTTAGCATTCTCAGCTCATTTGTCCTCTAGGCCACAGTACTTCTCCCCTTCATGGTCCTAACTCAAAGAGACTAATTTATGAGCTGAGCTTCCATTCAGCTTCCCGTAAAGGAAGACAGCTGGATGGAGCATGGAGGTGGGGTCTGTCTGCTAGTGTTTCTCTGCCTCATTCATTCCCTAGCTCCCCCCTACCCCAGCTCTGCTCCTCTGGCTCTGTGGGGGCCCAGCCTTCCCTGCAGTCGATCTGCCCCCAGCCGCCTGCTTGCCTGGGCTTCATTTGCTCTGATTTCCCTTGTCTCTCCTTCGGCTCCTCCACTCTTTGTTGAGACTTTGAGCCATTTTTTCTTCTAGGCTTTCTGGCAGCCCCCAATGCATCTCTTTGGGGCTTATCAGTGTGTGAGGGCAGAGTGGGAGGTCTTTCCAAAATAACCGCTCTCACTGTTCCCCATGAAGACCATTTTCCCAGAACTCATATAAAAAAAAAGAAAAAAGTTACAAGATAGTTTGGAAAACTTTGAAATCATTACCTTTTGAGAATCCACTCGATGCAGTGGCTAGAGAATTGGATTTGGAGTTAGGAGGACATGGGTTTAAGTCCTAATAATCTTGTGACTCATATACAGCTGTAGGGAAGAGCACACAAAGCTACGCGGTAATCTGAATTCCTCTTTTGGGGAATCAATGCATCTTCCCCTGGGGAAATTCTAAGGTAACTTTGTATCTTAATTTACATATCTTGTGTAACAAAACATCTGCTGAGACTAGCTCCTCAGTGGGCTTCCAGCATTCTACCTTCCCTGGGACCACAACCAACCAGCAGACCAAGCACCTCCCTCTCGCGAGCTCTGCTTTCTGTCATGTCAGTTACTCCTTAGCGCTTGCCAGTCTGGCTCATGACCTCATCACTCAGTGAAGCTGCTTTTCCCAAAGTTACTAATGCTCTCTTGATGGGCAAACTCCACCGCACGGTCTTTGCGTAGTCCTCAGCCTCTTGGCTCCATCTTGGCTTGACATCTTAGCACCATCTGAAACTGTTGGCCCCCCATCTCTTCCTGAAAACTCTTTTTAGCTCCTGCTTCAAAAAGCAGGACACCACTCTCTCCTAGTTCTTCTCCATACTATCTGGTCACTCCTTCTCAGTCCCCTTTTCCGGATTCACATCCACATCATGCCCCCTAATTGTAGGCGTTCCCCAAGGTTCTATCTAGGTGGTCCCTTAGTCTTCTGTATGCTCTCTGTTGGTAACCTCATCAAATCCCACGGGGTTAGCTAGCATCTCTATGCAGATGGCTCATGGATCTATCTATCCAGTGCCAGTCTCTCTTCTAAGTTTTGGTCTCATATCACTAACTGCCTATTAGAAATTTTTACCTGGGCATCTCCAAGAAATCTTAAACTCAACATATCTAAAACAGTATCTTAACTCCTAAATTCTGCTCTTCCAAACATTCACTGTTCTTGCTGAAGACAGGACCACCCAACCATTCTCTCAGATTCCTAACTTCAGCATTGTCTCCTTTCTTGTCCTTCTCTTCCCATATATCCAACTACTTGCCAAGTCTTACCATTTCTATCTCAACAGCACCTCTCATATCTGGCCCCTTCTCTCCACTCAGAGTAGTTCAGACAGTCACTATGTTTCAGCTAGATTCTTTTCTACATTCTCCTTACTGGTCTTCCTGCCTCAAGTGTCTCCCTGTTCTAGTCCATCCTACACACAGCTCCGAAAGTGGTTTTCCTTTTGTGGATCTGACCATGGCTCTCTCACATTCAACTAACCCCAGTGTCTACCTCTATAAACCCCTCAGTTTTGCTCTCAAAGTCCTTCATCTCTTGGTCCTAATCTGTCTTTCTAGCTTCACTCCACACCACACCCCCAGACCCACTCTGTGATTCAGCTCAGCAAGCTTCCTGTCTGTTCCTTACACTAGTATTCCATTTCCCCTTTTCATGCCTTTGTATTGGCCTTGAAGGAGTAGCTCCAGCATTATCTTTGGCCTGAAGTCTTGCCTGATCTCCCCTCCCCACAAGTACTAAAGAGTGTCCTCCATTCCAAATAACCTTGGATTTATCTGCTTGGTGTAAATGTGTATTTATCCACTTTGTGTTTATTCTGTATAGCAATTTCATATATATATATATATATGCATACATATATGTATATGTATACATACATATATACATGCATATATATACAGATATACATAAGTATATATTTATATTTAAATATATGTAAATATATGTATATATTTATGTGTAGATGCCTGTCTTCTGCACCATTAGAATATGCGCCCTTTTCTAGTAGTGACTATTTTCTTTCTCATCTTTTCTTATTCGTTGCCTGAATCATAGTAATAAATACTTCTTGATTAATTGACTTTTGGACACCTCCCTTTGTTAGGAACTTTAAAAAAATATTTTAAACCTAATCGGCCGCCTTTACAGCTATCATTCTTTGCTTATCTTTAGCAAAGATCCTGGAACCAGAGCCATATCCAGGGTTCTCCTGGAATTCCTTCCCTTGGGTACTGGGCATCACAAACCAATACTGTCTCAGTCAAACTGGCATCATAGGAGTGAGAGCTGGAAGGGACCTTGGA
Organism: Bettongia penicillata ogilbyi; assembly: GCA_023548195.1. Lineage (NCBI taxonomy): Eukaryota > Metazoa > Chordata > Mammalia > Diprotodontia > Potoroidae > Bettongia > Bettongia penicillata. The sequence continues at coordinate 1,512,600 of JAJHZJ010001065.1, forward strand.
GGTCACTGAGTCCAAATTCCTCATTGCTTAGATAGGGAAACTGAGGCCCAGAGTGGGGAAGGGACTCACCCGAGGGGTCAGAGCATCTACTCAAACTCTGTTCCTCAACTTCAAACCCAGGACTCCTTCCATCATGTCATGCAACCCAAGTGGTCTTCAAGTCCTTGTACCTGGGATCTGCATGTCTGATTTAATTAAGCTCATCTGGCTTAATTCAGATTTCTTCTTGGCTGTGATAGCTTAGAAATTTTCCAATTGATTGCTGTAATATTTGCCATGTTTGGCAGGAGAGCTGTCAGCTCTTTTGTTTCTGTCTTGTCTCTCTATTTTTTTAAACTTTCACCTGGCCTCTCATCAGTCCTCCCCAAGTTCTGACCAACAAGAGCTAAGCCTTCTAGGACTGCTCCAGCCAGTTCCTTAAGTGCTCCAGACAACATGTAAGCCCGAATGCTGAAGACAACACACCGTGTCCCAGCAGCTGCTCCACCATGGGCATCATGACAGGGCTACAAGTAACATAGGAGGCAGTCAGTGGCCAATGATTGAAGATTTAATTTTTTAAAAAATCAACCAATAATTTAAAGAACTTAATTTCAATACTATATAGACTATTTGGAAAAATTGGCAAAGAAGGAGTCCTACAAAATTCTTTTTCTGATACAAATACGGTATTTGCAATACTAAACCAGGACGAGCCAAAACAGAGAAAGAAAATTATGAACCAATTTCTCTAGTGAATATAGATGAAAAATTTTAAATAAGATATTACCAAAAAGAATACAGCATCATAACACAAGAATAATACGTTATGATCAGGTATAATATATTACACTATACCAGGAATGCAGGGCTGCTTCAATATTAGAAAAAACTATTGGCATTATTGATCATATTAACAACAAAATTAACAGAAACCACATGATTATCTCAATAGATGCAGAAAAAGCTTTTGACAAAGTACAACCCCCATTCCCATTGAAAACACTGGAAAATGTAGGAATAAATGGAAATTTCCATAAAATAATAAGCAATATCTACCTAAGACCATCAGCAAGCATTATATGCAATGGAGACAAGCTAGATGCATTTCCAATAAGATAAGGGGTGAAACAAGGATGTCCATTATCACCACTGTTATTCAGTGAGGTATTAGAAATGTTAGCTGTAGCAGTAAGAGAAGAAAAAGAAATAGAAGGAATTTAGAATAGGCAAAGAAGAAACTAAGTTATCACTTTTTGCAGATGATATGATGATATACTTAGAGAATTCTAGGGAATCATGTAAAAAAAGCTACTTGAAATAATAAACAACTTTGGCAAAGTTGCAGGTTACAAAATAAAACCAGATAAATCATCTGCGTTTCTATATATTACAAAAGTCCAACAGCAAGAGATAGAAAGAGAAATCCTGTTTAAAGTTGCAGTAGACACTATAAAATATCTGGGAGTCTACCTACTAAAACAAACCCAGGGACTGTGTGAACAAAATTACAAAACACTTTTCACACAAATAAAGTCAGATCTAAGTAAGTAGGAAAAGCATCAGTTGCTCATCGGTACGCAGAGTTAATGTAATAAAAATGGACCACTCTACCTAAATTAATTTACTTTATTCAGTGCCATATCAATCAAACTACCAGATACTTATTTTCTAGAGCTAGAAAAAAAATAATATCAAAATTCATCTGGAAGAACAAAAGGTCCAGAATATCAAGGGAACTAATGAAAAGAAATTCTAGAGAAGGTGGTCTAGCCCTACCAAATCTCAAATTGTATTATAAAGCAGCAATCAGCAAAACCACTTGGTACTGGTTAAGAAACAGAGGGGTAGACCAGTGGAATAGGTTAAATACTCAAGACGCAGTAATCAATGAATATAGCAATCCACCGTTTGATAAACCCAAGGACCCCAGTTTCTGGGATAAGAATTCATTGTTTGACAAAAATTGCTGGGAAAACTGGATAACAGTGTGGTGGAAACTGGGCATAGACCAATGCCTGACACCATACACAAGAATAAAGTTCAAATGGATATGTGATTTAGCTATAAAGATTGATACTGCAAACAAATTAGGGAAGCATGGAATAGTGTATTTGTCAGATTTATGGAGAATGGAGGAATTTATGACCAAACAAAAGCTAGGGAACATTATGAAATGAAAAATGGATAATTTTGATTATATTAAATTGAAGTTTTTGCATAAACAAACCCAATGCAACCAAGATTAGGAGGGAAGCAGAAAACTGGGAAAGAATTTTTGCAGCTAGTGTCAGTGATAAAGGCCTCATTTCTAAAATATATGGACAACTGAGTTAAACGTATAAGAATAAAAGTCATTCCTCAATTGATAAATGGTCAAAGGATATGAACAAAGAGTTTTCAGAGGAGGAAATTAAAGCTATCTATAATTATGTGAAAAAAAGTACTCCAAATCACTATTGTTTAGAGAGATTCAAATCAAAACAACTCTGAGGTACCACATCACACCTCTCAGACTGCTTAACATGACAGAAGAGCAAGATGCAAGGTGATAAATGTTGGAGAAGGTGTGGGAGAGTTGGAACACTAATTCATTGTTGGTGGAGCCGTGAGCTGATCCAACCGTTCTGGAGAGCGATTTGGAACCATGCCCAAAGGCTTACAAAAATGTGCATACCCTTTAACCCAGTAATATCACTTCTGGGACTCTATCCCAAAGAGATCATAGAAATCGGAGAGGGTCCCACATGTACAAAAATATTTATAGTAGCTCTCTTGGCCAAAAAGCTGAAAATCAAGGGGAATGCCCATCAATCAGGGAATGACTGAACAAGTTGTGTTATATGAATGTAATGGAATACTATTGTGCTATGAGAAATGATGAAACAGGAAGACTTCAGAGAGGCCTGGAAAGAGTTATATGAACTGATGCTGAGTGAAAGGAGCAAAACCAGGAGAATTTTGTACACAGCAACAACCACAGTGTGTGAGGAATTTTTCTGGTGGACTTAGTGCTTCATTGAAATGCATGGACTTAAAAAAATTTCCAATGGACTCTTCAGGCAAAACACCTTCTACATCCAGAGAAAGAACTATGGGATTGGATCGCAGATAGAAACAGACTATTTTCTTTTCTATTATGTTTTGTTTTGTTTTATGATTTCTCCCATTCATTTTAATTCTTCTAAGCAACATGTATTTAATAGGAATGTGTGTGTAGAACCTATATAAGATTTTATGCCATCTCAGGAAGGGAGTGGGGAGTGAGGGGGATAAGACGGGGAGGGAAGGGAAAAAAATCTAAGATATATGGAAGTGATTGTCAAACACTGAAAACACATACAATAATTTAATTTAAAAAATCAACCAACAAACATATATAAAATGATGGGAAATTTCGTTGTTCCTAATCATCTGGGTCCTGGACAGAAATCTAAGAGGGAGGGTGCTCATGAGGAAATCCTATACTGGGGATATGAAGACCCAGATTCTAGCCCCAGGTCAAGGTCTCCTGGGACCTTGGGCAAGTGTCAATTTCCCCATGTATAAAGTAAGGTTGGATTAGGGCATTCCGAAGATCCCTTTCAACTCTAAGACTGCATATTACATGTTCTAAGCTCCTACCCACCTCTAACATTTTCTACCATTCAACCTTCCAAGGACTCTTCCAGCTTTGACCTCTGGTCTATGTCCTACATTGTTCCTGACTTCCTAAACTTTCAAACCACACCTTGGAGAACTTCCTCAGAGATCAAGGCCTTCCCATCATCCCCATGGCCTGCTCAACCTAGAACGTTCCTCTGCTTTGCTGGCCCCTTTATCTCATTGGTCAGTTTCTCTTGGTGCCTCCTTAAGGCCAACCTGCCTTCATTCCTCCACATCTCCCTTCATCTCTGTTTTGTGTATTAACATTAGAATGTAAGTGCCTTGAGAGTGAAGATTGGCATCTTCTGGCTTGTGTTTGTATTCCCAGCACAATATCTGGCATACAGTAAGCACTCAATAAAAGTTTCCTTCCTTCCTCCCTGTTCTCCATTGTAAAAGCACTCCTAACTCTCATATTCTGTGGAAATGCCTGTTATTTAAAGATTCCCAACCAAATCTCTATTTTCCTGGGAGGGAAAGAGGGAAAGAGGAAAGGAAGGGGGGGGGAGGGAAGGAGAGAGAAAGAGGGGGGAGAGAGAGAGAGAGAGAGAGAGAGAGAGAGAGAGAGAGAGAGAGAGAGAGAGAGAGAGAGAGAGAGAGAGAGAGAGAGTGCACTCTCTTCTGCCATCACAGGACCCTTGAGGTTGACACCCCAGTGAAATAGTTCTACATCATTGTCTTGTGATTAGCAGCCTCCCAAGTCTCCTTCTCCCTTCTAACTCCAGTGTCTTCATCTGCCCAAGTTCTCCCCTTCTCTGCTCTCACTCTTTATTCTCACTTCTTCATCCACCTCAGTCCTGACTCTCTGGAGCCCCCTTTGTGCTCTGCCATGCCTCCTACGGGGCCCTGTAAAGCCCTTGTTCAGATGTTGATGAGTTATCCTTGTTGCTTCTCCTGCTCCTGCCATCTTCTCAAAGACTCAGCTCCCATTAGAAGTCACTTTGTCTCTGTCTTCCCTCTCCAGTACTGGTATCTCCCCATATGCCCTTGACTCCCTGGTTCTGATGTGACTGAGTTGGGCAGGGCAGGAGCTGGCATATCCTCAGGTTTCATTGCTGCCTCTAGACCCTCCCTTGGCTGCCCTCACTTAATATCCCATCCTTCACTGACATCAGCCTTTCCACTTCCTAGTGGCACTTGCAGATATCAACTAAGTCCCATGTCTCTCTACTCAAGTAATTTCAAGGATTATGGTCTTTCTTTCCACCCCACACTTTTATACCAGGGGATCTCTCTCTCTCTCTCTCTCCATATATATATATGCATATGTGTGTACAGATATGTGTATATACATACATGTGATATATAGACAAATAAATAAATTTCTGTATTTATATCTGTGTTTACAATAGTTACAATATCTTTTACCACCAGCTCCAAATTAAAATTTATATTATGCAATTGTATAAAATTTTGGCTATAATGAAAACTCTAAATGTAAAATTATAAAACCAGTTATAAAACATCACCAATATTTTATATAGAACTTTAGATAGGAATTAATTTTTTGTTTTTGCTTTGTTTTTTATTTTATTATTTATTTAAATTTTATTTTATCTTCAGATTTGCATCTCTTTCCTCCCTCTTTGCTCCCACTGAGAAAGCAAGAAAGAATAAAACCTGTTACAAATATGTATAGTTAAACAAAACAAATTTGTGCATTAATCATGTCCAAATATTATGCCTCATTCTACCTTCTGAGTCTGTTACCTATCTATCATGAGGTAGGTATCATGTTTTCCTCATGGGTCCTTTGGAATTCAGGTTGGTGATTGTGTTGATCAGAGTTCCCAGAACTTTCAAAGGTATTAGGCTTTACCATATTGTTGTTACTATAGAAATTATTTTGCTGGTTCTTCTCATTTTTCTTTGCATCAGTTCATACAAGTCTCCCTAGGTTTCTCTGAAACTCCCCTGCTCATCATTTCTTACAGCACAACAATATTCTATCACAATCATGTGCCACAACTTGTTCAGCTGTTCCCCAGTGGATGGGGATCCTTGCAATTTCCAGTTTTTCTGCTCTCACCAAAGGAGTTGCCATAAATGTTCTACACAGGGGTCCTGTTCCTATTTCTTTTTGGGATATAGACCTAGAAGTGGCATTTCTGGATCCAAAGGTATGCAGTTTGTTTGCCCTTTGGGCATTTGGGTTGCAAATCCTTTTCCAGAATGTTTGGACCACTTAATAGCTCCACTAACAGTGTATCAATGTACAAGGGGCAGCTAGGTGGTGCAGTGGATAGAGCACCAGTGCAGGAGTCAGGAGGACCTGAGTTCAAATACTTGATACTCACTAGCTGTGTGACCTTGGGCAAGTCACTTAACCCCAATTGCCTCATCCTGGGTCATCTCCAGTCATCCTGATGAATATCTGGTCACTGGATTTAGATGGCTCTGGAGGAGAAGTGAGGCTGGTGACCTGCACAGCCCGCCCTCTCTCAAAACAAAGTCGAGTGAAAGTCATGTCATTATTCCTCTGATGGCATGGTCTTCTTCAGCAATGAAAGATGAACACACATCAATTTACATCTCTCCCCACATCAGAAAGGAAGAGACAGGGATTTAGTAAGGCAACATTTGATAAGCACCTACTATGTGCCAGGCACCATGTTAATTGCTTTCCAGATTTTACATCATTCAATCCTCAAAACAACCCTGTGAAGTAGATGTTATCTCCATTTTGCTGTTGAAGAAACTGAGGAAGACAGTGACTATGTGGCTTGTCCAAGGTAACACAACTAATTAGTAGCTGAGATGGAATTTGAACTCAGGTCTTCCTGACTCCAGGCCCAGAGTTCTATCCATTGAGCCACCTTGCCCTTCCAGTGCTTGGCATTTTCCTTTTTTTTTTGTCAGTTTTGCCAGTGTGATTTATATGAGGTGAAACCTCAGAATTTTAATTTGTATTTCTCAAATTCCCAGTGATTGAGAAATTTTCAAATTGTCATTAATAGCTTGAATGTCTTCCTCTGAAACCTGCCTACTCATATACTTTGGTTATATCAATTGGGGGATGATTTTTATCATTAGAAATTTGAATGAGCTGCCTAATGACCAATTTCCTGTCTTAGAAGTGAGATGTTTCTTAGAGAAACTTCCTGCAAACATTTTTTCCCAATTTACTTGCTTCTTTATAATTTTAGCTGTATTTATTTTGACCAGACTGCTTCCCAGGTTTCCCACAGGTTTTTGTTAAATGGTGAACTCTTGCTCCAAAGGTTTGGGTTTATCAAACATCAGACTACTGTGCTCATTTGCTTCATTATATTGTGTATAAATCTGGTCCCCTGAGAAACCTCTCCACTTCTTATGTAGCACCACATGGGCAGGCCCCTTCTTCCCACTCTTTTTTTCAGTTATTCCCTTGATGTGCTTCATCTTTTGTTCCTTCAGATTAATGTTTTATTATTTTTTCTAACTCCATAAAATAATCTTTTAGTATTTTGGTTGGTATGGCTCTGAAAAAAGTAAATTAATTTAGGAAGTATTGTCATTTTAATTATATTGTTATAGCTACCCATGAACAATTGACATTTCTCCAATTATTAAGATTTATTCTGTAATTGTGTTCATATAGTTCCTGTATGTGTCTTGGCAGGCAAACTCCCAAGCATTTTATACTTCCTATAGTAGTTTTAAATGAAATTTCTCTTTCCATATCTTTCTGCTGGATTTTTAAATTTTTGATAACATACAGAAATTGATTACTGTTATGTACTATAATAATATACAGCGGGTTGATTACTTATGTGGGTTATTTTATAACTTACTACAACCTTGCTGAAATTGCTAATTTTTTCAATTAGCTTTTTAGTTGATTCTCTAGTATTCCCTAATTAAACCACCATATGTTCCCTCTCTGCTTATGATTTATTCCCTCAGTTTCTTTTTCTTGACTTATTGTTATAGCTAACATTTCTAGTACACTGGTGATAATGGTCATCCTTGTTTTAACTCTTGAGCTTATTAGAAAGTCCACTAGTTTAGCACCATTACGGATTATGTTGACTTTGTTTTAAATAAGTACTGCTTATCATGTTAAGGAAAGAACCATTCATTCTTATACTTTCTAGCGTTGTTCTTTTAAACAGGAATGGGTATAGTTTCTTGTCAAAAACTTTCCCTCATCAACTGTTATCATCAGTTGATTTTTGCTACTCTTTTTCTTATGGTCATTGACATTTATAGTTTTTTTAATACTGAACCAACCCTGCATGGCTGGGATAAATTCAGCCTGGTTGTAGTGTATGATCTTTATGGTAGTTTGCTGTAGTCTCCTTGTTAATGTTTCATTTAAAGTTTTGGCATCAATATGCATTAGGATTATTAATCTCTATTTTGTTTTCTCTGTTTTGACATTTCCTGGTTTAGGCATCAATGTCATACTTAGAGAAGGAATTTGGTAGAACTTCTTCTTTACCTGTTTTCCCCCTTGTTAGTTTCTATGGTATTAGAATCATATTTGATAAAATTCACTTGTAAATCCATCTGCTCCTAAAGTATCCCCCACCCACTTTCTCTGAGGTCATTTATAGTTTATTCAATTTCTTTTTTCTTTTCTTTTAGATTGGATCATTTAAGTCCTTATTTACTGTCCTGATCTGATAATCTGGGAATTTTATATTTTTGTAAATATTCTTCTATATTATTAGAGCATCAGTTTTATTGATATATCATTTAGCAAAATAGTTCCTGATCAACTCTTATTTCATCTTCATTGGTTAGGAATTCACATTTTGTATTTTTGATACTCATGGTTTGGTTTGGTTAGATGTCACAGTAGATAGAGTACCAGACCTGGAGTCAGGAATACTAGAGTTAAACTCCAGCTTCAGTCACTTACTAGTTGTGTGACCCTGGACATGTCACTTAACTTTTGTCTGCTTCAATTTCCTTATCTATAAAATAGCACTCACATGTCAGCATTGTTGTGGAAGATCAAAGAAAATAATAATTGTAATATGCCTGGCATATCCTAAGTGCTACATGCTATTATTATTACAAGCAAGTTAGCTAAATGATTTATTGACTTAAAAAAACCTCTTTTGACAAATTTATTATTTATCTTCCTGAGTTCAAATTCAGCTTTAGTAGCTGTGTGACCCTGGGCAACTCATTTAAACCTTCAGTTTTTTAATCTGTAAAAATGAGCTGGAGAAGGAAATGGCAAATCACTCCAGCATCTTTGCCAAGAAAACCCCAAGTGGGATCACAAAGAATCAGATATGACTGAAAAATGACTCACCACCGCCACCACCACCACCATTACCACCACCATTACCACCATCACCACCACCACCACCATTACCACCATCACCACCACCACCACCACCACCACCACCACCACCACCATCACCACCACCATCACCACCACCACCACCATTACCACCATCACCACCACCACCACCATTACCACCATCACCACCACCACCACCACCACCATCACCACCATCACCACCACCACCACCACCACCACCACCACCACCACCACCACCACCACCACCACCACGACCACCACCACCACCACCACCACCACCACCATCACCACCACCATCACCACCACCATTACCACCATCACCACCACCACCACCACCACCACCACCACCACCATCACCACCACCATCACCACCACCATCACCACCACCACGACCACCACGACCACCACGACCACCATCACCACCACCATCACCACCACCATTACCACCACCATTACCACCATCACCACCACCACCACCATTACCACCATCACCACCACCACCACCACCACCACCACCACCACCACCATCACCACCACCATCACCACCACCACCACCATTACCACCATCACCACCACCACCACCATTACCACCATCACCACCACCACCACCACCACCATCACCACCATCACCACCACCACCACCACCACCACCACCACCACCACCACCACGACCACCACCACCACCACCACCACCACCACCATCACCACCACCATCACCACCACCATTACCACCATCACCACCACCACCACCACCACCACCACCATCACCACCACCACCACCACCACCACCACCACCATCACCACCACCACCACCACCACCACCACCACCATCACCACCACCACGACCACCACCACCACCACGAGCATCACCATCACCACCACGACCACCACCACCACCACGACCACCACCACCACCACCACCACCACCATCACCACCACCATTACCACCATCACCACCACCACCACCACCACCACCACCACCACCACCACCACCACCACCATCACCACCACCACCACCACCACCACCACCATCACCACCACCACCACCACCACCACCACCACCACCACCACCATCACCACCACCATCACCACCACCACCACCACCACCACCACCATCACCACCACCACCACCACCACCACCACCACCATCACCACCACCACCACCACCACCACCACCACCATCACCACCACCACGACCACCACCACCACCACGACCATCACCACCACCACCACGACCACCACCACCACCACGACCACCACCACCACCACCACCACCACCACCACCACCACCACCACCACCACCACCACCATCATCACCACCACCACCACCACCACCACCACCACCACCACCACCACCACCATCACCACCACCACCACCACCACCACCACCACCACCACCATCACCACCACCACCACCACCACCACCACCACCACCACCACCACCACCATCACCACCACCACCACCACCACCACCACCACCACCACCACCATCACCACCACCACCACCACCACCACCACCACCACCACCACCACCACCACCACCACCATCACCACCACCACCACCACCACCACCACCACCACCACCACCACCACCACCATCACCACCAAACACCAACAACAATTTTGGTGTTTAATTGGGGCTTTAAAAATTGTAGGTTTCTATTGTTGGTTTTTGTTGTTCTTGCATCCCCGATTCATTGATCTGCTTTATCTCTTTTGCTGAAATGTTTAGAGATAGACATTTCCCTATAAGTACTGTTTTGGCTACACACCTCCAAAATTGAGTATGTTGTCTCATTGTTTTCATTATCTTTAATGAAATTATTGTTTTTTATAATCTGTTCTTCAATCCACTGATTCTTTAGGTTTAAGTTATTTAGTTTCCAATTATTTTAATCTTTACTTTAAAGGTCCTTTCTTGAATATCACTTTTATTGCTTCATGGTATGAAAAAGATGTTTTATATTTCTCATGGCAGTTAATTTCTGTAAAAGTGCCATGAACAGCTGAGAAATATATAATACTCCTTTATAGACTCATTTAATAATCTCCAGAGGTCTATCATATATCTAATTTGTCTAAAATTCTATTCACATCCTTCATTTACTTTTTATTTAGATTTATTGAGGTCTATGATGGGTAAATAGAGGTTTCCCACTGTTATAGTTTTACTGTGTATTTCTTCCTGTAACTCATTTAGCTTTTCCTTTAAAGAATTTAGATGCCTAAAAGTTTTATTATTGCTATTCGTTGTCTATGGTACCTTTGAGCAAAATATAATTTCCCTCCTTATCTCTTTTAAATAGGTTTATTTTTGCTATTACTTTGTCTGAGATCATCACTTCCCATTTTTTTTTTTTACTTTAACAGAAACATAATAGATTTTGTTCCAGTTTCTTATTTTAAGTCTGTGTTCATTGTTCCATTTTAAGTCAGTTTCTTATAGACAGCAAATTGTTGGATTCTGGTTTCTGTTTCTTTCTGCTATCCTCTTCCATTTTGTGGATTAGTTCATGCTGTTCATATTCATAGTTATGATTATTAATTATGTATTTCTTTACAGATTATTTGCTTATACTTTTCCTTCTTTTTGTTTCCTACCCATTCTTTAGTAGTTCACTTTTCTTAAAATTAATTCATTCTTTATTCTATCCTTCCTTATATTCTCTTATTTTCTTCTTCCGTTCCTCTCCTATTTTTCTCCTGGATAAAATGTATTTTTGTACCCATCTGTGTGTGCACATGTCTGGATAGTTTTCTCTTGTTTTACTAGTTCAGATATGAGTAAAGTTCAAGTGTCACCTTTTCTTCCCACCCCTTCCTCTTTGTTTATATAGACTTCTACTTGTGTACCCCATTTATATGAGAGTATTTTCCCTATTCTTTCTCTCCCTTCCCCCTCTTACTGTTTTATTCTTCCCCTTCATTTCTATTCTTCTTTAACAATCACCAAAATATAATAAAACACTTCCAGGATGTCTGTCTAATTATATTCTCTCAATGATCCCTGATGACAACAAAATTTTGGTATCATTTTCCCATTCATTGTCATTTCAGTTTTTCAGTTTTGTCTGCCTCTTCCTGATCTCATTTGGAGTTTGCTTGGCAAGATACTAGAGTGCTTTACCATTTTCTTCTTTGGCTTTTTTATTTTTATTTTATTTTATTTTTTACAAATGAGGAACTGAGCGGGGAGCTCCAGGATGGTGGAGTAGATAGATGGACCTTCTCTAGCTCTACTCCCATAACCCATGAAATACCTGTAAAAAATGATTCTAAACAAATTCTAGAGCAACAGACACCACAAAACAACAAAGTAAAAGAGATTCCCAGTCCAAAACAGCCTGGAAGGCTGACAGGAAGGGTCTATTGCATGAACCTCAGAGATGAGCACGACTCAGCCTTGGCTACATGGCACAGACAGGACTGGAGCAGGCTTTAGGGTGTGGAATCAAGGCTAGAAGCTGAGGTTCCCAGGTTTCTCAACTCACAAACACCAAAGACAGCTTCAAAGGTCAATGAAAAAGTTCTTTCACCTGGGTGAGAAGGGAGCAGGGCCAGCCCTAGTCTGGGGCTCAGGGTGACAGCAGCCAATGCAGCAGCAGTGTCCTTTCTTGAATCCCTCAACCTGAAGTCCCTGGGGGAATTGAGCAGCTGAGCTAGGTCTCAGTCATGAGTGATGCTCCTGGGATGAAGAGGAGCACTGGCTAGTGGAGTTAGTGGAGCCTCTGGAGAGGTAATTCTACTCACAGATGCTGGGCAGAAAATCTTGTGGTTGCTCTCAGATCAGAGCCCAGGCCGGGAGAGGAGTAAACTCCTCTCCCTTGATTGTGCCACCTTGGAGGAACTGAGAACTTACAGGTCCCTAAGGTACACCCTCCAATTGACAAAGGACTCAGAAGTCAAGTAACTGGCTGGGAAAATGCACCAAAAAGGGGAAAAAAAGTAAGACTATAGAAGGTTACTTTCTTGGTGAACCAGTATTTTTTTCCCCTCCTTTTGGATGAGGAAGAACAAAGTATACCATCAGAGGAAGACATAAAAGTCAAGGCTTCTGCATCCAAAACCTCCAAAATAAATATGCTATGGTATCAGGCCATGGAAGGGCTCAAAAATGATTTTGAAAATCAAGTAAGAGAGGTAGAGGAAAAATTGGGAAGAGAAATGAGAGTGATGTAAGAAAAATCATGAAAAGTGAGTCAATACCTTGCAAAAGGAGCCCCCCCCAAAAAATTCTGAAGAAAATAGCATCTACTAACCCAAATGGCAAAAGAGGTCCAAAAAAACCAATGAAGAGAAGAATGCTTTAAAAACTAGAATGGGCAAAATGGAAAAGGAGGTTAAAAACTCGCTGAAGAAAATAGTTCTTTAAAAATTAGAATGGAGCAGACAGAAGCTAATGACTTTATGAGAAACCAAGAAATTACAAAACAGAACCAAAAGAATGAAAAATAGAATACAATGTAAAATATCTAATTGGAAAAAACAAATGACCTGGAAAACAGATCCAGGAGAGATAATTTAAAAATTATTAGTCTACTTGAAAACCATGATGAAATAAGGACAACATCTAGACAACACCTTCCAAGAAATTATCAAGAAAAACTGCCCTGATATTCTAGAACCAGAGGGTAAAATAGAAATGGAAAGAATTCACTGATCACCTCCTGAAAGATATCCAAAAAGAAAAACTCCCAGGAATATTGTAGCCAAATTCTAGAGTTTCCAGGTCAAGGAGAAAATATTACAAACAGCCAGAAAGAAACAATTCAAATATTGTGGAAATACAATCAGGATAACAGGATTTAGCAGCTTGTACACTAAGGGATTGAAGAACTTGGAATATGATATCCAGAGGTCAAAGGAGATAGGATTAAAACCGAGAATCACCCACCCAGCAAACTTAAGCATAACACTTCAGGGGAAAAAATGGAATTTCAATGAAATTGAGGACTTCCAAACATTCTTGCTGAAAAGACAAGAGTTGAATAGAAAATTTATCTTTCAAATACAAGAATCAAGAGAAACATGGAAAGGTAAACAGGCAAGAGAAGCCTTAAGGAACTCATTAAATTTGAACTGTTTACATTCCTACATGGAAAGATGTTATTTGTAACTCATGAGACCTTTTTCAGTATTAGGGTAGTTAGAAGGAATATATATATACAGAGGGCCCAAGGTTACTTGAATATGAAGGGAAAATACCTAAAAAAATGAAATTTACTGTTGAATGGAATGTACTAGGAGGGGGAAGAGGAGGAGATGAAAGGAAATAAGGAAATAAGTGAGCCTTACTCTCATGGAATTTGGCTTAAGGAAGGAATAACATATACTAAATTGGATATAGAAATCTATTTTACCCTGCAGAAAGGTAGAGAGGAAGGGGATAGAAGAGGGAAGATAATAGAAAGAACAGCAACTTGGGGAAAGGGATAATCACTAAACAAACACTATTGTGGGAGGACAGGTCAGGGGAGAGAATGGAATAAATGAAAGGCAGGGTGGGATAGAGGGAAATGTGATTAGTCTTTTACAGCATAACTATTGTGGAAGTACTTTGCATTGTTGCACATGTATGACCTATATTGAATTGCTTATTTTCCTAATGAGGGTGGCTGGGGAGGGAGTGAGAGAATATGGGACTCAAAACTTTAAGAATGAATGTTAAAAATTTCTTTAGCATGCAACTAGAAATTAACCTATACAGGCAATGGAATATAGAAATCTATTTTGCCCTACAGAAAAATAGAGGGGAAGGGGGATGAAAGAAGGATGGCTAATAGAAGGGAGGACAGACTGGAGGAAGGGGTGGATGGGGTGTATGCTGTCCTGGGGTGGGGGGGTGGGGAGAGATGGGGAGAGATTTTGAGTTCAATTTCTTGTGGAAGTGAATGTTAACAACTGAAAATAAATAAAGTATATATTAAAAAAAGAAAAGAAAAATAAAAAAAATGAGTAACTGAGGCCAACAGGGTTAAGTGACTTGCCCAGGGCCACCTAGTTATTAAGTGTCTGAGGCCATATTTGAACTCAGGAAGATGACGCTTTCTGATTTCAGACCCAGTACTCTACCCACTGTGCCACCTAGTGCTCTAATTATTTCTGTATATTAGAATGTAAAACCTTTATTCTTGTTCCTTCCCATTTGATCATTTACTCACATTTAACTTTTTATGCTTCTCTTGATATCTATGTTTGTATTTCAAATTTCCTACTCAACTTTGGTCTTTTCATGTTTTCTTCCTAGTCTTTTTTGTTTGCAAGTCCTCTATTTCACTGAAGGTCCATTTCCTTCCCCCCCTCTCCTAATAATGCTATATAAGTTATTTTTAGTTGTAGTTCCCCAGTTTTTTCCTTCCAGAATAAAGTATTCTCACATTTTTGGTCCTTTATGATGGTGGCTGCTAGATTTTATATGATTCTGACTGTGGCTCCTTAGATACTTGAATTTTCTTTCTGTTTGCTTGCAATTTTTTTTCACCTGGAATCTCTGGATTTTGGTTTCAGTATTTTTGTGAATTTTCATTTTGGCATTTCCTTCAGAAGATTACTGGTGGAGGCTTCCTATTTCTATCTTACTCGTTGGGCAGTTTGCTTCTATAATTTCTTGAAATATAATGTTTAGGCTCCATTTTATTGCTCATGACTTTCAGGTAGTCCTATGATTTTTTAATTATCTCTCTTCAATCTGTTTTCCAGGTGAGTTGTCTTTGTTATGAGATACTTTATGTTTTATTTTTTCAATTTTTTGATTTAGTTCTATCATCACTTATGGCCTCATGGGCACATTAGCTTTTATTTGGTAAATTCTAATTTTAAGGAGATTTTTTCCTATTGGGTAAAGTTTGTATTTCTTGTTCCAACATATTAATGTTCTTTCCAAATATTTCTTTCATGGCTGTAATTTATTTTCCTATTTTTTCCTATAGTGCTCTCATTTAGTTTTTAAAAGCATTTTTTGTTCTTTTAAAAAGTTTTTTCTTGCTTCATCTCTTTATAAATTGTAGTTGGAATTGTGCCCATGCTGTACTTTTCATTGAGGCTTTGCCTGTAAGTGTTTTGGAGTCTTTTCATCTTCTGAGCTTATAATGTTGATCGCCACATCACCGTAATAGTTCTTTAGGGAGAGATTCTGTCTTTATTTGCCCTTTCTTCCAGCCTGTTTCTTGATTTTGGACTTTACATTAGGACTGAACTCTGCACTTCTTGGTGGGGGTGGCTGGGTGGGAAATGGCTGGCCAAAGATTGTGTCCTCTTGTGTCTTTCTGTTGCTTTTTTGGAGAACTGTGTGTTGAATTATCCCAGGATTTTAGGGACCTATCAAGCTGAGGACATAAAGACTTACAGTGCTCCCAAAGTGGTCTGATTCAGGACAATATGAGATCACCCCCCTCCTGCTCTGTTCTCAGTAAGTTCCTGACCCACACGTGGGTCTGAGCAATCCTCTTTTGGGCCTCTCCCTAATTAGAAGTTCCAATAGACTTCTGGACACAGTCAACACCAACCAGGGCAGGAGCTCTTCAGGTTCAGAGTAACAAAACCATAGGGTCCCCTTTGGTCCGGCATTCCTCTGACTATTCTACTTAAGGCCTCAGACTGGGCCCAGACCCTGCTGCACTTCTGGAGTCAAAGACGCAGAATTGCTCCTTGATTCTGAACCTGTTTCTAACTTAGTTCACAGCCTAGGGTCCACAACCAACGTGACCCATGGGTACGGATTCGCTCTTCAGTCATCTCTGGATCTGTGACTGAGTGTCTGTGCAGCCAAAGGTCCTTCGTCACATTCCCCACATGAGGTCATACTGTGTCAGTGTTCTTCTTGCCCTTGGGCAAAAACCTAGATATTTCTTCAGTTCCCCAGGGCTAGAATGCCATGTGGTGAGATCATGGGAAGACCCTGTCCTCAGTGTGCCCAGATCTCTTCCAATTAGGACCTGATCTGATGAATTTTCTTCTTGTTGTGTTTGTCCTTCGTTCTTGAAGCGGACATCAGGGAGATGATGACATGACTTGTAGTTGATTTTAATTTGAGGGAGGCAGGGCTGTGCAAGGTCACCAGCCTCACTTTCTCCTCCAGAGCCATCTGGGTCCAGTGGCCAGATATTCTTCAGGATGACTGGGAGATGGCCCAGGATGCAATGGGAGATCCTGGTCCTTTTAGGCTAAGGTCTTTTCAGGTTCTCATAAGTAGTTACTCAAAGGATGGCCCTTTTAATAAAAAGAATAAAAAATCAAACTGGGAGGGGAAGACCCTTAGAGTTCCTGGTCAAAAGAGAAAAAGTTGCTATTTAGTATTTACAAGGGACGGTTCATCTCGTTCTTGTGATTCTTTAGAAATATTTAGGTATATTCTTTAGAAATAAAGGAAATAATTCTAAAAGACCTCATATATCTGCAAGACTTTACATTAAATTTATTTGTTTTACAAATTTGGTTAAGTGTAAGCAGCACCTTCAACGAAGTAAGTTACAACTTGGACGATGCTTAGCATAATATAGTAATCACATATAAACTTAATTTCAATGTTGGATTTTTTAAAAACATTTGAACAAAGGTTTGTAATATTTGGTTCAACACCAGAAAAAAAACAGTCTTTGATTGGGTTCTGTATCAGTTTCATTACTATATTTAAAACAAGAATAAAGTGAAAATGCTTGCTCATATGAATACATAGTGAATAACGGGAGAAGATTATATATGCTCTTGCTGAAGGATGAAAATTCATCTCTTATTTTTAGCCATGTAACTAAACAATGAAAATGAATAGCTAGTTATAATATAAACTATTTACTCTTCTATAGACTGCTGACAAGCACTGTATTAAATGATAAATGTACTTAAATTTCAATGGCATACATTGTTTCATTCTTAACTATATATGTATGTTTATACACATCCATGTATGTAGTTGTCTATCTAAAATACACACATATGTATATCTATATACATATACACACATATTTACTATTGAAAGGAAATAATCTTTTCAGATGCAACTTTCTACTTTTCTACAATAACCCGTTGGTTATATCCTCTCAGAAATTTTACTGAACAATTGGCTGGTGTTGCCAACCAGTTCATTTGGAAATCTGTCAGATAGAAGAATGGTACCTTAAGTAGAGATTAAGGTTAAATTGAAAACAGCCTTAATCCTGCAATGAGAGGCAATATAAAGTTTATTTCTGCAGGACAATTGTTATAGTCTCTGATGGCTTCAAGATGGCTTGTAAAATGCATGCCCAGCAATCTTTTTTAATTCGATTTTATTTTCAGTTCAGAATTCTCTCCCTTCCTCTTTCCTCTTCTCCACCCATTGAGAAGGCAAGAAAAATTCATTACAAATATCTATAGTTGTACAAAATGAATATCTGTATTATCCATATTTCAAAAACAAAAATGAGAAAATGAAAAATAAGAAAAAAAGAAGAAAATATGCTTTAATTTGTAGTCTGAGTTCATCTGGATAGAATGTTTCATCAGGAGTCCTTTAGAATTGTGGCTGATCATTGCGTTTATATGAATTACCAAGACTTTCAAAGTTCATTATTTGTTTGTACAATATGTCTGTATAAATCATTCTCTTGGTTTTGCTCATGTGACTTTGAATCCGGTTATATAGCCTTTCCAGTATTCTCTAAAACTAGCCCCTTCATCATTTCATACAGCACAATATTATTCCATCACATTCATATACCATAACTTGGTCAGCCTTTCCCCAATAGATGGGTATCCCCTCAGTTTCTAATTCTTTGCCATCATAAAAAGGGCTGCTATAAATATTATCCTATTTATGGGCCATTTTCCTCTTTCTTTGATTTCTGTGGAGTATAGACCCAATAGCAATATCATTGAGTCAAAGTATATGTGCAGTTTAATAGTTTTTGGATTATAATTCCAATGGTGAACTAGTTCACAGTTTCCTCAACAGTGCATTAATGAACCTATTTCCCCACATCCCCTCCAACATTTGTCATTTTCTCTTTTTGTCATTTTGGCCAAACTGATGGGTATGAGGTGGTACCTCAGAGGTATTTTAATTTGTATTTTTCTAATGATTAGTGATTTAGAGCATTTTAAATGTGGATATTTATACCTTGGATTTCTTCCTCTGAATGCTGCCTATTCATATTTCTTTGCAATTATTTGGGAAATGGCTCTTATTCTTGTAAATTTAACTTACTTTCATAAAAATCTTAGAAACAAGACTTTTATTGAAAAACTTGATGCAAAAATTTCTCCTTGCCCCCAAGTTTCTTGCTTTTCTTCTAATTTTAATTGCATTGGTTTTATTTGTGCAAAAAATTTTAAAAATTATGTAACCAAAATGATCTATTTTACCTCCTATGAACTTCTCTATCTCTTGTTTGGCCAACTCTTTCCTCATCCATAGATCTGATAGGTAATTTCTATTGTGTTTCACTAATTTGCTTATGATGTCACTTTTTATGTCTAAATAATATACCTATTTTGAGTTCATCTTGGTATATGATTTGAGATGTTGTTCTATATTGAGTTTCTTCCAGATTACTTTCCAGTTTTCCCAACAATTTATGTTGAATAGTAAGTTTTCACTTGTGTGAAGAATGTTTTCTAATTGTGTTCATATAGTTCTTGCACGTATCTTGTTGGGTAGATTCCCAAGTCTTTTTTTTTTTAATTCTGTAGTTATTTTAAATGGAATTTGTCTTTAAAAGCTGTCTCTTCTTGCTGGATTATGTTGGTAATATACAGAAATGTGGATGATTTGTGTGACTTTATTTAATATCCTACAACTTAGAGAAAGTTATTAATTGTTTCACTTAGGTTCTTTTTGTTGACTATAGGGTTTACTAATAAACCGAAAAAGTGGCAATTTTATTTCCCTTTGCCTATGCTCATTCCTTCAATTTCTTTTTCTTGTCCTATTACTCTAGTTTTCATTTGTAGTACAATATCGAATAAGAATGATGGTAATGGCCATCCTTGCTTCTCCTCTGATTTTATTACAAAGGCTTCTAGGTTATCTCCATTGTAATAACTACTTTCTCTTGGATTTAGATAGATACTACTTATAATTTTAAAAAGTTCCATTTATTCCTATACTTTCTAGTTTTTTAAATAATAACAGATAGTATACTTTGTCGGAAGATTTTTCTGCATCTATTGAAATGACCATATGATTTTTGTTGGTTTTGTTATTAATGTGGTCAATTATGTTTTTAGTTTTTCTAACACTGAATCAGCCCTGAATTCCTGAAATAAATCCAGTCTAGTCATAGTGTATGATTTTTGTGATATGTTGCTGTAGGTTTACTCCTTTGTATTCTCATTTAATATTCTTCAGGAGTTTGTCATACTTAACCATTCTAAAATTATATTCAAACCCTTACCCTCTCTCTTATTTTTTGTCTTGATTTATCTAGGTTCTGAGAGGGGACCAATTGAGGCCTTCCCCCACTACTATAGTTTTACTATCTATTTTTTCCTGTAATTCATTTAACCTTTCCTTTAAGAATTTAGATGCTATGCAATTTGGTGCTTATTAGTATTGATATCAATTCGTTGTCTATGGTACCTCTTAGCAAACTGTAGTTTCCCTGCTTATGTCTTTTTAATTTTTTATTATTGCTTTTGTTTTGTCTGAGATCATGACTGTTTTTGATGTTGTTACCTCATTCAGTCATCTCTGACTCTTCATGACCCCATGGACCGTAGCACACCAGGTCCTTTCATCCTCCACTATCTCTCAAAGTCTGTCCAAGCTCATGCTCGTCGCTTCCATGACACTCTCTATCCATCTCATCCTCTGCTATCTCTCCTTTTGCTTTCACTTTGCTTTTTTTCTCTTGACTATTTGCAAGTCTTCATCAGACAACCATTTTCCCTTCTCCTTGCTCTTCTTTTTCTTTGGAATGTTCCTTGTTGCTGTTTCCTGTACAATATCGTGAATCTCAGTCCGTAGTTCAGCAGGCACTCCATCTACCAGATCTAATCTCTTAAATCTGTTTATCACCTCCTCTTCATACTCATAAGGGATGTTATTAAGGTCATATCTATATGGTCTAATGATTTCCCCTACTTCAATTTAAGTCTGAATTTTGGAATAAGAAGCTCATGATCAAAGCCAGAGTCAGCTCCAGGTCTTGTTTAACTGAATACATAGAGTTTCTCTAACTTTGACTGTAAAGTATATAATCAATCTGATTTTAATATTGACCATCTGGTGACGTCCATGTATAGAGTCACCTTTTGGGTTGTTGAAAAAGAGTGTTTGCTATGACGAGTGAATTATCTTGACAAAACTCTATCAGTCCCTGCTCTGCTTCATTTTGTACTCTGAAGCCAAACTTACTTGTTATTCCAATTACCTTTTGATTTTCTACTTTAGTATTCCAATCCTCTATGATGAATGTGATATCTTTTTGTGTTATTTCTAGAAGATGTTGTAACTGTTCATAGAACTTATCAACTTGGGCCTCTTCAGCATCATCATGCCTGCTACCCCTGCCTTTTTTACTTCAGCTGAAGCATAATAGATTCTATTCCAGGCCTTTATGTTAATTCCATGTGCAGCTTTCTGTTTCAATGTGTTTCTTATAAACAACATATTGTAGGGTCTAAGTTCTAAGCCTCTCTACAATCCTCTTCCATTTTATGGGTGAGTTTATCCCATTCGCATTCACAGTTATGATTGCTAATTCTTTATTTCCATCCATCCTATTCTTTTGTATTTATCTTTTTCCTCCCCAATCTATCTTTAAGAGTCTGTTTTGCTTCTGATTAATGCTTCCTTTAGTTTGCCCTCTTCTTTCATTTCTCTTTCCTTCCTATTTCTGTGCCCAGCTGTGTGTTTGTGCTTTATTACCTCCTTCACAAGTTAAGATGATAGTGGGGTTCAAATGTACTCCAATTCCCCCCCATCTCCTATAACTCCAGTAGAGAGCTAAGACAAGAACACAAATTATCCATATTGAGACTGAAATGTGGCAAGTGCTCAGGAGAATTGTGGGAGAGGAGAAGGTGGGTTCAGGTTGCAGGAGACATGGTGCGTGCTGCTTGTGCCTAATGTTGCCTGTGGCTGTAAGATCCAGAATACTGTGGGTTCAGGTTGCAGGAGACATGGTGCGTGCTGCTTGTGCCTAATGTTGCCTGTGGCTGTAAGATCCAGAATACTGAAAAGTGACTGGGTAGTTGCTAACCCAGAGTATTTCCCCAGAATCCCTATGTCCTGACTGTGAACCTATTCAAGACAGATGAGACACAAGGCAGGTTGCCTTGGACCATGAAATCCCTTGGCTTCTACATGCCTTGGCTGGGTGGGAGGATATCCATATGAACCAGCAGGAAGCTGGGCAAAGTTTGGACTAGTTTGCTGGACTAATTCCTTGGGCAGCTCAGAGGAAAAGGTTCTGCAAAGATATAACTCTCCCTGTTGGATGTTTTTTCTTCCCTAAGTAGCACAGTCAAGGATGAGAGGTGTGGAAAATGCTATTTAATGGACTGATGTCCGTGGTAGCCAGGAGACAGGCTTTTATTTATGGAAATTGGAAGACTGCCCAAGGAAGGAGGGAAAGAGTCCAGAGGAGAGACACTGGCTTGGAGTGTTTTAGGGACTAGGGGGCATATTGACTGTCTAGGCACACAAAAGCCTGAATTTGGTTGGGGATACATTCTAATGAGAGTTGTGTACAAACTTCATGTCTATGGTACATATGCCATACTGGGGTTCCCCAGCCAAGTCTTCTGAGGTCTTTTGGGGCCCAGAGACAACTGTCAACTTGCCTAGGCTGGGCTAAAGAATACAGGCTCTGGTAGCTTTTACTATGATTGGTGAGTTTTTGTTCACAGGCAATAAATAAACAATTGCTTATTTGACTTTATGGGTTTGCTGTCTGAGGGCATATATATCCATATGTGTGTATGTTTGTGTTTGTGTGTGTAGGTAGGTGATCCCAGACCTGTCCTGGATAAATTTAAACAGTTTCCTCAAAAACTGGAACAGAAAGGAACTCAGTGCGCAGTATGAGTCAGGTATAGGGCAGCTATTTATTTCTTCCCCACTAAAGAAACGTTTAAGCACAAAACAATGACAAGCATACATTGACAGAATCATTTAAAATAGGATTGACTCACCTGTTACAGCCGCTCTCTGGCTCTCTTCTCCTCCTGCTGGCCAAAGTTAGTAATCAAATCTCTTCAGAATGTAAGTCATTTTCCAAGACTGATGAATAAACATCCTAACATTCTGTCTCCCAAAAGTCTATATTAGTCACTCAATAAACACTTACTAAGCACCTACTATGTGGTAGGCCCCTCCTAGATCTGAATAGGAAATGAAATTGATGAGTAGATTTAAGGGATTAGATCTGGTTGATAGAGTATCTGAAGAACAATGGACAGAGGTTCCCATTTTTGGACAAGAGGCTGCAACCAAAAATATCTCAAAGACAAGGAAGAACAAGAAAGCAAAATGGCCTGCCTGATGAAGTCTTACAGAGGGCCGAGGGAAGAAGGAAAGTGAAGGGGTGAGCAGAAAGATGTAGCTGACTTGAGTGCAGAATTCCAGAGAACAGCAAGGAGAAATAACAAGGTTTTCTTAAATGATCAATGAAAAGAAATAAAAGAAAACAATAGAACGGGAAAGACAAGAGATCTCTTCAAGATAATTATAGATAGGGAGGAAAAATTTTATGCAAAAATGGTATGACAAAAGACAAAAATGGTAGGGACTTAGAAGTAGAGGAGGTTAATAAAAGGTGACAAGAGTACAGATAACTGTACAAGAAAGATCTTAATACCATCAATAACCACCATGGTATGTTTGTTGATCTAGAGCCAGATGTCTTGGAGAAATAAGTCAAGTGGGCCTTAAGAAGCATAGCCAGCATTCAGGCTAGTGGAGGTGATGGAATTCTAGTTAAGCTATTTAAAACCCTAAAAGATGATGTTAAAGTGATGCAATCAAATGCCAGCAAATTTGGAAAACTCAACAGTGGCCACTGAGTTGGAAAAGGTAGTTTACATCCCAATCCTTAAGAAGGGTCATGGTAGAGAGGATTCTGGGAAGATGACAGAGTAGGTCAGAAGAGTCCAAGCTTTCGAGATTTCCCCCCACAAAGTGAAAGTAAAAATTAAAAAAAAGAAAGAATAGGGGCACAATTTGAGACTATTTGAGAAGATCTGAAGGAAAATTCCAAGAGAAGTTTGATCTCTGTGAAGAATAAACACCTCCAAGCTAGGATCTGCTTAAACAACAAGGGGCAAGCCCTGGGGTTAGCCGGGTGGGAGACTGCCTCCACCCCAGCCATGGGAACTTTTACCCTTGGGACAGTGAGGGCAGTTGGGCTTCTGAGCTGGGAAAGATTGAGAGGACTTCTGCTGACTAGGAATGCCAGATCCAGCTGTGCTGTGGAGAGTGGTGGAGGTGAGAAGGAACCAGAATGTACCTGGTGAGTGCATGCCCCTGACTATGGGCACTTATAGAGACTGGAGCCTTGGCTTTGGTTCCAGGCTAGAGGGGAGAACTGAAGATCTGAGGCCAGAGGCACCATCTCCCATATCCCAGGACTACAAAAAAAAGGAGAAAGAAACCAACCACAGAATGTTATTATGGGAATGGAAGACTGGGGTTCATCTTCAGAGAAATGTTGAAGCAAAGATACCCCCTTCCTCCTCAAAGAGTAACATCAAATTCACCTACCCAAAAAGAATTTATAGAAGAACTTTAAGAAGTCTTTAAAAATCAAATGAGAGAGATTAAGGAAAAACTAAAAAAAAAAGTAATCCAAGAAAAACAAGAAAATATGCAAAGAAAGTCAACCAATTAGAAAAAGGGATCCAGAATCTTAAGGATGAATATGACACCTTGAAGATTAGAATTGAGCAAGGGAAACCATCAAAGTTATAAGAGACCAAGAATTGATTAAACAAAATATGAAGAATGAAAAAAATAGAAGACAAAGTGAAACATAATAAAAACAACTGATCTGGAGAACAGATCACAAAGAGGAAATATAAGAATAAATAGACTGCCTGAAAGCTATGATCAAAAAAAAGAATCTTGTTACAATAATACAAGAAATAATTAAAGAAAATTGTCTTGAAACATTAGAACAAGGGGTGGGGTGGAGAAGTAGAAACATAAAAAAATCCATCAATCACCTTTGAAAGAGATCCTATGAGAAAAACCCATAGGAATATTATAGTCAAATTCCAAATCCCCCAGTTAAAGGATAAGATATTAAGAGAAACAAGAAAAATAATTTAAATACTATGGTGCCACAATTAGATTCACACAAGATCTAGCAATGGAGACATTAAAGGACCACAGGTCTTGGAACACTATATATCAATGAGCAAAAGGACTGGGGTTCTGACAGAAAATATCATAACTAGCAAAGTTAAGCATAATCTTGAATGAAAAACAAATTAGATATTCGATCAACCGTCACACTTCCAGGACCTTATTTTAAAAAAACATAGGACAACAGCAACAAGAGGAAGGTGAGGTACTAGGTCAAAGGGGAGAATAAAAGGGTGTTTAGGTTTATGGGAATGGGAGGATAAAGGTGGGTAGGGTAAGTAATAGCAGGGCAAGGTAGTGAGTAGAAGTAGAGAAGTCAGGAGGTATAGGAAATAAGAGATACATACAAAAATAAAAGCAAAGATTAGGAGTAGAATCTGTTAGGGAAAGCATTTATTTATCTAAGTATGTATTTATGTATGTATATATGTCTGTGTGTGTGTGTATGTGGGGGGGGTCAATCTATAAATATAACCACATTTAATTGAAGCCTGGGTGAGGAGGGGGGAGGCAGGGGGGAAAGAGAGCAAAGAAAAAAGTGAACAGCGGAGAACCAAAGAAAAATCCACAAGGGAGTAAAGAGGGACAGCTCTCAACACAACTCATAGTATTTAATATATAGCCTTTCTTGAAATGGAAATTTATTGCTATATATTTTGAATCCTCTCTTATGTTCTGCTGTGCATATGACATGTTTTTTTCTTTTCTTATTTTATATATAAGCTTATAATGTTTCTTTTTTATTATGCATTTAAGTTTTAATAAAAAATAAAAAAAGGACAATGGCAAAGTATGTTCACATTACGTAGCAGTTGTGCTCATTTTACGTGGTAGCAAGGTTTTGCTTAAGGTTCTGCAAGCCAGATTTTAGCAATATGTGAATCAAGAATTACCAGGAGAGCAGGTTTTCCAAGAGGCAGAGAAACTAGAGACCAAATTGCCAACATTCACTGGATAATGGAGAAAATAAGGGAGTTCCAGAAAAAAAAAATTATCTCCTTCTGCTTCAGCGACTACAGTGTGGATCACAACAAAATGTGATGAGTTCTCAGAGGTGGGAGTACCAGATTATCCTACTTGTCTCCCAAAGAACCTATATGCTGGCTAGGAAGCAACAGTTAGAACCAAACATGGCAGAGCTGACTGATAGAAGATTGGGAAAGCACCTTGTTTAATTTTTAATTAAATTTAATTAAATTAATTTATTTAAATTTTTTGGGGAAAGCATCTTGTTTAATTTTTAATTAAATTTTTAATTTTTAATTTAATTAATTGTCACCTTGTTTAATTAACTTATTTGCATCGTATGAAATGCCAGGCTGGATGACTCAACGGTCAGAATTAAGGTTTCAGAGAGAAATATCAAGTCTCACAGATGTAGAATGCGCTGCTGACAGCAGAAAGGGAGGAACCATTAAGGAGACTCTTGAGAAGAATGAAAGAGTAGAACGTAAAAGCTTGAAGTTTAACAGAAAACAATGAAAACCTTGGTGACTGGTCTCATTACCTCCTGGCAAACAGAGGGAGAAACGGAAATAGTATCAGATTTCCTATTCTTGGGCTCAAAGATCACTGACGGTAGGGAGTGCAATCATGAAGAGAGGGTTGTTTCTTTTTATGGAAATCTGCGCAGCACACTAAAAAGCAGAGGTGTCACCTTGCCAATAAATATCTGTATATTTGGAGCTATGGTTTTTCCAGTAGCAATGTATGTCTGTGAGAGTTGGACTATAAAGAAAGCTCAGTGCTGTAGAACCGGTGTTTTCAAATTGTGGGTCTAGAGAGACCTTTGAGAGTCCCTTGGACAGCAAGGAGATCACATCAGTCGCTACCTAAAAAAATTTAGTTAAGGCTATTTATTGGAAGGACAAATACTAAAGCTTAAGCTGAAATACTTTGGTCACATAATGAAAAGATAGGACTCACTGGAAAGGACCCTGATGTTGGGAAAGACTGAAGGCAAAAGGAGAAGGGCATGGAGGAGGGAGGAGACTGGTGGAGAGTGTCATGGAAGGAACGAATATGAGCTTGGACAGACTTTGAGAGATAGTGGAGGGTAGAAGGACCAATGCTTCATGAGGTCATGAATGACTGAATGATGACTGTGCTAGGCACTGTGCTAAGCCCTGGGGATACAAATGGGAAAAAAGAAAGACAATCCTTGCTTTCAAGGAGCTTAGCACCCAATGAGGAAAGACAACATAAAAAGGAAGCTGATAATAGGGACAGGGAACATACCCGATGTGGGGGCATGGTGTAGAAAGCAGAGAAGTCCCAGAGTGGTGTAGAGCCAGGGAAGAAATGGAAGATGTCTGAGCTGAGCTCCATTTTTTAATGGAGATTTTGGAGTTTGGGGTTCCACCCTCCAATCAGAGACAAAATGTAATGATAAGCTGGGAAACAAGTTTTACTTCCCTCCCCTGCTCCCCCTCCCCTGCCATTCCCTTCTGCTTTGCTCCCCGCCCCCCATCTCTGAATTGGCAGAGGATGTTAGACTGGAGGTCAGAAGATATGGGTTTGACCCCAAGCTCTGCCATTAAGTAGCCAGCTGTGGGACCTTCAGAGAGTCCCTGCCCCTCTCTTGTGTCCAAGTTTTGTCCTCTGTAAGATGAGTTGTCTGGTCTAGATGGAGGGTCTCTTCCAGCTCTGACAGTCAGTATTCTAAGTTCCCTTAAAGCACTGACATTTCATGGTTCTTGTTCTAAGGTTCCCCCTATTGCTGATATTCTCTATTGTTTGTTCTAATGTCCCTCTCAGTTCTAGCATTCCATGCTCTATATTCTGAAGAAGAAAATAAGCATTTATTAAGCACCTACTATGTTCCAGGCACTGAGCTGATACTAATTTGATTCTAAAACAATGTGATAGGTGGTTAGATAGGTAGGTAGTATTATGAGCCTCATTTTATAGCTGAAGAAATTGAATCAGGCAGAGGTTAAATGACTTGCCCAGAGTCACACAGCTAGTAAGTGTCTGAGGCCAGGTTTGAACCCAGGTCTTCCAGACTCCAGGCTTCATGCTCTATCTACTGTGCCACCAATGGTCCCCTAAAAGTCAATCAAGTGTGAATAATTAAACAATTAACATAAAATAAAATAAATCATTAAACAATTCTAAAGGGTGGCAGGAACTTGGGATCATTGGGTAAAGATAGATGATGCTCACAGAAAGTGAATCGTGGGATTTATTTGAAAAGATCAAATCATGCCTGCTGGGTTACATGTCAATAGAACCAGTGACTTTGAGGCTGTCATGTCAGTGAGAACTCCAGATCCGGCAGCTCAGGAGTCCAGTGCCCCCCTCCATCCCCCTCCTCACTATGTTACTGGATTAGTAGGAGACGAGATGCCAGGCATGAGGTCTCCTGAGCAAAGGCGACCAAGTGTCCAGAACAGAACAGGGTGAATTACAGCTTGGTGTCTGAGTGTCTGAGCATGCCTTCCTGGGCTGTTTTGGAAGGATGCAAGGCATTTATGGCAGAGACACTGGGTATTTGCTCCTGATGAGGATTTTCCCTATGCTATGTTCTTGTCTCCAACGGAGAAGTGGCCATCTGCCCAATTTTCCTGGAAGAACAATTATGTTCCTATGACTAACCCTGCCCCTTCCCCCCAATTCCCATGGAACTCTGGGATGAGGGCGCTCAGGCAGGTTCCTGGTCTGTTTCCCATGTTGGACGTTGCTGGCCATTACTCATGCCAAGCCCAGGGATGCCTGGTGCATCTTGGAAGGTTTCTCTTTTCCTTTGGGAGTGCATGTGAGGATTGAGAATGGGCAGAGAGGAGGTTCTGGGGAGAGATGGGGGTGGGCAGTGGCAGGGGACTGTAACAATTACTTGGAGGTGTTGACAGAAAGTACTGAAGGGAAAACCAAGAGGGACAAGCCCAGTGTGATTGAGGGGGGGATGCCACTTCCTCTGCAGATTCATTGAAGCAAGTAGAGATCAGGGATGTGAGCCAGGTTGAGGAGGAAGGCATTGTGACACAGTGGACAGGTCCAAGGGTCTGGGTTCAAATCCAGCTGTTCTACTTCCTGACTGTATGCAACACTGAGCTGAGGGAACCACTTGACCCTAAAGGACAATTCCAGCTTCCATGTCTGATCCTGAAGAGATCCATCCAGAGCTGGGGAGTGATTCACATTTTATCCCAGGCTGCTGAATTGAGAGGGTGCAGAAAACACCATCAACAGCTAGAAACAGCAGAGCTTAGCATCAAATTGTGCAGGGGAATGAGTTGGAATTTGCCTCCCTCTGATGGTCACATCTGAGGCCACCTCCCCCTCAGGGTTGGACCTATCCTTCCCCTCTCAGTCCATCACTCAGTCAGTCAGTTGACCAATTGACCAGATGTTTATTAAACATCTGTTCTGTGCCTGGCACTGGGCTAAGCATCAGAGTTCCAAATAAAGGAAAACTGGTCCTTACTGTCAAGGAGATTATATTTAAATTCTTTTTTAATGTGGAGATTCATGTGTCAATAGCCAGGTACTTACCAGATAATTACAGTGAACCTGGAAGGTCAACTTAGAGGTAAGGCAATGGGGGAAGCTGGGGTGGGGTGGAGGGACAACCAGAAAGGACCTGCTGCTGGCTGTGGCACTTGAGATGAGTCTTGAAGGAAGTTGCTTATGGCCAGGGGAGGAAGCCAGGCCTTGTCATTCTCTTCTAATGTCTACCTCTTCCTCTGTGCCTGCTCAGGCTCTCATTGGCTCTAAAAGGGTCTATTCCCAAGGCGCTGCTGACTGCCTGCCCCCTCCCAGGCCTGTATCTGCCCCTCCCCACCCCCATCCCCCTTGTCTTTCTCTGTCTCTTCTTTCATGGCTCATTCTCTGCAGTTACTTATGAGGCTTCATGGGGTCTGGAGAGAATAGTGTGGTTTATACATCATTGTGAAAAGCCCCAGGAGATCTCTGACTGCAAGTCCTGGCCTAGCCTGAGGCCTGAGGCCGTGGGTCTGGGGTCCCCACTCTCCCCTCTGGGGGGTTTGGAGCAGGAGAATGGGGTGCTTGGAGCCACCAGGCAAGCTTGCTGTGTGCAGATTCATCCAGGTATATTCTTCTCTAAGCTCTTTTTGACAAGCCTTGGGAGTCATGCCAGCTTCAAACATAATTTTGTTGGTAATTCATAGAAATGCTTTGTTGCTTTTAGAGGGTTCTTAACGAGAAACAGCCCGAGGCCTGTGGTCCTGCAGGCTTTCCAGGCCCCCCCCCCCCATGATGGCAGAAATTACCCAGAAATATTTGGCTGGCCTGCGTGCTGTCCAGCATATATGCCACTGACCGTGTGTCACTGTGCACTGCCTGGGTGTCACTTGAGGGGCAGGCGCTGGAGAGGGGTGCAGGCTCGCTGGATCTCAGGGAGAGCTTTATCAAGAGGGGCATTGGAGATGGAGGGGCCTGAGCAGTGACAGATGGGTGGCTCAGGGAAAGTCTGTGTCAGGAGGCAGAGGTGGGGCTATGACTCAGGCAATTCTAGGGGCCTTTGTGCTTTGTCTGAACACGGGTCAGACATGGCAGGGAGGATCTCACAGTTCTGGTTCTGGGTACTGTGTAGCAAAGCTTCCCTATGAGGGAGCAGGGGCAGAGTCTGGAGCTCTGAAGGGAGAGCAAGGAGGAAGGCCAGAGCCCAGGGTCATGGTTCTTGACCCCTTAGCAGTAAAGAGATGGGAGTTCTGGCCCAGAGAGCAGAGGCCCAGGACAACTCAGCTCCCATTACCAGCCAATTCAGAATCTTCTACTCTGATACATACAGGGCCCTGTGGGGCTAAGGGCTGGTGAAATTCAAAGAGGGTACAGTGCCCAGTCTTTGGCTTGTGGTAGATGGATGACCTTGGACCTGACCCAGGAAGACAGAGAAGGAAGAAAGACTTTAAATACTGGCTTTCCACATTCCCCTCCTCCAGGGCTGTGCATTGCCTCTGCTGCCCTGCCAGAGGAGTCTACAGACAAGGAAACAAGCCTGGGTTTTGGATTCCCCATGCCCAGGGCAGAAGAGGTCCCACACTATGGATGGTAGGATAAGGGTGGATCCTTGTCAGAAAGAATATTGGAAGCTTTCAGATTATGCTTCAGTAGAAAGAGCTAAAGGCTCAGGGCTGGATGGGGAGGGTGGCACAATGGGGAACTTGAGAGATTCAATGTCGGAAGATCCAGAACGGAAAGCACCTTCTGCCTGTGGGAGCTGAGGCAGGTCACTGTCATCTGTAAAATGGGACTAACCATTTATCTCCGCTGCTTCCCTCTGGGGCCGAGGCCTTCAAAAGCCCAAAGGAGAGCTGAAGGCATCAGCAGTTATCACTGCGGCCAAGAACCCTGGCTTTTCTGTCTGGACATTGACCTGTTCAGGCCAGTTTTAGGTGCGAGGAGCCAAAGGCCCATAAGGTCTCTTTACTTTCCTGGGTCTTGGTTTCCTCCTCTGAAAAGTGAAGGGTTAGGGTTGGGTGCCCTCTGAGGTATGGCCAGCTCTAGGCCTAAGATCCAACTTGTGAGCTGCCCAGGACCATACCAGTAAAGCCCATCTCCAGGGGGCCAATCACAGTGTGGACATTTTAGCCATCAGGCCCTGGTAATGGCGCCCCTGGAGGCCAAGGCAGCTTTCTTTTCGAGAATCGTTGGTCCCAGAGATGGGCTCCAGCTTCATGGTGTGCCTGAAGAGTAACACCCTAGGTGAAGAAAACATGGCCTTCGAGGTCAACCTTCCTGAGGTTCCTCCCCACCCCCATCTTGCAGGGAGAACGGAGGGCTTGCCCTCTTGGGTGGACACTGGACCAGCCTTTCCTTGGAGTATTTTGTGACTTGTCAGAATTCTCAGTTATAAAATCCTGAAGAATTTGCAGTCCTGGGATGATCTGGCCTCAGCCTGGTGCTTCCGTGAGGAGAGATCCCTGGTTAATGGGTGGTGGGTGACCTGGAGCATCAGCCTGTCAGGACACCAGGGTGATCCAGTTAGGACCTGGCAGACCTTGGACAAATCATTTCCCTCATGTGTTAAATAAGAGAGTCAGATCAGATATCTCTACATTCCTTCCAGTTTTCATCATGGTTTAACTTTCTCTGTTCTAAGCGCCCTTCACCTCAGACATCTTCTGTTCCAAGGTTCCTTCTACTCTGACAAAGCCCAATCCCCAGACCTAATATTCTAAGATGAGGTAGGGTGGTGTCAAAGAGAGAGTGCTGTATTGGAGTCAGCAGCCTTTGGTTCAAGATTCTGGTGGCTACCCCCTGAGAAACTGGTAACTGGGAAGTATGCCCGTCTTTAAGAATGAACCAGCCTTGGTATTCACAGCCCTTCCAAATGGTGGGTGAATTGAGCTCCCACGCCTCCATTTAAGGGGGTCCCTGGCCATCTTCCTCTGCCCCCCAATCACTCTCCTTTGACTTCTCCATCAGACCCCCACCTCTCCTCCCCACCCCCTTTCCCATCTTATGTGTGTTGTTTTCCTCCCTTAGATTGTAAACCCTTTGAGGGCAGCCTCAGTCTTTCCTTTATGTATTGAATCCCCAGAATTTAGCACTTAATCTGGGACGTTGTGGGCTACTTAATAAAGATGAATTGACGGCTGACTGGAGCTGCCCTTTTCTACTTGTCCTGAGCCTTCTGGGTCTGTGCATTTTTCTGTCTATCTGTCCACCTGTCTGTCCATCCATCTTTCCGTCTGCCTGTCCATCCATATTTTTCTCTCAGGGGCCTCATCAGCTCCCATGATTCCTCTGTCATGTCCATGCAGATGATTCCAAGGTGTCTAGTTCTAGAGCGGCCTCCCTCTTGGGCTCCAGACTTGCATTGTCTACTGACTATGGGCCATTTCAAGCAGGATGTCATGGAGTCACCAAAGCTCGCCATATGCAGTGCAGGATTGGTTATCTTGTCCCAGGCTCTTCCCTCTTCTGCCTTCCCTCCAGGAGGTCCAGGGCCTCCTCCCCCTCTCCCTCCAACTCCTAGATAAAAAGTAGATGACCCTACCCAAATGTCTGCACTTGCTCCAAAGCGCGTGCATGCTCACGAGCCCCAAGCCCCATGGCCCATTAAGCCCCTTTCAAGGACAGGGCCCTTTCCTCAGCCCTAGAGAAGGCTCGCGGCAATAAGTATTATTTACATAGCAAGCAGCATTTATAAGTGAGATTTCACTGGAGCTTGTGATGAAGCCTTCACCAGACACGAGGCAGGGACCGTTGGTCTCACTTTACAGAGAGGAGACTGAGACCCAGAGAGGAAAATGAACTGCCAAAGGGCACCAGTGGGCAGAATCTGGCCTCAAACTCAGGTTTTTGGTCAGTGAGTCAATTCTCTGCTATTTGAAGCTGCCAAAACTGATAAAGACTTCAGAAACTGTGTAATCAGTCCACATTCCTTAAGTGCCTACTGTGTGCCTACGTATTGTGCAAAGTGCTGGGATACCAAGGAAGGTAAAAGACAGTCCCATGGATGAGGCTGCAAACAACTAGGTAAAAACAAGGTACAGATGGAATAAATTGGAGATAGCTAGCAAGGAAAAGGCACCAGAAACAAGAGGGGTTAGGGAGGACTTCATAGAGAAGCTGGGGTTTGAGAGGTACTTGAAGGAGGCAGGTGGCAGAGATGAGGAGGGAGGGCATTCCAGGTAGGGAGCACAGCCAGAGCAAATGCCCGGAGTCAGGAGATGCAGGGTTGTGTTAGAGGCACAGCCAGGAGGACTGCCAAGGTCACAAGGATCAAAATTTAAGGTGTGTGGGGGATGGTGCTGTAAAGTGTGAGAAGACTTGGAGGGAAGGAGGTTATGAGCTTTGAATAACAGAGGGTTTCATATTTGAACCTGGAGTCCACTAGGAAGCCACTGGAGGTGTGTGTGTGTGTGCGTGCATGGGTGTATATGTGTGTGTGTTTGTGCGTGTGTGTGTGTGTTAATGTGTGTGAGGGACAGAGAAACAGAGGGAGAGAGAGAGAGGAAGCAGAGTGGGGGAGGAGGAAGAGGAGAAGGAGGGGGAGGGGAGGACCGCAGCTTGGTGGCTGGGGTAGGAGATAGTGAGTCAGAAGTCCCCGGGGTGCTGCCAGGTTCTGAGGGCTGACCCTCAGTGACTCAGCGCTGCTCGCTGGGGAGCACAGAACTCAGCCCAGCCTGGAACACGAGGCAGACAATTGTGTCCAAGCCTCAGACTGACCCGGGCTCCCCTTTGCACCCTCTCTGGGCACCATTTTGGAACGTGTTCAATGTCAGGGATTTTCCCCAGGCGCTAGCTTGGGCAGCGGTCACTCTGAATGAACCTGTTTCTCTGTTAGCTGTGGTGAGGGGTCTCATTCGCAGTGTGGTCCAGCCTCTCTTGGGACTCTAGGGAAGTGGCGGTGACTTGAGGGATTCCCTTTCTGAGGCTTTAAGACATACCTTCAGATTTACCTGCAGGTGGAATTTTTACTCCAAAAAGTGTGAGGCAGAATGGGTCCTGGTTATGTCACTAGAGAGAAGAAAAACCATACAACTGATTGCCAGACTACAGATCATCTGATTTAGGGCTAGAAGGGTCCGAGTGAGCCCTCTGCACTCACAGACCTGGGTGCAAATCCTGCCTCAGATACTCACTGTCTTTGTGGACATGAGCAAATCACTCCATGCTCCCGTACCTCAGTTTCCTCATATGTAAAATAAGGAGGTTGGGCTCAATTTGCTTCTAAGGTCTTTCCAGCTCTAGTTTCTATGATACAGAAAAGGTCTAAGCACATTCCCTTTTTCCAGGTAACACTGAGAACATCACAGACTCAAGGTTGAGAGGGACCTCGGTGGCATCTGCTATGAGCCACATCCAAGCAAGAATCTCCCTACAAAACCTCTGACCTTGAGCCTCTGCCTGAAGGCCTCCCAGAAGGAGGAAGCACAGCCTCCCAAGGCAGCCTCTTCCATTTTGGGATGGTTCTGATCAGGAGGCAGTTTCTTCTGCTGTCACACCTGAGCTGGGCTGTGCACATTCTACTGTCCCTTGGTTCTGCCTCTCAGCGTTGAGCAGAGATGGGCTCATCCCTCCCTCTCTTTCTGTTCCTCATCTGAGTCTTTCTCTTTCCTCTCTCTGGACCTTCATACTGGCCGTCCCCCATGCCTGGAACATGGTGGCTGATGTCCTTCTGCCTGAGACCTCTCTGGTTCCCTGCTGCCCCCTGGTGCTGGTGTCCTCCTTGTCCAACCACTCTGCATTCAGCTTCTTTGAATAGAGATCTGTGTAGGTATTCCCACATGTGCCCTTATTATTTCTCTCAGGAGCATATACGTACAGTGCCTGGCACATAGTAGGCCCTCTATCAATCCTTGTTGAAGAGCTCCTCCAGCCATCCCTTCTGCAGGCTGACACTTAGCTCTGGCAGCCTGAGGGGCATCACCGATGTTTGAGGAGCTTGCTTGGGGTGACTTTTTAGCCCTGTAGATAGGGCAGAGGAGGCGTGCATGCTCGTGGCCCCATCCAGCATGGGGTGGATGGTACTTTTGCCTTTGAGGGAGGTCATTCCCATGGGTTATCACCCAGAATAGAAGCTTTGAGCCTCCCTGGAGGCAGTGAGGCCAGATCCCAGGACAGACAGCAGGTGGATGTGAGTCTGGTTTCCAGCTGGAAGCAAGAGTGGACAGTGTCTGTATTTAATCTCTTGTTTTGAGATTGTCTGCAGCAGTGTTCCCAGGAAAAAATGAGCATTTCTAAGAAAGTGGCTTCTCTGCCTTTCCATTTCATATAAAACCGAAATATTTGGGTTGGCCTCAGCAGGCTGCCAGGTGCCTGGGCATGCAGCGGGATCGGGGATTGTGTTCAGTGGGAAAAACCATCCAAAGTCATCACTGCTGACCTCTCGTTCCTCTGCCAGTCACTGGAGGCTCGGTTACATCATGTTTGTAAACCCAGGGGTCAGAAAACCACTGGGACCTGAGCTAGAAGAGGACGCTGAGGTCATCCCCACTTTGCTTGTCCCAGCAGGCGAGGGTGGCCACATATTTTCAGCTGTTTTGTCTAGCCTGTTGTGAGTGCCTTGGGCAATGGCTGCCTACCATTTTCCATGCAACCGGGGAAGAATGAGCCCTGAACTGGATGGGAGGGTCCGGGGGCCCCTCCTTGTCATTCCTGCCTTGGGACCTTGGTGGTGCTCCTCACTGGGGCATCCTCCATCCGGCTTCTCCAGAAAAGGCTTCTCGTGCTAAAGGCACTTAGTAGGTCAACACCTACTCCACCCCAGCTTGTGAGCCCCTGCTGATGTGATAAAGCAGTGAGAACGTAGAGGGCACTTTAAGGTTTGTAAAATACTTTGCAGATACCGTTTCCTTCAATCCTCATGATGATGATAATTTTGATGTGGTGCCTACTATGTGCCAGGCACTGTGGTAAGCCCTCTACAAACATGATCTTAACCCTCATAGCAACCCTGGGGGGGGTCTATGAGCTCCATTTTTTTGGTGAGGAAACTGAGGCAAGCAGAGGTAAAGTGACTTGCCCAGGGTCACACATCTAGTCAGTGTCTGAGGCAGGATGGACACTCAGGAGCAGGAGGCACCCCTAGCAGCCTATTTACTTTGATTAGCCCACGAGATGACACATTGTTTCAAACAAATCCATCCGTCCAAAGTCTACCTGCTCTTCTTCTGGGCCTTGGAGGGGAAGGACTCCCTTTTCCAAGCCTACAATCTCAGGGGTGAGACCTTGCTTGCTCAAGTATCCTTGTCCCCTAGACTGGTGCCTGGCATACAGTAAGCATGGAATAAATCCATCCTCCCTCCCTCCCTTTCTTCTTTCCTTTCTTCCTTCCTTCCTTCCTTCCTTCCTATACTGTTTCATCTGGTACAACCCCTACCTAAACAAGCATTTCCTCCCAACATCCCTGATTGACAAGTAGCCATTGGGCCTCAGCTCAGACCCCCAGTGACCAGGACCTCCCTATGTCCCGAGGCAGTCCTATCTTGTTGCCACCTCCCTTCACGCACATTTTCAGCTGTTTGTCTGGCTTGTTCTGAATCTGAATGTGTCCCTGCCTCCCTCACTTGCTGTGTGACCCTGGACAACTTTCTTACCCTCTCTGGACCTAAGGATGGGACTTGATCACTTTTAAGACCTCTTCCAGTTTTACCAGTCTGTGATCCTAGTTGGGCTTAAGCCTCCCCTCAGACCACACCTGGAGGATCCTGTTCACTTCCGGACCCTGCATTTGAGGGAGGACACAAGGTTGCTCATCAGGATGCTCAGCCTGCTTGGTCTGGTACCCCACTCCATGGTCTGTAAGAATTTCAAGGGCTTTCCCCAAGCAGAGGCCCCAGAGAACAGATCCAGGAGCAGTGGGGGAAGTTGGGGGAAGGTAAGGAGAGCTATCTGTAAGAGGAGTGGGCTGCTGTTCTCAGGAAGGAGATTGTGCCTCCTCCTGGATGATGTGAAAGGCCCCTGTTTGGACAGAACTCTGGGATCCCTTCCAATTGGTGGCCCCTCTGCTCCATCTTATCCCAGCCTGTCATTTCCTCTCATGATTTGTCTCTGGATTATGTCCCTTCCCAGAGTCTGAGCCCCTGAAGGTGAGAGCACTGTCTCACTGGTCTGTCTGCCCTTGTGCCTAGCATGGAGCTCTGCCCCAAAGGGGTCCAGTTTTACTAAGCTCAGTCTGATAAACACCTGCTCTGGACCCTGCCCTGCTATTGAAAGGAAGCTGAGCAGCCTCAGACAGGGAGGCAGGCCGTGAGGACTGGGAGGTCACCTTCTCTGTAGTGGGGAGGTGATGTGGGAAGCAGAGGGGAGGGGTGGTGCTGAAGATGCCCTCTGGGAGCCCTCTGCCACCACTCTACATGGGCCCACCTTGGGATGCATTTTGACTGACCCCCTCCCAGGTGACTGTGGACAGAGAAAACCAGTGAGCAGGGAGGAGGGGACAGCAAAGCTTTTCTTGGCTTCCTTTGGGCTCCTGAGTGGCATGGCCAGCCTCTTTGCTCTCCTTCAGCCAAGTATAACAGAGTCTTATCAGCTGAGATCTAATGATCATTGCCTATTCCTCATAATCTGCATTCTTGGGGTCATGCCAATTCTCATTCTGTCACACACAGGATGCTGAGGGACTGAAGCCATCTGTCTGCCAGGGCAGGTTGGCACCTCATTTATTTCAAGATTGGATGGAGAGATCGTTGTGCCCAGTCTGAGGGTGGGCTGTGATTAATGACCAGGAGTCTCCTTCTGTGAGATGGGAAAGGGTTTGAGTATGGTGGGTCAGCGGGTCCTGTTCGAGACTATTGGTCTATGTCTTCCAGAATTTTAGAAGGAAATTCTAGAAATGGTGCCAAATGCTTCATATTCCTGGAGATCCCTTAAAGCTTAGAAAGTGCACTCCTTGAAAAAACTCTCTAAGGTATAGAGGGAGGCTTCTTGTCCTCTTTTAACAGATGGGGAAATTAAGAGCCAGCAAGGTGAAGGGACTTGCGGAGGTCATGCTGATCATGTCAGCGATGGGACTTAAAGCCACGTCCTCTGATTTCAATGCCTTTTCCTATTACACCCATATCTTGTTCCCAAACTCATGGATTTCCCAGAGAAATGCTAGGCATTAGGTTCCATGCCAGGTGGGCACACTTAAGTGTGATGAGCCAGCTTTGGAAACAGCAGTCTCTGCACCCCTGATTCTCGTGACTCAGGTCTCAACTACTTACCTCATCTCCTTCACAGGTGTCCTTATGTTGACCTCTGGGTTTCCAGCGGCCAGGAGAATCGATTCCCAATCCAGGCTCATCACTTGCTTTGTGAGTTTGGGCAAGGTTTCTCAGACATTCCAGGATCTCAAAGCTGGCAGTGATCCCAGAGGAGGCAATAAGCCCAGCTCTGTACCTGAATAAGAATCTGTTCTCCCAAATTCCCAAGTACTCCTTTGTGAAATGGCTAGAGTGAAGGGGAGCCCACCCACTCTCCTGGAAGTCCACCCCACTTTGGGATAGGTGCAAACCCTGCCTCTCCACAACTTGTCCCCACTGTTCCTATGTCTGCCCCCTGGACTAAGTACAACACTCCACCCCTCATTCTCTGGACCTCTCTATGTCCATGACAACAGTCTCGCCCCAAGAAGGTTCCCTTCCACCTTGCTCCTGTTTAGTTCCCTTTTACGGGTCAGCTTTCCCTTTTGGAGTGGAAACTCCACAAGAGTAGGAGTTGCCTTGCTTCTACTATTTGTCTCCATCCATTCAACTTCCTTCCTTCCTTCCTTCCTTCCTTCCTTCCTTCCTTCCTTCCTTCCTTCCTTCCTTCCTTCCTTCCTTCCTTCCTTCCTTCCTTTTTCTCTCTCTTTCTCTTCTTCCTCTTCTTCACTCTTTTCTTTCTTTTTTCCATGCTTCTATCCATCCACCTATCCATCTATCTATCCATCTATCCATCTATCTATCTATCTATCTATCTATCTATCTATCTATCTATCTATCTATCTATCTATCTATCTATCTATCTATCCATCCATCCATCCATCCATCCATCCATCCATCCATCTATCTATCTATCTATCTATCTATCTATCTATCTATCTATCTATCTATTTATATCTTCCAGACCTCCTTCTTATTCACTGATTTAATTCCTCTCTCAGCTGCATTTCTGACTCTGAACTTTGTCTTTCATGGTCCACAAACATCTTCCCTCTGGAAGTTCATACCCCCTGGATTTCCTATTGTGGCAGTACTGTCCAACCTGCAGCCTCTCCCTCTGCCTGGCTGGTTCATTCCAAAGCCTTGAGGTGAACACCTAGGTCAGCCATGTTTTCATTCCCCTCCAGGCTGAGCTCTGACCTCTCAACTTTCTCTCCTATCACCTTTCCCCAGCTCTTCAGCTCCTTTTTGGTGCCATTTCCCTCTGTTAGAATGTAAGCTTCCTGAGGCTGCTTGAAACTGGGTTGTCAGTGCTTAGCACTGCCTGAAA
Source organism: Bettongia penicillata ogilbyi (assembly GCA_023548195.1). Lineage (NCBI taxonomy): Eukaryota > Metazoa > Chordata > Mammalia > Diprotodontia > Potoroidae > Bettongia > Bettongia penicillata. Next base: position 1,552,637 of record JAJHZJ010001065.1, read on the forward strand.
CATAGTAAGTGCCTACTAGATGCCCATTCATCCTCTGCTGTGGATCCCTGTGGCATGATGTGCCCCTCCCCCATTCTGCTATCTTCCCATGACATTCATAACCTGCATCACCCACATTCTTTTTTTATGACTATACTATAAGGTAGGTAGTACAAATTTTAGGATCCTCAGTTTACAGATGGGGAAACTGAGGCTCAGAGTGGGGACAGGGGTGTGACTTTCCCACAGTCCAAAGACTGACTGGAAGCTCTGGCATATACAGACTTAGTCCCCAAGGGAAAGGGAAGAGGCTGCCCTTCTCTCCCCAACCTGCCCTTCAGGTAACCCTTCCATGACTCATCAAGGCTTCATCCTAATGTCACCAGATCACCAGTGCCTGGTAGTCACGTGATGGCGAGCAGGGAGGTAGGTCTTGGAGTGTGAAGCTGAGAGACACAGCTCCCATGCTGGATGGCAGACTGGGGGCACAGAGATCTTGACAGACATTGGGGTAAAACCAAGAAGGTGAAATTTAGTCATGATGAACATAAAGTCTCTAATCAGGGTCACCAGCAGAGGCACGTGGAGTCTGCTTGGACCGGCTTGTGAAAGCTGATTGGTGAATTTTCAGTGCAAGCATTGCCACCTTCAAAATCTACAAACACTACAAATCAGGACTTGGTTTTTATTTTGCTGATTGTCCAGACTTAAGAAGGTGATGGAGAACATGTTAATAAAGCATATTAAACTTAAAACTGAGACTTGCTTATATTTGGTTTTTTCTGGAGAGCCGATTGTTAAATGTTTACTAGCACACCCCTGGGTCACAAGTACAAGATGGCAGAGGTATGTTCAGACAGATATTTGATAAGGATCTGGGGTGGCATTATTGACTCCCAAACTCAATATGAGTCAACAGTATGACCTGCTACTCAAGAAAGTTAGTGAAATATAGGGCTCCACGAAGACAGAGAATCCAGGGTTTTGGGAAGCTAATGTCCCTCTACCCTCTGCCCTAGTCATGCCACATGTGGGGCCTAGTGTCCATGGCTGGGTACCACCCTTTAGGGAGAGTCGAGAACCCTAAATGCTAGAGAGTGTCTAGAGGTGGCCAACCAAAATGGCGTAGGGTCTTTAGACCATGCTCAGTGAAGACCTGTTGAAGGACCTAAGGTTGAAAAGAGACTCTGGGGGCATATACTTGTGGCCTCAATCTCTTCTAGATGAGTTCATGCTCTCACAGAGGGTTCAAACATCTGCCTTTCATGCCCAGTAGGTCTGGGGGAGATCGGCAAAAGCTGGAAGATAGGAAAAATTTTAAAAAAATGAAAGAGGCCTTGTGTGTGTGCTTCTATTCAGTCCTTGAAAGCCAAGATCCTAGATAGGAATTCAGTGAGATCCTACCCATCGGTAATAGGCCCAGGCATTTGGCTTTTGTCTCTGCCAAATATCTACCAGGAAGGCTGGCATCACAGAGACCCAGATTTGGAAGGGGCGCAGGAGCCACCTTCGCCAACCTGTATTGAAAAATAATGATTAAAAGGAAGCCTGTGAGAGACTTGGAATGACCTTCCCTCAACTTTTCTGCAGGAACCATGGCTTCCAGGCTGGCCCTTGCCCTCCCATTGCAGACTAACACACATGAGCAGTACTTTTGATATCTCTCTGGGCCTTGCATACAGTAGGTTCTTAGTATAGGCTTGTCAAATGGAAGCAGCTGCAGGAGATAGGGAAGCTGGGAGTGAGTCACCCTGGAGAGGAACATGTTCGAGGTGGGCTTAGGTTTCTTCCCCTCCTCTGGCTGCTAGGATGTGGGGGCTGCTGAGTTTGGGCCTCCCACTCCATCATGGACTCCCTTCTCTGGCGAGAGGACTCTGACCTCCTGCCTCCGTGCTAACCTCTGGCCCCTCACTCTGTGCTCTGTCCTTGGCTGTGGATGTCCACTTCCTCCCTGACTCACAATGTCTGATCCTCTTGTATCTAAGATTCGTTCTTGACCCGGGCCTGAGCACTTCTTTCCAGCTTCCCAGCCCAGCCTGCCGGAAGCATATCTGAGTGGAGACTCCCTCTGGTCCAGCCCCCTCATGTGGCTGAGGAGAGAGTGAGGCCTGGACAAGGCAGGTGACGTGTCCAAGGTCATGCAGGGGAACTGGTGGCAGGTCGGGGACCAGAGTGGGGTCGTTCACTGTGCCATCGCCAGCCGCCTGCTTTTTGCAGGTCCGTTAGGGGCCGGCAGCGCCTTGGGTTCATTCCTGTATAGGAAACAGATGCTCACGCTTTCCCTGGAGCTTGGGAAGCAAACTGGATTCATCACAGTGAATGCCAGATCGGTAAGAGAGTGGACCAAGACAAATAAGTGGTGTCCAAGAGACAAGAATGTTCGGACCCCCTCCACCCCAAGCTCCCCTCTGGAAGATAAATCATCTCCAGTCTACCAGAGGTTGTTTGTTTGTCTGGGGGGTGGTCCCCATCTCAAGTCACAGACGGACCCTGTTTTCCTTCACTAACTTATCCATGTTGCTGGGCCTGGAGCTTTCATTTGTCACTGGGCTGTGGGAGAGCAACACATCCCTGCTGTCTACCAACCTACCAGGGACCACACCTTTGCCCAGAGGAGCCTCCTTTCCACCTTTGTCCAAGTCTGAGGTCTCAGAGACACCCTTCGGGGGGCGGGCTTTTAGAGAAGCCCCTCCCTACCGATCCACTCGTCTCCCCACAAGACTCCTGAGGTTCTTCTTACTGCCTTCCGAGGACAATTTGACCCTTCTAATATGGCATTCAAGGCCCTCCCTGTGTGGCTTCTCCTAATCTCTCTAGCCTTATCTCACATATCCCTCCTCTATGCTCCCTGTACTCTGACCAAATGCTGTGTCCCTGTCTTCCTTGCCTTGAATGGTCCCCATGTCCAGGACAACCTCCTTCCCCTTCCCTGCTTACTGATTTCCCACACAACCTGTAGATTGCAGTGCGATATAGTGGTTGGGGAACAGCCTTGAGCCCAGCAAGACCTTGGACCCTTCCTAGCTGGGTGACCTTGGGCACCTCCCCTCCTGGTGCTTGTGAGGACCACAGGGGATGAGGGATAGAAAGCTCTGTGAACACTTTAAGGTGCTCTGTGAATGAATGGCCATCATTAGGAGGTGGATTGCTTTCATCGATCAACAAGCAAGCTTTTATTAAGGCGTGCAGAGACAAATGGGAAACAGCCCCTGCCCTCAGGGGGCTTCTTTCTTAGGAAGCCAGCTCTGATCTCTTGGGAGGAGCCTGTTGGGAGGGCCCTTCCCCTGAACCTTAGAGCCCTGGCAGAAACACCATCTATTCTGAAGTCTGCAAACACCAAATCAAGTGAGTGTTTCCATATGTGGGGCAGAAGTGAGGTTGCGTGACACCCTCAGACTCCTGGGTGAAGAGTTCGTGGGGCTGCTGAAGTGTACTGTATAGTCACATGTGATTTTCATAGGGCCCTTTGTATCTCTCAGTCTCATTTATCTACCCGGGTTTCGGTTTCCTTGTCTGTTCAAGGAGGAGGTTGAACTCTCAGATCCTTCCAGGCCTGTGACTGCGATTCCACGCTGGCATCCATTTACCTGCCTGGGGTGGTCTAAAGGGCCCAAAGACCTGGGTTCAGATCTTGCCTGATGCTTGTTAGGAATATGATCTTGTGCAAGTGCCTTCCCTTTGCTGCTACCGAGGTCCCGCATCTGTTAAAAATGAAGGCTTGGCCCCATGGTCCTTCCAGCCTTGTTCCTGGGATCCTGTTTCTATCCTGTCACTGACCAGGGCTTGGCTCAAACAACTGGGCTAGAGAACATTTTGCCAACTAAACCACTCGGCAATGAATGCCTGGAGAACACCGTGCCCCTGGTGCCCCCACGTGAGGGGTAACAGCCCATTATCATGTGCTGATGTTTCCATGCCCTTTGTAAAGGGATGAATATTTTCTTCCTTGGCCTCTGCCTGAACCCCCCACAATGTCATGTGTGTCCTGCAGAAAGGTATGGAAAGAACGAACAAATTAGTGGCAAAACCTTCGGAGATTTGCCTAATTGCATCTCAAATTGTTCCCACATTGAACATTCTGCCTTGAGGAGGCCTACGGGGGGCTGCGTTTCAGCCCCGGAGAGGTCAGCCAACATTCCCCTGGATGCCCCGACTCCGCCAATGTTCCTCCCTTTGGCTCTCTGCAACGAGACCCCTCTGCATGGGCTGGGGCAGATTTCCAAATCATTTTATCCAATTTGAGCAGCTAATTTTACAAACATCAAAACCTGCCACAATCAGCATGGTTGAAGTTTCTGAAGTTCGGACAGTAAGGAATTCATCCTTTGGAGAACTTCATGACAGACCCCTCAGAGACACGGTGTATGAGAGAGAGAGGGCTCTGGCTGAATGGACAGCTGTTGTGGTAGGGGGACCCTGACTGGTGTGAGCAAGGCCTGGTTCTTCCACTGATACATGGACCCATTTCTGAGTCATTATTAGGGGAAGGCAAGGCCAAATGGCTCCTTTGATCAGCTCTTCCCCTTGGATGTCCAGGCTGTGGTAGGGAAGCTCTTGACTGAGGCCAGGGTTTAGCAAGTGATGGCCTTACCATGTGACAACCTCTGGCCCTCAGTTTCCTCATCTGTAAAATAGGGATAATAATAGCATCTATTTTAGTGAGGTGTGAGTGCAAGTTAGGGGCATCTTTTCTTTTTTTTGCTGGGTCTTCACATTTTGACAGTTTTTCTTTCCTTGTGGTTTGGATATGAGAATTATTCTGTGTGGTGACCCCCTAAATGTGATCCTGTCAGATTCTTATGAGGTGACATGAGGGTGACCATGGGCCATGGTTTGGTCTGTGATCATGTCCTAGGTCCAAGCCAGTCTGCTGGCGGAATTGTCAAGGATATATTCTGGGGTTTGGTTTGTTGTATAGGCATCTGCCTCTGTTGGTTTTGGAAGGCGTACAAGCCATGGGTCTATGATGCTGACTGCTTGGTCATGACTTCTCCCTAGGGACATGAAAGGTACCCTATTTTTGCCACCTTTAGTGCTATGTTGCACAAATAAGCACTATGTAAGTGGGGCAAGGTGATCCTCACGGATGCTCTTTCTGTCATTTTGGCAGCAACAAGCCAGCATTGCATGAATGCTCTCAGAAACCCTTCATTTTCTGTGCACAAATCATCTTGATATGTCTAAGGATGCAACTGGTCTAAGGAGCCTTTGGACTGGTGCAGTTCATGGGGTCATCACTCTTGGAGTCAGGATCTGGGTTAAAACTCCAGCCCATACACTTAATATCTGTGTGACCCTTGGGCAAACTACTTTAACCTCCCTGCGCCTCAGTTTCCTCATCTGTAAAATGAACTCTAAGGTCATTTAAGTCCATGTTCCCGTGGAGGTTTAGGCTCCATCCAATGGTGAACCAATATTGGTACAACTGATAATTTTAGAGGCATATATCTATCTTCTGCCATTGCTATTGTGTTACGATGGATATATGTCTATTCTAAAAACATTTCTCTGAGATTTTAACTCGTTGTTCATGGGCTCAGAGCTTTGTCAATTCTCTTGCCCCTTCATGGGGAGGAGATGTTCATCTTTCTATAGTGAGATGCCTGGGATGGGATGGGAATTATGGGTTAAGATTCTTGTATGAGGTTCTGTTACTAGAGTTATTATGCAGAAACCCAGGGAGTCTGGAAGGGGCAATATCTTGGGTCTCCCTGGTGATTGGCCCTGGTTTTCCTGCTCTGGTGAAGTCGAGAAGTTTGTGAGAGGCCTTCAGTATGAAACCACAGCTTTCTCCGCCCAGAGCTCCACGTCACATACTGCAGAGCTGGAGGAGAAGGGCCATTGACATTATAGTCAGACATGGTCCATTACGTCTGGGGGGAGGGCACCTACTCATTTAGTCTGAGCCCATTTTCACATTCACATGTCTGAGTCAGAGCATGGTGAACCTGGCCTGTGACCATCCATGCTGGTCCAGTGATGTCTGAGAGGAGGCAGGAATGCATGTGGCCACCCAGGCGAGACTGATGCTTTGGAGAGATGAGAGAGTCACATGAATGGCCAGCTCCTTTTAAGTGATGTCATGTGACTCCTCTGAAGTGGGTGTCATAGAATCTCAACCTTTCAAAACTAGAAGGAAGCTCAGTGGGCATCTGGCCAAACCCAGACTTGGCAAACATTGTTAACAACTGGGCATCTGCTAATACCTCTGCTCAGAGGGGACTCACTACCTCAGAGACAGCCCCTTCCACACTGGGACTGTCTCACCATGAGGAAGCTGATTCTGACATCCAGCCTCAATGAGCCTCTTTATGGGGTTCATCCACTGTTAATTGCTCTGCTCCCAGAAGTGCCCTTCTGGCCAGAATCTCTACTCTCACATTTGGTTTTTTCACTTGTCTCAATCCCTTCAAAGATTTTAACGTTATGAAGAAACCCTATTGCCAACTGACTTGGCCTCCCCCAGTCTCCTGGGGTTCTGAACCCTCTCAAGGAGATAATAGCAACCATAAATCACTAGCACTTACTATGTGCCAGGCACTGTGCTAAGTGCTTTATGATAATTATCTCATCGGGTGCCCACAACAGCCCTGGAAATAGGAACTGTTATTCTCCTCATTTTACAGATGAGGAAAACTGAGGCAAACCAAGGTTAAGGGACTTGCCCAGGGTTACACAGCTTATAAGTGTCTGAGGCCAGATTTGAATTCAGGTCTATCCTGACTCCAGACCCAGTGCTCTAACCATTGCACCACTTTCCTCCCTTCTGATCTTTGCAACCTTCTCCCAGGTGACTTAGCGGGGCCAGGAGCATGGCAACTGGAGGGGATTTGGATCAGGGAGTGTGGCTTATGCTGAGAATCAGTCATGCTTAATTCGTGCTTTGAGCTTTCATCTTTTTACAACAACTTTTTAAGGCAGCAGGACAATGGTGATTGTCCTCATTTCACATATGAGAAAGTTGAGGTCCAGAGAAAAGAAATGACCTGAGAGTCAGTTCATCTCCTTGGTTCCCAAGGAAGCATCTGGTGGAAGCAGCGAGAGAGAGAGAGAGAGAGAGAGAGAGAGAGAGAGAGAGAGAGAGAGAGAGAGAGAGAGAGAGAGAAAGAGAGAGAGAGAAAGAGAGAGGAGAGGGAAGGAAGGAGGGAGCGACAGAAACAGACAAACATAGAGATACAGAGACAGGCACACAGCATAGCCAAGGCTTCCCCGTGGGACCTCTGATGGAGGCCAGTGAGGCTGCCGGGGATGAGGGGATGACAGATTCAGAGCGAGAGGGGACCCTGTTGCCTTCAGCACCAGCACAGTGGCCTTGGGGACATACATGGGATGTCTCACCACCCCTGGGATGATCTTCTAATGCCCCATGATCAGGGTCAGGCGAAAGCAGCTGCTGACAGGGTCCGCCCACTGGTCTCCTGACTCTATTCTGAGGAACTGCCTGGGTGGTGACAGAAGATTTATAGCCCCCATCCCAAGCCGACAGGCCACAGAGGTATTTGTGTGTGGTTTTACAAAGCCAGCGTCCAGCTTCTAGAATCCACTGGTGGGACCATAAGAACTCACTCTACCCTCCCCCTTCTCCAGCCCCTCCAACCCATTCTTTCCCCCTTGATCATATCTTGAGTTATATGAGAATTTTCTTCCCAAGGCAATTCATGAAAAGTTGATTTTGGAAATGGATTCCATTTGCTCAGATAAGGGAAACTTTGCAAAGGGAAAACCAAAGGCATTTGGCCCACTTTGCTCCTCTGTTTTTGGCTCCTTATCCAAGCAAGTCAGCTCAGATCAGCCCCATTTTTCAGATGGTTAAAGGGAGTCCCATGGAGCCTGGAGTGCCTGGGCACAGATGGGGCACACCTGGGTGGGACGCTATTTAGGGACTTCTCTCATCAGGGTCCTCACTGGCACCATGGAGGAAAAAAATACATAAGGAACAGTTTCAAATTTATAAGAATGAGAACAGACTCTGGTGGATGTTGGGCTGGAGCCTCTAGGACTTGGGAGACTGAGGAGGCCCACTCCTCCAACCTCTTGATGGAGAAGGGATGGCTCAAGGGGCCGGAGGTTTGAGACACACGTTCTCAGAAGCAGACATTGTTGGAATGTGCTATGCACCACCATGCGTATTTGTTTCATGGGAGGGCTTCCAAGGGAGCTAGGGAGGGAACAGCTGAGGGAGAAGGGAATGAATGGGTGGCTGGGGACAGTGACAGAAAAAGGGGCAAGGAGACATTTCCAGATACTCAGAAGGGAGCACAAGGACAGTCAGCAAAACCAGTTTTTAACTCTCATGTTAAATTTAAATACACTTTTGAAAAAGTGCACATAACAGAGGCCAGTCTCATAAGTGTTCTCTGTTCCTGTTCTTTGCATATTGAAATATTTGTTGATGTCAGAGAAGTTCATAATAAAACTTAAAAAGAGGCATCCCACCCCCACTGGCAGATATATAACCTTCTGATGGTCAGTAGTCACATAGCAAGCATTTACTAAGTGCCTACTATGTGCCAGTCACTGTGCTAAGGACTGAGGATAAAAGAGTCCTTGCCCTCAGGGACCTCACAATCTAGTGGAGGAAACACCAATCCAACGACTCTGGACAAACAAGACACACAGAGATTTGTTTGGAGAGAATCAGCAGAAGGTTGGCCCTGGGGTTGGGATTGGGGGTGGCTGGTGCTGAGAAAAGCCTCCTGAGGGCAGGATGGAGGTGAGGGAAAAGGGGAGAGCATTCTGGGCATGGGGACCAGCCAGTGAAGACCCCAAGGCAGGAGAGGCAGCATCCTGTGGGATGTTGTGGCTGGATGGCAGTGGGCACAGAATAGGGTGAAGTCTGAGTACATTGGAAAGGAAGGAAGGCCCTGGAGACCAGTAGAGGAGGGGCGGCATGCCATGGGTCAGACCCACACTTTGGTGGCTGTCTGGAGGATGGCCCGAGAGGGAAGAACCTTGAGGCTGGAAGGACACTGAAGAGGCCATGGCAGCTGTCCAGGAGAGAGGTGCTGAGCTCCTGACCCAGCTGTGGTTGTGGGGAGGGAGGAGGGGTCAGATCCAAGAGGTGTTATCCAGGGAGCATTGACATTGTGGAGGGTGCTGGTGCCCAGGAGAGGAAGTGACGAATCTGGAAAGTGGGCAAGAGGAGAGGGTTTGGTGGGAAAGTTGGTGAGTTCAGTTCTGGACTGAGGAGTTTGGGATGATTGGATGAAGATGATTCTAAGCTCTTAGGGGTACAAAGCCCTTCGCCAAATGCTGGCTAGTAAAGGAGCTCTCTAGGAGGCCACATTCGAGTGGAAGAGTTCAGTTTCCAGTCTTGTTGAAAGACTCTGTGGTCCTTAGGGCACAGGGAGGACAATGCCCATTCTTTAATATTATTTCTACCAGTTAAACATATGGGTTTCAGATGCTAAGCCATTATTCAGGGCCAAGGTCTTTGGTGTCAAGAACTTCCTTTCCCAGGTCTTCACTGGCTATGGAGGCTGAGGAGCTGTGGGCTAGAGCATCCTCAGAAGCAGTAACTAGGCTGCAGCTCCTTGGGGGTTGCTTCCTGGGCTGATGGCTTCATGGGTTGGGCTAGGACCAGTGATCTGGGGGATGCTGCCACTCTGGGTTCAGTGGTGGCAGCTGGTCAACACTTGGTGTTGGTGGTGGCAAGGAAAGGGAGCTCCTTTTCCATAGTGGTTGTTCCCCTCAATGAAGGTTGAAAGCCCAGTCTGGAAGCAGGGCTGTTGGTCTAGAAGGCATGCTTATTTTGAAGTTTCTCAGATTCAGGATCCTGGGTTGTCTCCACTGGGGTGTGAAAGGAAGTGCTGGTAGAGATGGTAGTAGCAGTCTGACTGCTAGAAGGTGGCACATACCACCTTCTATTCATCCCTCAGGGAGCCTTGTTGCTTTAGTCAGGCTAACTTACCTGCGTCATTCAAGATGTCAAAAAGGCAGTTGGTGATTCAGGGCTGAAGCTCAGGAGAGAGACTAGGGCAGGATGTAGAGACATAGGAATCATCTCCATGGATATGTCCCTTAGAGACTTATGGACAAGGCTCAGGCTAGAGCCTGGGAGGAGCATGTGGGTGTAACATGACAGAAGAACTAGCAATCAGGCAGGCCAAAGAACCAGGACATAGTATGGTGGTGACCTTTTTGGGGCACCTTATTGTAAGACTGTCCATAGCTTTGATTTCTTTATTTGAGATCTGCCTGTTCATTCACATTCTTCAACCACTTATCTATTGGGGAATAACTTGTATTAAATACTTTTATTAATTACCTAAAATGTGTGAGTAATAGACCCAAATCAGAGAAATTGGCCCCAAAGACTTTTTCTTCCTGATTCACTGTTTCCCATTTGCATCTAACTGGGTTAATTTTCTTTGTGCAAAAACATTTCAATTTCATATAACCGAACTGTCCATTTATAAAATCTTTTGTGATCTCTCCATTTTTTGGGCAAGAGCTGCATCCCACCCACAGTTGTGAAAGATACCTCCCCCTCTCACCTCCCCTTCTCACCTTCTGGGCTATGCCCCTCAGGGTTCATGGGTTGCCCAGTCCTGACAGAGAGCATTAGTTCAAGACAGACTTGTTTTTTCACACCTCTCCCTGGGAGTGTTACTTTCCATCATGACATCAGATGAAGTGGAGCCAGAGCAACTCTGGAGAGGCCTCTTGTGGCAGATTTCTGGCATTGGTGAGGAGGCAGAGGGACTCTGGTCTGAGGCACAAAGGCCAGAGGCTCCATCTTTACTCAGGAATAGAGGGGTTGTTGGCAGAAACCAGCTTCTTAAGCCTTCTGGGCTTCCCAAGGCTCACTGAGAAAACCTGGTCCAGTCATTAGCTCTTTGCTCTACCACAAACCTTATCCAGGCCACAAGGAAGCCTCGTGGCCCACTGAGAAAAGTGACAGCCTTGGTACCTGAAACTCTGGGTTCAAATCCTACCTGTGTACCTGGGGAGGTCAATATAACCCTTTATCTTCAGGCTCCCACCTCCAAGTTGGGCAGGATGCCCCTCAAGGCTCCTTTCAGCTCTTCTCCACATTTCTTTAGTGGCCTGATACTTTAGAAGGCCCATCCCCTCCTTGTCTGCAGCTTCTCGTCTCAGAAATCTCCAGTGGCTCCCTATTGCCTCTGGAATCCTCTGCCTGGCATTCAAGGCTTCTCACACTCACTGGTCCTGGAGTCAGAGGACATGGGTTTGAGTTCTATCTCTCATGTGACCTGTGGCAGAAAGATAGCCTTCTTGCCCCTAGCTACCCAAAAAGCTCTCCAGTTTTCCATTCACTCCCTAGCTCCCAATTTTGACACTTTGCTGGTCCTGCTTCCTTAGATGCTGAAGACCAAGCCAGTGGTCAGCTCTGCTATGTGGCCTCTGGAGAGGGACTGAAGTAGTGGGGGATGCCAGAGCTTTGCAGGACTCAACATTTCAGCTTATAGTCAGTACCCCCTGCCCACCACAGAATGATAGAGCTGGGATGGCACCCACACCTGCCCCCCTGCTTTCCCCTCCAAACAGCCTGAATCCTGAGGGCAGTTTCAGATGTTGTTCAGTCATTTCAGTTGTGCTGGACTCTTCATGACCCCATTTGGGATTTTCTTGGCAAAGATGTTGGACTGGTTTGCCATTTCCTTCTCCAGCTCATTTTACAGATGAGGAAACTGAGGAAAAGAGGGTGAAGTGACTTGCCTAGGGTCACACAACTATGCAGTGTCTGAGAACAAATGTGAATTCAGGTAGATGAGTCTTCCTGACTCTGGGCTTGGTGCTCTGTCCACCGTACCACCAAGATGTCAACTCGTAATTAAGACGTTTGCTGATGTAACAAATTGAAACACAACAACTGCACACCCAGCCAAATCACGTCGAAGGCTCTGGGGACAAATTAAATAAATGCAAACAAAGTTCCTGACTAATGTGGTCGCCCCTTGAGGGCTTGCTTTGAATCCCTAGTATTTAGCCAGGCTTGGGGAAAGTGTATGCTCCATTTCCCAAGGCCTGCTGGGAGCTTCTTAAGCTCTCCTGCACAGCCTGAGATGCCTCACAAGAGGTCCCAGGAGCCAAAGGCCAGATCTGGACATCTGGATTTCCCTTAAATGGATTACAGCAACTGAGCCACTCTAAGATTATGCTGGCCTTTGGGTGATAAGCAACCTAAGTAGGAAGATGTGGCTGTGCAGATGTTTAATGGGGGGGAGGAGGACTGGAGGAAGGGAGGGTGGGAGGAAGAAAAAAGGAGGGAAAGGAGGAGGGAAGGAGAGGGAGAGAGGAAAGAAGGAAGGAAGGAAGGAAAGGAGAAAGGAAGGAAAAGAGAAAGAAAGGAAGGAAGAAAAGGAGATAGGGAGAAAAGGAAGAAGGAAGTGAAGGAGAGAGAAAAAGGAAGGAAAGAAAGGAGACAGAGAAAAAAGGAAGGAAGGAAAAGAGAGAGGAGGGGAGATGAGAGATCTCTTCAAGAATGTGAGAGATTGTTCTGCTTCAGAGGGATCGCACTAGTTCTATGTAGCCCCAGAAGGCTCAACAGGGATTATTGGAGGACAATTGAACAATTTGACATCAGAACAAACTTCCTGTCCTAGCATGGAAATGGCTGCCTCTAGAAGATGGGAGTTCCACTTCCTGGTGGCCTTCAAGTTGAGGCAGGATGATCACTTACCATGTGGGTCACACTGGGAATTCCTTTTGTGTCTGGGTTAGATTTGATGCCTCTGAGGTGACATCTCCAACTCAGAGAGTCCGTGATTCTCCCAACAGTCCTATGAAGTGGGTATTAAAGAATTATTCCCATTTTATAAACTGAGGCTCATAGGGGATTGTTTCCTATTATCATGATCTAGTAAATAGAGGAGGCTTCATAGGATCAGAGGTCCAGATCGAGTTGGGACATTAAGGGTCGTTGGTCCAACACCTTCGTTTTTCACACGGAGAAACAAGCACTTCCCCAGGTCACACAGCTAGTCGGTTCTTAGGTGGGATCTGAACCTGGGTCTCTCCTGGTTCCTTATAGCACATTGCCTCTAATGACTCAGAAGAGTTACACTTCAAGATGACCCAAAGATGACCAAGGACCAAAATGGCTGCTTGTCACATTTGTGTGTGATACCAAGTAGGAGAGGGAGTTACTGATTGACAGGGTGAAACTCCAAACTGCTCCCCTCCCAACAGCCTAGAACACAGGGTGTGATCAAAGAAGATGAAATTTATAGAGGTAAATATGAAATCTTATACTTGGGCTTAAACACTTTCTCTCATAGGCACAAGGTGGGGGAGATACAGCTAGACAGCCATTTGTCTGAAAAAGATCTGGGGTGCTTAGCGGACTGTCTACAAGCTTAACATGAACCAACAGTGCCAACAAGACAAGCCAACACAACAGTGAACTAAGAAAGCTGATGAGGTCTTTGGCTGTGTTAAAGAAAGAAGGAAGGGAGTGAAAGAAGGAAGAAAGGAGGGAAATAAATATTTGTTTCGCACCTACTATGTGCCCAGCACTGTGCAAAGTGAGTGACAAGATATCTTGTCTTATCCTCACAGCAATCTTGAGAGGGAAGTCATGCTGTTATTCTCATGTTACAGTTGAAGAAACTGAGGCAGCTTCCAGGAAGAAGGAAGGGAAGAGTCATCCCACCTAGAGAGTAAGCTTGGTGGGGGCAGGGATCATGTCTTACTCTTCTTGCTTACTTGCTACATCTCTCTCTCAAAGACCAAGACTTAAACCCATTTCACCCAAGCTCCACATAAGGCCTGGACTTTGGGCCCTCCTGGCTCAGAGTGAATGTCAGTAGGAACTGTTTCTCTTTTGACCAGCAATCCTGAGGGTCTTCCCCTCCCAGTTTGATTTTCTTTAATTAAAGGGACCATCCCTGGACTCACTTCTTAAAGAGGCCTAGTCACTGAATTGCCTCACTCAAAGTGAGAAACTGAAGCGGTCTTAGCCTAAAAGAGCCAGGATCTCCCATGCATCCTGGGCCATCCAGTTGTCCTGATGAATATCTGTCCATTGGACCCAGATGGCTGTGGAGGAGAAAGTGAGGCTGGTGATCTTGCACAGTCCTCCCTCACTCCAATCAAAGTCAACTGCAAGTTGTGTCATCATCTCTCTGATGTCATGGTTCTCTTTGAGAATGAAGGACAAACCACATTTCTTGTTGCACCAACACATCCCACACCCAGTCTTGTGAATGGAAGGTGCTTACTTACTGGTTGATCCTGACCAAAATTTGGTCATTTAAGGTCCCAGACACTGACAGGTTTTTATTTTCACTGGCAGAAATGACCCATGGAGGGTTTTCTTGAGGTCCTCAGCAAATGAAGACCCACTTCCTCCAGCTGCCTGAGTCACCCAGACTCTCTTCCATGACAAGAAGGTCTTCAGGGATCTCTGACTTCTGGTATGGACCACATCACCACTCCTCTCTAAGGCCCCAATGTTTGGGGACCTTCCTTCTTGAGGAAAAGGGGTGAGGGAAGTCTTCATCTTCGATAAGCCTCATACAAATGAGAAGACTCCAAGTGTGGGCTTACAAGAGACTTTTCTTTGGGCTTTAGTGAAGTGAGGAAAGGTCAGTCCTACAGAGTTGTGAATGCTACAAAGACGATAGAACATGGAATGTGAGAGGAGGAAGGGAGCTAAGAACAGGGAACATATAATGCTACAGCCTGGAGGGACTGCAGAGATAGTTTACGGCCATATTCCTTGTAACAACTGGTACAGACAAGCAAGTTTGATGTAGAGACTGGACAGCCATGCTTAGGGCTGAGCTGAGGCAGCTGTGTTCCATATAGGACTCGTGGTCAGTGTAGAGTCTGATGAGACAGAAGCCATGGTTAGGGTCAGGCCTGATAGGAAGGGCAGCAGTGGTTGACAAGGAGTAGCGAGAAGCTTTGGCTTCCAGAGGCAGCTGGAGTCATCCTTTCCTAGGGTGATTTAAATGCTTTGTTTCAAACTTTTCATAAAAAAGTAAAATAAAGGAGAGTGTCCAGTAGTGACTCAGCCATGCTGGGGGGTGGGGGTGGGGTTGCACGGTCCCTGGGAGGAGTTCCTTGGTGGGGCCTCTTCTGAGTTTATTGGGACATACTCATTTTAATGAGTAAGAGGCACAAGAACGTTTAATTGTCTTTCAGTGTAAATATTCACCCCCAGGCTTCTTCCTGAGGGGTGCTCTCGGCTGACAAGTACTTGGGACTGGCTCCCACAGCATCCTTTTGCAGCTTTGTTATTTATCACTGAAGTCTCCAAGTCAACCTCTCAAGGCTCCACGAAGCTAGATGGAAATGCCACGGAAACTGTTCTGTCCACTGTATGGATGTGAGACACCCCCTTTCTCAGCCACTGTCCCAGGCAAGCTGTCCTTGCCCTCTGGGATGGGCAATAGTCTGGGCTACTGTGGGCCATGGGACATAAGGAGAGAACTCCCTGAAGAGCAGGTGAGAAAGAAAGGTTCAAGAAGTAATGGAGGTCATGGCCAGGAAAGGATGATGATGAATATTGGAAACAAATTCCCCTAGCCTCAAAAACCCTCCCTGTCACCCACACCAAATTTTCAGCACTGGGTGCTGGCTTTGCTCGGTAGATACTTCTCTCTGGACTCTGCTTTCTGAAGAAATTCAAGTTCCTCCACAAGGAGATGTTTTAGCTTAATTAAGTACAATGAGCCCTCGTTCAGCACCTATTTAAAAGACATGGTGCTCGGGATACAAAGATATTCCTCCCCAAATAGTCCTTTCCCGCAAGGAGCTGACATTCCAGTGGGAAAATTCCCATTTTGAACTCTACTTGTCAGAATCTCATCCCTCCCTCCACGCTCAAGTGTTACCTTCTCCATGATTGACATCTCCTTCCATGAGTTTCCCAGCTTAGAGGTATGGTTGTCTGAACCAAGGGCTAAGTAAGCCCCTGCACCACATTCTGTCCCAACTCCTCCCTGGGTGTTTAGTGAAAGCATTACAATGTCACTTTTGAAGTGTTGAATCAGTCATCCAAGAAACATTTATTTATTTATTTGGTTTGCCCTTTCCATGTATTTATTTATTTTTTAATATAAATTTATTTATTTAACTTTTTACATTCATTTTCACAAAATTTTGGGTTCCAAATTTTCTCCCCACTTATCCCCTCCCCCCACCCCAATACACCAAGCATTCTAATTTTCCCTATCACCAATCTGCCCTCTCTTCTATCATCCCTGCCTTCTCTTATCCCCATCTTCTCTTTTGTCCTGTAGGGCCAGATGACTTTCTGTTCCCCATTAACTGTATTTCTTATTTCCTAGTAGCAAGAACAATACTCAACAGTTGTTCCTAAAACTTTGAGTTCCAAATTCTCCCCATCCCTCCCTCCCCACCCGTTCCCTTTGGGAAGGCAGGCAATTCAATATAGGCCATATCTGTGTAGTTTTGCAAATGACTTCGATAACAGTCGTGTTGCGTAAGACTAACTGTATATCCCTCCATCCTATTCTGCCCCCCATTGTTTCTATTCTCTCTTTTGATCCTGTCCTTCCCCAAGAGTATTGATTTCAAATTGCTCCCTTCTCCCATTGCCCTCCCTTCCATCATTCCTGCCTCCCTGCTTATCTCCTTTTCTCCCACTTTTCTGTACTGTAAGGTAGATTTTCATACCAAAATGAGTGTGCATTTTACTCCTTTCTTTAGTCGAATGTGATGAGGGTAAACTTCATGTTTTTTTTTCTCAGTTCTCCTCTTTTCCCCTTCACTAAAAAGTCTCCTGCTTGCCTCTTGAATGAGATATAATTTACCCCATTCCATTTCACCCTCTCTCCTACCAGTACATTTCTCTCTCACCATTTACCTTAATTTCTTTTAAGATATGGTCCCATCCTATTCAATTCACTCTGTGCTCTCTGTCTCTGTGTGTGCGTGCATGTGTGTATGTATGTGTGCGTGCATGCATGTACGTGTGTGTGTGCATGCGTGTGTGTGTACGTCTGTGTGTGGTCCCACCAACTACCCGGATACTGAAACTTTTTAAGAGTTACAAATATTGTCTTTCCATGGAGAAATGTAAACAGTTCACCTTTGGTAAGTCCCTTATGACTTCTCTTTGCTGTTTACTTTTTCATGCTTCTTCTTATTCTTGTGTTTGAAAGTCAAATTTTCTTTTCAGCTCTGGTCTTTTCATCAAGAATGCTTGAAAGTCCTCTGTTTCATTGAAAGACCATGTTTTCCCCTGAAGTATTAGACTCCGTTTTGCTGGGTAGGTGATTCTTGGTTTGAGTCCTAGTTCCTTTGACTTCTGGAATATCCTGTTGCACGCCCTTCGATCCCTTAATGTAGAAGCTGCTAGATCTTGAGTTATCCTGATTGTATTTCCACAGTACTGGAATTGTTTCTTCTAGCTGCTTGCAAGATTTTCTCCTTGATCTGGGAATTTTGGAATTTGGCCACAATGTTCCTAGGAGTTTCTCTTTTTGGATCTCTTTCAGGCAGTGATTGATGGATTCCTTCAATACTTATTTTGCCCTCTGGTTCTAGAATCTCAGGGCAGTTTTCCTTGATAATTTCATGAAAGATGATGTCTAGGGCTCTTTTTTTTGATCATGGCTTTCAGGTAGTCCCATAATTTTTAAATTGTCCTCTCCTGGATCTATTTTCCCAGTCAGTTGTTTTTCCAATGAGATATTTCACATTCTCTTCCATTTTTTCATTCTTTTGGTTTTGTTTTATCATTTCTTGGTTTCTCAGAAAGTCATTAGCCTCCATCTGTTCCATTCTAATCGTGAGAGAACTATTTTCTTCAGTGAGCTTTTGAACCTCTTTTTCCATTTGGCTAATTCTGCTTTTGAAAGCATTCTCCTCATTGGCTTTTTGAACCTCTTTTGCCAATTGAGTGAGCCTATTTTTCAAGGTGTTATTTTCTTCCGCATTTTTTTGGGTCTCCTTTACCAAGGTATTGACCCGTTTTTCATGCTTTTCTTGCATCTCTCTCATTTCTCTTCCCAGTTTTTCCTCCACCTGTCTAACTTGATTTTCAAATCCTTTTTGAGCTCTTCCATGGCCTGAGCCCACCGGACATCCACCTTGGATGTCTGGGATAGAGAGGCTTCGCCTTCCACATCTTTCCCTGATGGCAAGCATTGTATTTCCTTATCAGAAATAATGGGAGGAAGGAACATCTCTTCCCCAAGAAAGTAGCTCTCTATGGTCTCACTTTGCTTCCTTTTTCTGGGCATTTTCCCAGCCAGATACTTGACTTCTGAGATTCCTCTCCACCCCCGCCTAGATCTGCCCAGCTAGTGCTTGGGATCTGAGATTCAAATGGGCTTCCCAGCCTCGGGGCTTTCAGTGGTGGGTGGGGCTGCTATTCAATGTGAGCTTAAGTTCTGGTGCTCAGGTGGGGGCAGGGCCACCTCCCAGGCTCAGTTCCCTCAAGGGGTTTATGCAGAGACCTTCGGTAATGGAGCTCCTGTCTGCTCGGGGAGTCCCGGGCCGCCGCTGCCTCTGCCGCTGCCTCCCGAGGGGGCCTGAGCCATGGAGACACCCCGCTTCCCTCTCGGCCAGCCCAGAAGTCTCTCTCACTGACCTTGAGCGCCTGTGGGTGGAGGGACCTTCCTGGCCTCCCGGACGTTCTGTCCCTGAAGCCTGTTCGGATCTGCTCCTCTGGGGCCATGGGCCAGGGCAGCACAGGGCTGTGCTTCGGGTCCAGAACACGATGGACACCTGGGGACGGCTTTCCAGGGCTCTCTGAAATGGAAATCTCTTCCAGTGTGTTTCTGCGTGGGTTCCACTGCTCCAGAATTTGTGGGGAGTTCTTTTTACAGGAAATTTATGGGCTGTGGATTCGGAGCTAGCATACGTGAGTCTTTCTACTCTGTCATCTTGGCTCCTCCCATCTCAAGAAACATTTATTAAGGACCTTTTCTGAGTACTGTTCCAGGCACTGAAGGAGATAAAAAATTAAATAAGAAATGATCCTGGGCCTCACAGAGTTTTCCGTATATTTGCATAATGGGACTCCAGGGCTCCCATGGATCTGGCCTCTGACCTGTGGGGACTTCTCTCCAGTGATGCAAATGACAACACCTCCATGCCTGCTTATTCAGGCTGATTTTCAACATGTTCCTCTGTGACTTCTCTACAGGAGACCCACCTCAAGTACTGAGCTCATTTTCCAAGTTTTCTGACATCATGAATGACTTGTCTTTCCCTCCACCTTCATGCATGACCTGCATTTTTTGAAGTCAGATATTTTTCTGGTGACAGTCTTCACACAACTTCTTCTGTGCAATTCCACATCTATTTTCTCAGTCCCATCCTATGACTCTCTTTCCTGTTCTTTGGGTGACCCTCTTCAATTTCAGGTCTTGGGAGACTGGACAACTCCATGAGTCAAGTCATATAGCATCCCCCAAATAATATTGTCAAGAAGATGGCTCTTTGTTTCCAACAGTGTTAAAGAGTTTGGCAATTTTTTAAATCCAATCTACCCACTCTTTTCTTCTGAATTCTGGACCCAGAACCCTGTCCATTTTCAGGGTCTGTTCTAGATCTATGTATTGATGGTTGTCCACCTAACCTCATGTTCTAATCTGAACAACAGACATTCTCTAACCATTTGTTTTGTCCAGGGTGGAGAGTTAGACCAAAGGTCTTTGAGTAATTAAAAACCAAATTTGGGAAGCTCTTCAGTGTTCTGGGGCTTGATACCCTCTAAAAACAGAAGCAGCATCTGTGGAGAATCCCCCTTAGGCTTAGACTCTGTGCTTGATGTCCTCTACAACACTGAGGTACTTTGATAGGCTTACAGGTCCCTGTTTTATGTCTCTCCTTCCATTAATGATCAAGATCATCTCTGTTATGGCTCCTTTCAAGGTTTCTTGTAGGGTTTTGACACCTGGGGGACACTTTGTTGGAGGTTATCCTTTAAAGAGCTATATGACTCCTTTCTACAAATGACAAAACACTATTGGTCATATGGCAAAATGAAGTGTGTCAGAGAGGATAGGAAGTTGCTCTTGGAGTCAAAGACCTGGTTCAAGCCCCTGTCCTGACACAATCTGTGTAACTCTGTTGCATCGGCTCTCAGTTCACCAGGCAACTCTCTGAGTTACGGAGCAGGTTCCCATTCACCTTACTAAAGGGAGTTCCTTCACTGGGATTTCCTGATACTGGTGAAATCATGGACATAGACCTTGTTCAAGTGCACCAGAAGGTCCCTGATTTCCAGGAGCCAAGATCATGGAGTAAGCAGTAAATTGCTGTAACTCTCCCATATTCTCCTCCAAGCAACCATAAGATAGTGCCCCAAAGCAAATCCTGGAATAGAAGAACTGGAAAGAGATAAGGTGAAACAACCTTTTAGCCCAAGAAGCTTGGAAGATTGTCAAGAAAGGTCCCTCTCACTTGGGTGGGGTACACAGTCCAGGATAGGAAGTGTCCCAGCAAGTCAGCAGCAAGCCCCACTTCAGCAATGCAGTGGGAGATCCTGAGCCCCAGTGTGGTGGATCAGGCAAACACCAACACCAGGACCTGCCATGTGCCTTAGCATAGCCATAAGACTCCAGCTTGGAGAACCTCCATGTAGTTCAGTGTAGTCCTGGGCAAACTGGCATCCTCCAGCAGCCAGACCTCCATGTGCTTCAGTGTTGCCTGTAGGAAATGCAGAAACACCCCGCTGAGCATCAGCCTATGCCAGATACCACCACTAGGACCCCAGCTCAGCACCACATAAGCTGCCAGACCCCTAAAGCCTCTAGCAACCCTAACCACCCTTACCCCTGCCCCTCCCCCCAGCACAGGCACCAGACATGAGGGTCCTTCTATGAACCTCAGAGCAACACCAGCACAAGACTAGGTAGATAGCCAGGGCCTGCAGCTACTGTCACAAAAAGCCTGAGACAGTGCCCTTTCCACCCCAGGAGCAGAGGTCAAATTTATTTATTTATTTGTATTACTAACATTTTCTCTTTTTCTTTTTTTTCTTTTTACTTAGGCTTTTTAAATTTATTTTTAGTTTTCTCTCCCTTCCTTTCCTCCCTGCTCTCCAAGATGGCCTGCAATCTGATATAGCCTCTACATATACATTTCTATTAAATATATTTTCCCATTAGTCATGTCGTATGGAAGAATTAGAATGAATTGGAGGAACTATGAGAAAGAAAAAATGAAACAAAACAAAAAAAGAAAACATTCTGCTTCTCTCTGCATTCAGACTCCATAGTTCTTTCTCTGGATGTGGATGGCATTTTGCATCACGAGTCCTTTGGAAATGCTTTAGCTCTTTGCTTTGCTATTAAGGCCGAAGTCTATCAAAACCAGTCCTCACATATTGTGGTTGTTTCTGTGTATAATGTTCTCCTAGTTCTGTTCACTTCACTCAGCATCAGTTCATATAAGTCTTTCCAGGTTTTTCTGAAGTCTGCCTGTTTGTCATTTCTTATAGCACAATAGTATTCAATTACATTCATATGCCAGACTTTGTTCAATTGATGGGCATCCCCTTGATTTCTAGCTGCTGGCCACCACAAAAAGAATTGCTATAAATATTTTTGTACATGTTGCTCCTTTTCTCATTTTTATGGTCTCTTTGGTATACAGACTTAGAAGTGGCATTGCTGAGTTAAAGGGCATTTTAAGAGAAATTTAAGAGAAAGGAAAAAGGTCAAAAAATTTAAGAGAAATTTAAGAGAAAGGAAAAAACCATAGAAAATTATCATGGTGACAGGGAAAATCAAAACACAAACTCAAAAGAGGACAACAATGTCAAAACACCTACAGACAAAACCCCCGGGAAAAATGGGAAGTGGTCACAAGCCCAGAAAGAACTCATGGAAGACCTCAAAAAATAGAAGAAAAATTGGGGAAAGAAATGAGAGTGATGCGAGAGAATTATGAAGAGTCAGCAGTTTGAGAAACTGCTTAAAAAGTAGAATTGGCCAAATAGAAAAGGAGATACAAAATTTCACCGAATGTAACAACTCCTTAAAGAGTACAATTGGCCAAATGGAAAAGAAAGTACAAAAGCTAATTGAGAAAAACAATTCCCTAAAAGTTAGAATTGGGCAAGTGGAAATTAATGCCTCTATGAGACATCAAGGATCAATCAAACAAATTCTAAAGAATGAAAAAAAATGGAAGAAAATGTAAAATACCTCATCGGAGAAACAACTGACCTGGAAAAAAAGATCCAGGAGAGACAATATCAGAATCAGTGGACTACCTGAAAGCCGTAATCAAGCACATTAGAAGGGGCAAAGAGTGAGTGCCCTGAGAGGTCCAAGGGTGAGTCATTACATACAGCAGCAGAGCCAGGTATGAAGTGCTTAGTAAATGCTTTTTCTCTCTCGCATCCATCTATCCATTCATCTATCTTTCCTCCTCCTCCCCTCCTCCTCCTCCTCCTCCTCCTCCTCCTCCTCCTCCTCCTCCTCCTTCTTCTTCTTCTTCTTCTTCTTCTTCTTCTTCTTCTTCTTCTTCTTCTTCTTCTTCTTCTTCTTCTTCTTCTTCTTCTTCTTCTTCTTCTTCTTCTTCTTCTTCTTCCCTTTATCTTCCTCCTCCATCTCCTTGTCCTCCTTATCCTTTCAGGGAGCAGCAAGATTTCTTCCTAATCAAGGGTCTTTCTCCTGACTTGGCTTATAGTCATAATACCTGAAATTCTTGTGCTGCATGTCCTAAAGCTGACAAAGCACTCTAAATGAATCATTTCCTTTTAGCCTCATGACAGCCCTGTGAAACATGTACCCAGATCTCCACCCATTGGATCACATTGTCTCTCAAGCCCCCTGAAGTCAGGCTCTGTCTTCATTTTATCCATCTTTGTTCCTTCCCCCATCCCCATCTCCACTGTCTAAGACATAAGGAGAGGCTCTCTATGTCTTGGTGCAGCCCAGGAATGAATGAGTTAGCTGGCCTTCCGCAGGCTCCTACCCAAGCACCATCATCACCATCTCCCATTAGTGTCCAACTAGAACAGAAGACAACATCTGGTTTCCTCCCACAGGATTCCCTCTAGAAAGGGAGCCCAGACTGATTGTAACTGAATGCCAGGGAGGGCATGGAGCTGCTGCTCTGGGAGTAGGAGGGGACTATGCTAATCACAGACACTGCTGTCCATGGTGCTTAACATTTTATAAAATGTCTGGCTCACTACAACCCTGGGGAGCAGTTTCTGCTGTGGATAGAATTCTGGCCTCAGTTGGTAAAGTTTGGGTTCAAATTCATCTTCTAATATTTATTGTATGTGTGACTGTGGATAAGCTGCTTTACTCAGTATCTTTCTCTTGGAAATGGGGTCAATAAGATCACTTGCTCCTATCTCTGACAGAACTGTCCAGATGATCCAGGGAGACAATGGCTGCAAAATGCTCCAAGAGCTATACAGAGGTATAGAAAGATCACCTGCCATTGTAGGTGGTACCAGATTCTTATCCAATTTTCCAGAAGCGGGAGCCAAGCATCAGTGAGATCCAGCAGTTTATCCACTCCCAGACCTGCCAGTTCCATAGTTTTTGGAACACACTTCACATACATGATTTCTAGGTAGGATTTGAGGCCAGAGCTCTCCCTAAGGCCATCACCTTAGCCATGTGACTGGTGACATCCATCTGTGTTGTGGCCTTCTGATTACCAAGCTCCAAGAGAGAATATCAGGAACTTCACTGAGGAATAAGGAGCCTCAGGCCCTCCCAGCTTTCTGACAAAAGGGTCCCTTTGGCCATGTTATTAGGGAGGCAGCCTTGCTGTTGTTCAGTTGTTTTCAATTGTGTTCAACTATCCATGACCCCCTTTTGGGTTTCCTTGGGAAACATACTGGAGTGGTTCACCATTTACTTTTCCAGTTCATTTTACAGATGAGGGTGAAGTGACTGAGCTAGGAAGCGTCTGAGGCCACATTTGAACTTATGAAGAAGAGTCTTCCTGATTCCAAACCTTGTACTCCATACACTGCATCTCCTGGCTGCCCAACCTAATTTAATGGATAGAGGGCTGAACTTGGAATCAGAAAGACTTGGGTCCTAATACGGCCTCAGACAAGATATCCCCCCTCTGCAACTTAGTTTCTAAATGACCTCTAAGGCCTCTCTTATTTCCAAATCTGTGAATGTACGATCCTATGTCATGGGGTGGACTCTGGACTGACGTGTTGGGTGACCTGGGGCAGAATGAGTCTTGTGAATTCCGTGAATTAGTATTTATTCTAACAGTATTAATCATGGAGCATGTCATTGGCGTCAGGGACGATCTTGCACATACTCCTGGAGATTTATTTTTTATTATCACTCAGCATTAATTAACAGGCCCATTATTTTAAAGTGTTACCAGACTTGGTATGTAAAAATGGTTTACTTAGCAGACTGTGAGTGTTGACATTTCATGTTTTATGCCAGAAAAAAAATCTGAATGTATAACCCGGAGAATGTGGAAATGGAAGTGGCATATGTGTGCTGGGTGTCAGGCAAAGGCTGAGTCCAGGCCCAAGGGAGGCTGAGAGCCATATACTCTTCAAATCTGGCACACCTTAGGCAGGTCTCCTATTCACCGGGACTTGGCACTGTGGCCAGCTACACAGGCCTCATCTGCCATATGGGTTGGGACAAAGAAGTTTTGCTGCAGGAATGGTCAGAGTGGAGATGTTTATCTATATCTTTTTTAAGTTTCTGACTCATCACTCGGGAGAGCAAGAAAAATGGTTTTAAGATTTTGAGGTGGAGCAAAAGCAATGGGGGTAAGTCATCCGGTGAAGCCCTGATCACGGCTGACGTTGTTGGCCACATGGGTCTATCCTAAGTAACCTCATGGTGTCACCATCTATCTGCTGGATAATAATATTGTTTTAGATTTGACCTATGATTTTATTGCCTTTGGAAAATCCAGGGTGAGGAAATTCCCTCTTCTAATGCGTATTGGTTTCTACACCACCTCTTCTATTCTTAGAGGGTTGCCTAACTCTCTAAGTTGGGAAGCTTTGCTCAGGGTCATCCACCTAGGACATTCCAGAGGCAGTATTGAATTCAGGTCTTGTTGGCTACAAGGCTGGCTTCCCATCTACATCACTTTGCCTCTCAGGATCATAATGACACTTCACATTTACAGATCTCCCATTTATCCCATTGGATCAAGTCATAGACTCATAGAATTGAAGACTAGAAAGGACTTAAAAGATTGTGGGAGAAAGCCTGGTATAATGGAGAGAGAACTGAACATGGAGTCATGAGGCTTGGCTTCTGATCCCTCTCTGCCCCTCTATGAGCTTGAGCAAGGCTCTTAAGCTCTCTGAGTTTCAGTTTTCTAATATGTAAAGTGAAAGAATTGAACTGGATGACCAGTTCTAGGTGTTCAGTCGTACAGTAACCGAGTCACAGAATCTCACAGCTCAGAGACCAGGTGATCTAACTTAGAAATGAGTAAAAATCTGTTCTTCCATAGACCCAGCACTTGGTCACCTAGACTCTATTAGAAATCGTTTAGTGAATTAATACTGTTAGTCTATCCCTACTCTCATCTATTTTACTGGTGAGGAAAATGAAACCCAGGGAGTTAATTCACCTCAATTTTATGCATGCCCATATGTGATTGCTTTTGGGAGAATACATACACCAAAATGAGACCTTGAGCCAGTAGCATTAGAAGAATTCTGCTGCCCCTAAGGAGTCTCTCTAGAATTCTGAGGGGAGAGATGCAATAAGCCTTGCTTTGGGGACTAATCTGGTATGGACATGTAAATTTGGTGAAGGCATCCAGAATCATTAACTGCTCCAGATTTTATACCCAATCACACGTCTACTTGGAGACTATTGTGGTATGTAGTGTGAGAGACTGGTCTAAACTTAGTTTCTGCCAGATTGACTTCATTTTCAGTGGTTTTGCTGAGTCTTTATCCTGATGGTTGGCAGCCTTGGGGTTAATGAACATTATGCTGCTATGCTCAGTTATTTCTGGGTGTTGCTTATCTCATCTGTTTTACTGACCAAATAAAAAAAATTGACCAGTACCAAACAGTTTTGATGATTACTGCTTTATAGCCTGGTGTGACATCCACTGTCTGGACCCCATCCTTCCCACAGTTTTCATTATTTCTTTTGAGATTCATGATTTTTACTCCTCCAGTTAAAATTTATAAAGCCATTCTTTGGTAGTTAGATTGATATAACAGTGGCTAAATAAATTAATTTGGATAGCATTATCACTTTTATAATATTGATATGGCTCAACCCTAGGCATTTAATATTTCTTCAATTTTTTATCTTTGTCTTTATTTCTTAAGTGTTTTATAGTTGTTTTCAAATAATTTCTGTGCATGTGTTGATAATTAGAATCCCAGATATTTTGTATATTCTATAAGTATTTTGAATGGAATTTCTTTTTCTGTTGCTTCCTGTAGGATTTATTGTTAATATACAGAAATACTGTTGATATGTTTAGGCTTTTTTATAGCCTGCTACTTTACTGAATTTAATAATTGCTTCATTTATTTGTTTACTTAGCACTCCAGGGTTCTTAAAATAAATCATCATGTCATCTTTAAAAATGATAGTTTTATTTTCTTTTTGCCTTTTCTTATTCCTTCAACTTCTGTTTCTTAGTATTTCTTGAATTTTAGAAAGTAACAGTATAAATCTTTGCTTTACCCTTGATCTTACGGAAAGCACTACATCTTTCTCCATTGTAGATAATGACAGCTTTTCATTTTCGGTAGATACTACTTACCATACTAAAGAGTGGTCCATTTATTCCCATGCTTGAAAAAAAGTTTTCTAACATAAATCAGTATTTTTTCCCCAAAACTTTTCATCTTTCATTGTAACTTAGCAGTTCTCACAGTGTGGTATGAAGAATCCCCCAAACCTTTTCAAAGTGTCCTCCAAGTTAAAGCTATTTTCATAATACTAAGATGTCATTTGCCTATTAAGTTATTCTGTCCTTTTTCTACTATACATTTGTATGAGGCCAGATAGTCTTCATATACTTCAATTAAAACAGCTTTTGCAATAGACTGAATGCAGAAGTAGTTATGAGAAACCAACCATCTTCCATTAAGCTTCTCACCATTTTTGGGGGGAGAAAAATATAGTTAGTTTTCAAAATAATTGCATTAACATTTATTGTTAAGGGCTTAATAAATTACTTAAATTTTGTCATTTGAAATTTCAAATATTGTAAATATTGATAGATACAGCTTACAGAAACAAAAGCTTGTTTGAGTCCTCAATAATTTTATTTTTATTTTTATTTATTTATTTAACTTTTTACATTCATTTTCACAAAATTTTGGGTTCCAAATTTTCTCCCCTTTTATCCTCTCCCCCACCCCAATATCCCAAGCAATCTAATTTTCCCTATCTCCAATCTGCCCTCTCTTCTGTCATCCCTCCCTTCTCTTGTCTCCATCATCTCTTTTCTCCTGTAGGGCCAGATGACTTTCTATTCCTCATTAACTGTATGTCTTCTTTCCTAGTAGCAACAATACTAAACAGTTGTTCCTAAAACTTTGAGTTCCAAATTCTCCCCATCCCTCCCTCAATAATTTTACAGAAGGAAAACAAATCCTGAGACCAAATTTCTTGAGAAATGCTAATGTGAGCAGTAAACATTTATTAAGCACTTACGATATCCCAGGCACTATAATTTTATTTTTTTATTATGAATATTATCTATTGTGTTTATAACTTTCCTAATATTGACATTTCTGGTATAAATCTAATCTAGGTACAGTATATAATGTTTTCTGATATGTTTCAGACATTTTGCTAACATTTTATTCAATGTATTTGCATTGATATACATTAGAGTTTTTGGCCTAATTAAGTTATTAGGATCATGTTTGTTTCAAAGAAAGTGCTTTGTAGAAAACTTTTTTCTTCCTTCCTTCCTTCCTTCCTTCCTTCCTTCCTTCCTTCCTTCCTTCCTTCCTTCCTTCCTTCCTTCCTTCCTTCCCTCCTTCCTTCTTTATTTAGGTTTGGATCCTTTTTCATATGCTGTTGTGTGAGTATATTTTTTGTTCTTTTGTGATCAGGAAAGGAAATGTTAAATATTCATGCTGTTTTGCATTTATTTAGGAGGTTTTTATACCCTAGCATATGGTAAATTTTTGTGAAGGTGGCTTTAATATTGGGAAATTTATGTATTTACATATAGTCTCATTCAGTTATTGCCAGAGATATATCACATCTAACTTTTCTATAAATCTATTCAGGTCCTGAGAATTTTTTCTCATTTATTATTTTGCTATATTTGTTTAGGTCTGAAAGGAATACATTGAGGTCCTAAACTATTATAGCTTCTTTTGTCTATTTCTCTATCTAATTCAATCATTTTTTCTTCCAAGTACTTAGATGCTATGTAATCTGAGGCTTGAATATTAAGTGTTATTATTATTTTATTATCTACAATGATTTTAAACATAATTTCCCTATTTATTTCTTTCAATCATGTCTACTTTTTGCCTTGTCTGAAATGTGATTATTGCCCTCCGTTTTCTGAATTTTTCTAAAGCATAATAATTTCTGTTCCAATCCCTCATTTAAACTGTGTAAATCTTCACGTTTCAAGTGTTTTTCTTTTTTTGAATCCATTCTACTACCTTCATCAATTTTATAAGTGAATTCAGCCCATTCACATTTAAATTTATACATATAAATTGTGTATTTATATGCATAATAATCTCTCATACTTTCTCCTTCTTTCCCACCTGCCTTTCTTAACAAAGGAAAAAGAAGTTGAGAAGGAATAGACATCTGATCAACACTAATTGTCTATAACTGAAGTTGTCTATTCTACTATGTTTTTTTAAATTGACCACAAATAATTCTAGATTGCTGCTTCTTATACTTTCTTTCACTACCCTATTAAGTTTAATGTATATTGACGTCAAATCATTGTGTCTATGACTCTTCAGCCTTTTTAGTTAAGAGTCACCACCCAGTAGAAGTCGTAAAAACCATCTGTTAATGATTTTGGTTAAAAGTAGAGAGATAGATCAGTGGAACAGACTAGGCAAGAAACAGAAACAATAGAATTCAATGACCCAGTGCCTGATAAACCAGAAAATATAAATTACTTAGTAAAGGACTCCCTTTTTGATAAAATCTTCTGGGAAAAGTAGAAAGTAATCTGGAAGAAATTAGGCTTACATTAACTGCTTACTCCACACTCCATGATACATTCTAATGGATATGGGACCTTAATATTAAAGATCATAGTACAAAAAAATTGGAAGAGAAGCAGATCATATGCCTCTCACAGGTATGGATAGGAGATGCATTCTTAACTGAACAAGGGATAGAGACAATTGCAGAAGACAAAATAAATAGCTGGGGTTATATCAAATTGAAAAGCTGTGCAAATAAAATTAATGCACTTAGTATAAGAAGGGAAGTGATAAAATGTATCAAATTTCTTTGATAAGGAGTTGGTGTCCAAACTATATAAATAATTGTCATATATCTATACATATATATCCACCTATATCTACATCTACCTCTTATAGGTGCATATACACTTATGCCTTTAGATATGTGTATGTGTATTTTTTTTTGTTCAGTTGTTTTTCAGTCATGGCCAACTCTTTAGGATGCCATTTGGGATTTTCTTGGCAAAGATACTGGAGTGATTTGCCATTTCTTTCTCCAGCTCATTTTACGGATGAAAACTGAGGCAAACAGGATTAACTGAAAGCTAGCAACAACCATATGAAAGAATGCTCTAAAGATTGCTAACAATAAAATGCAAAGCAACCCAACCCAAAAGTTTGACTTCAAACCCAGCAAATTGGAAAAGATAACAAAAAATGGGAATGGTCCAGTATGGGAGGAACTATGGGAAGATAAGCCTACTGGTACATTTTGGGTGGAGCCATGAATAGGTACAACCGTTTTGGAAAGCAATTTGGCATTCTGTGAGTAAAGTGACTAAAATGTCCAGATCTCTGGACAGATATTCCATTATTGTGCCTTTACCCAAGGAACCCATTGATGAGGAGAAAGTCCTCATATACACCAAAATATTGGCAGCAGCACTTTTTATGATAGCAAAAAAATTAGAATCAAATGAAATGCTCTTTGATGGGAAAAGGCTAAACCAACAAACTGTGGCTCATGAATGTAATGGGATATTCCTACGCTGTAATAAATGATGAATGTGATGTGTACGAATAAATGGGGAAAGATTTACTCATGCAAAGGAGAGTAAACAGAGGCAAGAAAACAGTAGCCACAATGACTATAGTAATGCAAAGGGAGAGAACCACACACACACACACATACATGTACTCATATACACTCACACTTGCACTCACATGCACATTCATACACTTGCACACTCACACATACATTCACACACATTCACACACATACACACACTCACACATATATACATTCACACTCACACTCACATGCATACACACACATAAACACATATGCATACACACACACTCAATTAAAAGTGAATGATGAAAAAAGTAAAGAACACACGTATCTTGACAGAAGAGGTATGAGAAGGCCAGAGGTGGGGTGTTCACAAAGGTTGGCCACTACATGCATTTTCAGACCATTTCAATGCATTGATCAGTTAGCCTGATTTTTTTTTTTTTTTACTATTTTAGCATTTTTTCCCTTTTCTTCTTGGTGTCAATAACTATTTGTTATATGAAATAGCTCTCTGGAGGGAGAGAAGAGGTAGACTAGGGGAAATTATAGTGATGTAAAACACTCCAAAAGATATCAGTGAAATTCTATTTTTAAAAAAGAGTAAAGTTATGAGATACCTCATTCCCTTACCCCTTCCTTCATGTTTGTCAGTTAATAAGCTTTGATCAAGCACCTACTATGTGCCAGGTATGTTGCTAAGTCCTAGGGCTACAAAGAAAGACAAAAGACAAGACTGTATCCTCTTCTTCCACAATTATTTATGCAAAATAACAAATTCCTCTCCCTTTGGTTCTTCTCTAGTACGTTCCTGTCCCCTCCACATCCTTTCCTCTCTTCCTTAGGACCCTTGTTTATCTTAGTTACCTCTATGCATGATGATGATTCAGGATTCTGAAGGGGCATGTACTTGCTTCTCAGCCTGTTAGAAAGGACATCATCCTTACACACACACACACACACACACACACATGCTTGTACACACACACACCACACATGAGCACATATACTTGTCTCCTCATTCTAGAATATTAGCTTCTTGAGGACAGTCTCTGCTTTGCTCTTGTCTGCATTTCTGGCACCAGAAGATGTTTTATGAAGTGGAGTAAGTGCATAACATTTGCTGCTGTGACCTGATTGGACTTGGAGATGGACTGTTCTCGAAGTCTGTTCTTGCATGGATCACCTAAAGTTCAAGAACCTTCTTTCTTTCCTCCTTTTGATCAGTTTTAAGCATCTCAAGGAATATAGCCAGCCTCACTTGGAACTCAAACCGCAGGATCTATTGATCACTTACGCAGAGTGGTTTGGGAGCCAGACTCATGAAATGGTGCCAGGACCAAGCTTGTGTGCCAAGACTCAGCTCCCTTTGTGGCCCTTTGACTTTCCAATGGCAGGCGAAGCAAGGACCTGAAAATGGCAACAAGTAATGTTTATACATCACTTACTATGCGCCAGGCACTGTGCTAAGTAGTGCTTTACACATTATATCTCATTTGATCCCCATGCTACCCTACCCAAGGTAGATGCCATCATTATCTTCATTTTACAGATGAGGAAACTGAGGCAAACAAAGTTAAATAACTTGCTCAGGGTCACACAGCTAGTAAATATCTGAGGCCAGAATTGAACTTAGGTCTTCCTGACATCAGCCCCAGGTGTCTGTCCATCTATTTGAGTCTCCTACATGAATGAAATAAAGAGGACACACCTTTTTTCTCTGGTTGATGTGGCTAGGTGGCCCACAGATGTCTGGAGAGCATGAGCTCTTATGCTGAAGTCAAGGATCCAGTCTGGGGGGGAGCCAATGTCCTGCATCTGTTTAGTACCATCCTTTCAGGCTAGCTTAAATGCACTTGTTGGTAGAA
Source organism: Bettongia penicillata ogilbyi (assembly GCA_023548195.1). Taxonomy (NCBI): domain Eukaryota; kingdom Metazoa; phylum Chordata; class Mammalia; order Diprotodontia; family Potoroidae; genus Bettongia; species Bettongia penicillata. Next base: position 1,584,573 of record JAJHZJ010001065.1, read on the forward strand.
TGCCATCAGAGTGAGGGGCTGCACTCATGGACCTGCCAGATGGATCCCCATTTTCGGGGAAGGAAAAACATCCAAGATACACCCACAGGAGATGGAAGATAGCTTTGAAGAAGCAGACCCTGGAATATGGGGAAACTGAGGAAAGGGAATTGAAAGGGAAGGAGCCAGAGGAGCAGAGAGGTGAGGAGGGAGAGCCCAGGGACAGCCAGGGCAAGGATATATAGAGAAGGGATTTGGCGGGGAGGGGAGAGGAGTTGACTCCTCCTGACATCTCTATGGCTCCTGAGGGAAGAATCATAAGATCCTGCCTCTGTGGCAGCCCTGTCTCAGTGGCCTCCACCTGACCACTGGCTCATGGTATCACAGGATTCTATGTTTCCATTTCTCCCTTAGAGAGTCTGATCACTTGTGTCCCCAGAGGCATCCTATGCAGTGTCCTGCCTAGACTCATCCTTTCACACAGATTTCATCAGAAGGAAATGGAGTCATGCACTGGGTGCTAGGGGTCCTGAGTCCCAGGAGAGGGTTGGTAGATAGTGGCTTATGCTCCTTGTGATGGCTGGGTCAGGCAGGCTCTACTAGCAGGGCACTTGTTTGTAGGAGGATGGAGGTATCTTTGGGGTACTTACCTAGAGTGTCCCCCTGCCTTCCTCTGAGCCATTGACCTCGTGGTGGGCATGTCGTCGGTGATGGAGAGAGGCTTCTTTCACCATAGAAGACTCTTGTTCGGGTGAAATCAGATTCCTTCAGACCTCACTTAGCTCATGCCCTCCAGAGTGGGAGAACCCCAAGATGCCCTGTCCTTCCATGGGAGCTCCCTGTAGTCAGGGACTGTTTGCATCTTTCTTTGTATTCTCAACTGCACTCTTGGGCATGTTGGGTTATCTTAAACAGGGGTTGGCAAATGCCTTCAGTGTCAGGGCCTCTCTCACAGGGCTTTATCAGTCCCTCAGGCTGTCTCCATCAGCAGAACCTCCCTCTACCCCACCTGACAGGGATGAAAGATGGTACTCCTGTGAGGGATTAACTTTGTCCTGCCTGGTCCTTGAGGGCAGAATGTAAGCACTGGATAGATCTGTGGAGAGGCAGGACAGAAGCAAGCCTGCCCCAAAGTGGGTCCCAATGGATACCTTGTGAGCCAGGGAGGAAGAAGCCCTTCCCAGAGTGGGTCCAATTGGCCTCCCTGGGAGCCAGTAAGGAGCCCTTTCCTAGGTACATTTGGGTGGAGTCTGCAAGGTCACTTCTGAGGGGACCTGGCAGAAGGGATTTCTGGGATAACTCTGAGATCCATTTCAGCTCTGGGATTCTGAGATTTTGTGAAAATTAGTTTTCTCAGACTTGTGCTCTTATCACTAAACCTTTGAGGCCCTAGTTTTTCAGAAAAGTAGGGTCTCCTGATCATCCTAAGTGTGCCCCCATGTACCCCCAGGGCCTGCCTGTCCTGCATTGCTCTTAGCCAGAATTCCTTCAGAGTTGGCCATCTCCCCAGCATTGGCTCTCAGCCAAGCCTGGACCCTTCCCAGGAATGCACGCACCCATCAGGGCTTTCCTGAGAAATTGAACTGGACAGAACATCAGCTGCGCTTTGCCTCTACTGCTGCTAACCTCCTGGTGACTCTCTGAGGGGTTTGGAGCCAGGTCTCCCTCTCCTCTGAGGGAGGGGCTCCTGGGGACTGGGAATGGGACCAAGGACAAGCACCAGGCACTCCTGATGTGCTAATAGAGGGTGGGTTTCACTGCCCCTTCTCTTGTTTCCCTGGATTTGATGAATGACTTTGGGGAAGTGGATAAAACCATAGCCCCTCCGATCTGATATTTGGAAATGGGTGACTGCTGGGTGTGGGAGGGGGAGGTAGGGAGTTCTGGAGTCCGGCTGCCCCATCAACTCGGCTTAAGCCTGGCATGTGGCTGGCAGCTTGATTAAAGTCACATTTCTTTATCTCAATGATCGGTTCTCCATAATTGTTAAAAAAAATGCTTAAGTGCTTCCTGCTGTCCAGGGGGGCACAGGTCGGCTTTCTTTGGCCCAGGGCCACACACCTGGGGTCAGGGAGGGGGAGAGCTGAGTGGGGTGGGGGGGAGGTGATGCTCTGGAGGGAAGAATGCTTTCACCTCTAGGATGGCCACTCTCACCCAGCCTGGGATAGTGTGGCCTGGGTGGGTGGAGGGATCATCCCCACTGATGGCATCCCAGCCCCTTGAAGTTTTGATTCAAATGGGAAATGTGCAACACCTGGGGTCAGAGGACTGAGTTCTGAACCCAGTGCCTTAGTGACCTTGTCTGTTTACTGACTTGGCTTTCGTTTCCTTGTCTGAAAAATGGGGGTGGGGTTAAATCAGGATGACCTCTGAGATCCCTCTCAGGCCTCAGACTAAGAATTCAGAATCACCAGGCACTGGGAGAAGCTGGAAACAGGCATCCTTGTGAAGCCATCATCTCTATCCCTAGCAGCTTCTATCCTGTCTGACTGGGGAGGTCTCTCCAGGGTCAGACAACAGGTCAGATTGACCTTCTCAGTGTTCCTGGTATGAGATCAGCTGTCCCCCATGCCTGGCATGCATTCCCTCTTCCTTCAGCCTTAGCTGCCTTTGGGGATCCTCTTGAGTGCCTCCCCCTGCACTTTCCTTCTCCCCCATAACATATTTTGTACTGACTCATCTCTGTATTCTCTTCCCCTTTAGACTTCATTCTTGAATCCAGCCACTGTCTCACTTCTGTCTTTGTGTGACCAGCACCCAGCTCAGGGTCTGACACATGGTAGGTGCTTACTACAAGCTTCCAGAATGAATGAATGAATGAGCAGGAATTCTCCAGTTCCTCAGGATACACATTTCCATCTCTGTGGGGGACAAGCAAAGAGCAAGGTGAAGGATGACTGGCTGACTCGCTCCCTCCATGCTAGAGACCCCAGACCTGCCTCCAATGACAGTCACTCAGTCTGGAGCAGAGCCTGACCCAGGGAGACTTCCAGACCTGGGGTTCCACTGGAATAGCCTTTGATGACCCTTGGGAGAAAGCCACCAGCAAGGCCACGAGAAAGGATCCTGTGACATTGCCATAGCCGTCACACCAGGAGCAGGTTTTTAAAGTACTTTATGCACAACAAGCTGAATGTGTGTCTAAGATGAGCGTCAGCCTCAAAGAGAAATGCACTTAAGGATCCCTACAGCTACAAATTATCTTAGAAAACCACTTATTATCATTACTTGTTTCATTGCATTTTTATTTATTTTCTTAGCTATTTACCAATCACCTTTAAATCTGGTTTACCCTGCACTGGGGAGTATTTTGGGGCTGACTATGGCCTGTAGACTGTGTGTTTGATTCCTTTTGTCTAACTTGTACAATGAGGGAAGAAAGATCAATGCTTCCTGGCCCCCAGGGAGGAGGCAACTTTGGATCTGGGCCTTGGAGGATAGAGCTTATCTCAGCATGTGGGGCCATGGTGGCCTCCCTCTAGAAAACCCTAGGGATGTAGTTCATCAGGGGTTGGGGATCTGAGGTCATGGGGAGGCTGTTACGTCTCCTGAACTAGTTGAGTTTCCATTCCCTAGCCCTCATGTTCATTCTTTCAGAGCAAAATCAACCACAAAATTGGCTTTAGTCTCCCCAGCTAAGATGCCACCTCCTACAAGAAGCCTTCCTGAAGTCTCTTTACTCTAGGCCTGCCCTCCTGCAGTTTTTGATCCTGGTTTGTCCTGCCTGTGGCTTGTTTGGATGTAGTTGTTTGCCTGTTGTTTCTCCTGCTGGATGACAAGCTTGCTGAGAGCAGTGGCTGGAGTTTTTGGTCACTATGTACGTCTAGTCCTGAGCACAGTGCTGGACACCCAGTAAGTATTTAATAAATGCACTCTGCTTGACCGACATCCAGTAAGTATTTAATAAATGCACTCCTTTACCTGGAGGTTGTCAGTCAGTTAATAAACATTTATTAAGCTTCTACCATGTGCCGTGCTAAGCCTGAGGGGTAAATATGAAAAAGAAAGATAGTCCCTAGTGTCAAGGAGTTTACAGTCTGATGGGGGAAGAGGTCACACAAAATGAGTTGGAAAGTAGGGGTGTGGAGGTGCAGGAGTGCCTTGGAGATCCAAACAGTCCCCTCCTCCAGGAGCTCCCAGGCTGTGGGTGGACGAGGGGACCACACTGAAACAATGACGTTTGGTCAGTCAGTCAATACGCATTGAGTATCTGCTAGGTGCCAGGCACTGTGCCAAATGCTGGCAACAAAACCAAGGTTAAAAACAGCCCCATCTTCAAGGAGCTTGTGGTCTGCAAACTGCCACGTATAGAAAGCCATGACAGTGAAGGCAATCTGGTAAGACTTCCTTTGGAGGCCAGGAAGAGAGATGAGCAGGGAGGGATCCCAGGTATGAGGGCAGCTGAGGAAAATGCCTGGAGCTGGGACATGGAGAGACCTCTGAGGGGAACAGCCAGGAGGCCAGAGGCTCTGGACCACAGGGTATATATGTGTGTATATATGATATATTGTGCATGCGTGTGTACACATCTGTGGCATGCATGTGTGTGTATGTGTGTGCACGTGTATATGTGTTTTGTATGTGTATGTATGTGGTGTGTGTGTGTGTGTGTGTGTTAGAGGAAAGAAAAGGGCATATTTATGAGCTATTACAAAGGTCAAACCTCCAGGCCTTGGAACCATCTAGGATCTGGGGAGTGATAATGAGGAGCCCAGGACGATGCCTCTGTTGGGAGCCTGAGGCGCAGGGCAGAGGGGGTGCCCTTGCTGGCAGTCACAAGGCAGGTCTAGGGGATAGATCACAGGCTCAGTTTTAGACACATTGAGTGTAAGACATCTGCTGGACACCCAGCTGAAGACGATGCAAGGTTGGAGGCAGCTCCCTGGTTCAAATTCTCATCCTCTTCACACTCTGCAATAAGTACAGAGGGATGGTCCTTGGCTTGGGAGGATGGAGGGCCTGGACAGAGCATACAGACTGAGGGGCCAGCAGAAGTGGCCCTATCTCTCTTGTCTCAAGAGCCTGTTCGTGTCTGCTTTGCACAGAGCCCACAGGAAGCCATGCTTGGAGAGTCCAGGGTCCAGTATATGAGTCTGCATTCTGGGGGTGGCAAGGCCAGAGGATCAACTTCTTGTACCCTCAGCTTGTTCTTTGAACGTGCACTGTCCTGGGCAGCATCTCCCTAGGGACATCAGACACACGACCAGGCTCTGCTTGGTTCTTGGGGCCAGGCTGCTGGCAAGGCTGAGTCTCTAGCTCTGGGCAATGGCCTGTAGTGGAATCAGGGAGCAGAACAGAGAGACTTCAGGCAGAAAGGTTGTGGGAAACATGGAGAGGAGGTAGAGACAAGGAAGGGGTTGCTTTCTTTCTAGTGTGTGGTGGCCAATGGAGCGACCAGGAGCTGGGGGCCTGAGAGCAGGGCTGGTGAGTCCACGTGCCTAGCAATGCCAGTCCTGAGCCAGCCAGGCCTTCAGATCCTTGCTGAACTTTTGGTTCTGCTGGAACAGAGGAAAGAAAGAAGCCCACGGTGACATCTTCCAGATTCCCTTGGCCAGCGTAACTCCAGAGCCTTGTCGGTCATAAACCTGGGCCTGCTAACAGGCCTCCAGCCATATGAAGGCTGATGCTGGAAAGAGAGAGAGCCCGTGCTGTACTGGCACAGGCCCATGCAATGATGGGTGACCAGGCACCAGGGTTGGGCAGAGGCAGAGATAGAGAGAGTGGGCCAGTTCTCTATTGGCATGGGCTCACACAGAGATGGACGACTGGGCACCTGGGGCCAGGCAGAGGCAGAGACAGGCGAGAGGGCAGGTGGAGGCACACACAGAGTGACCAGATACTCTGAGCTGGGGAGAGGCAGAGCTGGATGGGCCTGTGCCCAGTTTCTCCCAGCCTTTCTTGGGCTGCTTTCCATGAATAACACTTTGCCCTAATTGTGGACGTTTGGGGAATGCTTTTCTTATGCTCTGACCAGTCGCCGAGCCACCCCTGCTTTTTTCCACCCTAAAAATAGCAGCTGAAAATGGATGCCATTTGAGTCACAAGGCAGGAGTTTTTAACTCATGAAGTCCTGGAGTTGGATCTCTGGAAAATCTGTTTGTGGAAGGTAGGGATGGGATACAGCCGCTGGCTGTCTGAGCAACCTGTTCCAGCCCCACCTCTCACTCACCCATACCGTCTTTCTGTCTCTGTCTCCATCTGTTTCTCTGCCTGTCTCTCTGTTTCTGTCTCTCTCTCACACTCATACACACACACACACACACACACACACACACACACACTCACCCATGTAGTCTTTCTGTTTCTCTCTGTTTCCATTTTTTCCTTGTATCTCTCTGTCTCCATCTGTTTCTCTGGCTTTCTTTCTTTTTGTCTACCTGTTTCTCTCTCTTATACACACACACACGCACATGCACACACATGTATGCACACACATGCAAACACATACACATGGCTACAGGTCACCAATTTGGTAGCAATTCAAATCTTTGAGATCTTTCTTCCCATTCTGACTCCTCCAGGGTCAGTTCAGCACGGAAGGAGATGCAGGTAGCTTGTGAGTGGTTCCTGCCCTCCAGAAGCTCACCATTCATGTGGGAAAGCAAGAGTCTATTACCCAGGAAACAACTGGAGGATGTTAAGATCACAGAGAAGTAGCAGAGAGTAGATGGGGGTGGAGCGGGGAGGCTTTGACCCATAAGAAGGGCTCAGTTCTACCAGGGACAGGCAGTGATCCTACTACATTACCCTACTCTCAGCTGGGAATAATCTCTTATCCCTTCTTATCCTCAGTTCCTTGATCTGTAAAATAGGTATTGTAATACCCAGGGGGACTGGCAGGTTCAAATATGATGCCCTAGAGAAAGTGCTGTGCAAGCCCTACAAGACCACTAGCTCTACTATTACAGTATACTCTGTATACTGCTATGTATAAATCTGGCTGCCCACTGAAGGGAACCAGAAATATTAGCTAACAGACAGGACCGAGTCAGGATTTCTCAGGCATCTCTTGGGCCTCAAAGGAGCCATCCTGAAGGAGTGACACCAGATCTCAGCCCCAAGCCCTTGCTCACAGCGAGTGCCCAAGTAATGGTGCTTGGGCTGGATGTGGTGGAAGTGGGCAGAACAGCTGTTACCTGGGCTCAGGGAAAATGGCTTCAAAATCTGGCTCTGCCTCTTCCTCACTGCATGATCAGATACAAGGCCGTTCTCTTCTCTGGGTCTCAGTTTCTACGTTTGTCAAACACAGGCATTGAATTCTGAGACCTTTTGTATTATACGGGTCTGTCATTCCGTCTCCACGCCCGTGCCATTGCGCTGTGGCTCTGTGACCACTGGAGGGCACTCCAACACTATGCTCTGTCGGGCCCTGTCCAGCACAGGCTCCTCTGTCTCGGTCTCCGGCTTAGCTTTGTCCCTGCTTCTGGCCAGGGAGTAGCCCTAGGCAGGGGCCACTAGAGCCTGGGGTGGTGCTTGGGCAGCGGGCTCAGGGCAATGCACCCACATATGCAGGCATCATCAGGAAGGCTGATTCAGGGTTGGGCACCAGGCTTTAAGCTTTAGGAAGGATGTGGCTAAGGGGCAGAGAAACCGGAGGAGACAGCCAGGATGGACAAGGGCCTCGGGTCTGTGTGAGAGGAGAAACTGGGTATGTTTAGCCTGGGCTTGGGCACTGATGGCTGCCTTCAAGTTCTTGAAGATCCCTCTTTGGCAGAGGGAGGGGTCAGGCTCATTCTCTTCGACTCCAGAGGGCAGAATTAGAGGGATTAGGGTAGATGGAAGTCAGGGAGAAAATCAGGAGAGACAGCCTAACAAGGAGTACCTTCCAGTGTGGAAAGGGCAATCTCTGAGGGTTTAGTGCCAAGGCTCATGAGTTTCTGCTGGATGACTGCCTCATGGGTGGCCTATGTTGTAATAGGAATTAACTGGTCACTTGTGCATTGTTAGACCACAGACTCATGCTCTTTCCATCACCGATGCAAGTCCTGGGCAAGATGGTCATCTGCCAATCAGGGACTTCCTGGGGCATGGGCCAGGATGGTGGACCTCTCTACTAAAGACTGGGGAGGAAAGCAGCCTGCTGTGGCTCCCCTTGCCCACATTAGGGGTTACTTCTGCTTTTCCAGTCCCCTTGATGTAGGAATGAGTTTTGGGACTTGGTCACAGCAATGGGTCAGAAGTCTTCCAGATGCTGAGATGAGCAGGCCTGTCTGTGGGGTAGGGGAGGTGAGGAAGGAGAGGTGAGCTTGTCCCTCAGTTAGGGACGATTCATCACAGCCCCCACCCCCACCAAGCTGGGCAGCCCCTCTGCCTCCTTCTTCTTTTCTAGGTCAGGGAGGGAGCCCTGGTTTAGGTCAAAGGGCCTGGGTTCCATCTTGATTCTGTTATGGTGGGACCTTTACTAAGGGGTCTCAGCTTCCTCCTCTGTCAGTGATGGAATAAGACTAGATGATCCCAGAAGCTCATTTCATCCTTCTCTGCCATGATCTTGCCCTAACATTCATGGAGAGAAAAAAGGGAGAATTCCTATGGGTTCCCCTCTTGGCTCTTCCAGGTAGGGTCAAGGAAGGACAAGGAAGGGTCAAGTAACTTGGTTGTGACTGCCCAGGTTGTGATAGACCTGGGATTCACACCAGGCCTTTGGACTGCAAAAGCTGAGGTCAAAACTGAGCCCACCACAAAGGCTCTTGAAGCCCCTACTTGTAGCTTCCCCAGGCCTGATGGAGCCAGTTCAGGATGGATGATCTTCCTGCCCGTCCCCAAAGGGACCCTTAGATCCATCAGGGTGAGGGCTGGGGACTGAGACCTTGGCCTGGACTCTCCTTCTTCCCACCTGGGCCCTGCTGGAGGAATCCAAACATGAACTTTTCCCCACAGACAGGCATCAACCTTAGGAGAACCCAGACCCCTATTCTCAGGAGCAGCTTTCCATCTGGCAGAATCACTAAGGTTGGAGAGCACAAATCCAGCCCCTTCCCCTCTTCCCACCCTCCTCTTCCCATCCTCAATAGGATCCTTTGGGTTCAAACCAAGATTTGGCAGCTTTTCTCAGCTTGGAAATCCATCATGGTCACGACTCCTGTGCCGCTCTGCACCAGCAGATTGGCAGAGCTTGTTGTCCAGAGGGAAATCGCATCCCCCATAGGACAGCTTGTCTCCTCAAGGTGCTGGTGATCTTAGGAGAGTCCTTGGCACTCTCTGGTCCTCGGTTTCTGCAAGGTGCAGGTGCATGTTCTCTAAATTTTCTCCCAGCATGGACCTTGTCTGATATTCTCAATTCTCATTCCATGTTCTAGGTTCTGAGCTCACACATACATACAGAATCAGAGATACAGAGAGAGACATGTGCATATATGTGTATATGTGTGCATGTATGTGCTCACATGTGTGAAGTCAGTTGGAGGGCTCTGGTCGCTTCACTTTTTCAAAGTCGCCCTAGGAAACTTTCTGTCTAGTGAGGTCTCCACACCAAACCCTGGGCACAGGAGACCCACCTTGGGCCTCTGTTTCCCACTCTGTTCACTGGGGATTCTGACCCTCCCTCTCTCCCACAGCTGCTGTCCACATTTGGGCCCTCCCTGGGTGGGAGCTCATTCTCACTCTAGTGACTGGCCCCTCGCATGGGAAAGTGGGGAAACCATCTGCATCCCTGAGGTCATCATGTTTTCCTGGTCCTTTAACCTTTACCCCCCAGATCCTCACAACTGTCCTGGATGCAGGAAAGTTAGGAATCACTAAGAATGGTTTATGTGGAGAGGGGGGACAAGGCAAGAGGATGAGGGTCTTGCCTGGAAGCCCAGTGGCAGAGGGGGCCCCCTAGCTTCCAGCTCTCTTTATTGGGTCACCCAGCCTCTTCCCCCAGCCCTTTGTTATCAGTCTCCACAACAAAAATGACCCTGGATGGATGGACAGACATGCGAGAGCCGCCTGGGGATCTCTATGCTGACCAGCTGAAGTTTGTTTATTTCTGTATCACCCATGGAGATGAGCTCCTGCTGACTGAGAGGACAGCGATGCTTCAGAAGGAGGCAGCAGGGCTTTGCCTCCAAATTTGGTGAAGTCTCCCTCCTTCCTGGCCATGCCTTGGGGACCAGTCAAGAGATAAGGCCAGCAGCTGGAGGCCGCCCCAAGGCCTCACGCCATGTCCTCTGACTTTCCTGGTGAGCCATCTTGGAGACTCAGCGAGGAGCCCTTAGGGATGTAGCAGCCAAGCAGATGGGAGCCGATCATGGGACCAAGCCTTGGAGTCCCAGCATACCCCCAGGCTCCGGCTCAGGCTCAGGATGGGCTTCAGAGGAGGAGCCTCATGGCCACACAACTGCCCAGCAGACCTCCCCACAGTCACATAACTGACCATCTAACTTTCCTATGGCTAGGCAACTGACCCATTGGCCTCCCCACAGCCACACATCTCTCAGCAAGTCTTGGGGATCATTTGCCATTTGTGGATGTGCCTTGGACATCTTGAGACGCTTAGGGGTGCACCCCACTAGCGACAAAGAGGGAGCAGCTCCTGGTCCTGGCCTGAACCACTCCCTGGTGAGGGGTAGCTCACCCCTAAGGGCTGCGCACCTGCCCTGGGCTGAGGGTGCGCCAGTTCAGAAATCCCTCCGAAACTCCCAAAACTCAATGGGGTTTTAGGAAATCTTGGTTTCGAGTGCTTTTCTTCCAATATTGCTATTTCCAAGTTTGGGGCTAAAAGCCTCCCTCCTCATTTTTTTCCAACATATTTAGATTTAGATGGAGAGCAACAGAACTTGGATTCTAAAGGCTGGAATCCAGATGGCTCCAGGAGCCTAAGGAAGAACTTAAAAAGAGTAAAAAGAAATCTGTTCTCATGGTTGAACTGCAGAAAATCCCTAACCATGTACTAGAGACCTAGTGTTTCTGGGCGGGGGGAGAGGGGAGTGGTCCAGCCCTGAAGGACCTATAGGGAGGGAGAGGGTGTGGCAGGTCACTTGTGCACAGAAAAGTGAGTCTACAAAAGTGAGTCTACAAAAAGTAATACCAGGTAATTGACGGAGGGAGGGAGAGAGAGAGAGACAGAGAGAGAGAGAGACAGAGAGAGAGAGAGACAGAGAGAGACAGAGACAGAGACACAGAGAGGGAGAGAGACAGATAGAGGGAGAGAGACAGAGACAGAGAGAGAGACAGAGAGATACAGAGACAGAGAGAGAGACAGAGACAGAGAGAGACAGAGAGACAGACAGAATAATCAGAGAGGAAAAGGCAAAGTTCCTGGAGGAGGGGCCCAGGCTAGCCTTGGGTTCTAGAACCCTGAGGTAAGGATGCACAGTTCAGTATCAGCTCCACTGACCTCCTTACTCCATTCCCATCTCAGGGCATTGGACTCAGTATGTCCTTTTTGTCTGCTATGTCTGTAATGTTCTCCCTTCACTTCTACCTCAGGGGAGCTTTGGTTATGTCAGTTACGCAGTCAACAAATTAGCACTTACTATGTGTCATTCTATGTTAAGCTCCAGGGATACAAAGGAAAGAAAGGGCAGTCCCTGTCTTCCAGGAGCTTGAAATTTAATGGAGGAGGAAACACTTGTGTGTTTGTATGAGCTACAGAGAGGATTCATTGGAGAATCAACAGGGCAGGTGCTGGAAATAAGAGAGGTGGGGAGAGGTTTTGGTAGAAGGGGATTTTAGCTGGAGGAGGCAGAAGGAGTGCATGGAAGACAGCTGGAGAATTCCCAGAGTCAGGAGCTGGAGGGTCTTGTTCAAGGAGTAGGCAGAAGGCAGTGTCATTGGAACAAAGAGGAAGTAGGAGGGTGGAAAGTGAAAGGAGACTGGCAAAGTGGGAGGGGCTGACTTATGAGGGGCTTTGAATGCCAAACCAAACATTTTGTATTAGATCCTAAGGAGTCACTGGAGTTTATTGAGTGGAGGGTATGTGTATGTCTCTCTGTGTGTGTGTGTGTGTGCGTGTGTGTGTGTGTGTGTGTGTGTGTGTGTGTGTGTGTGAGAGAGAGAGAGAGAGAGAGAGAGAGAGAGAGAGAGAGAGAGACAGAGAGAGAGAGAGAGAGAGAGACAAAGACAGACAGAGAGAGATACACCAAGCAAGCGAGCTGTACTTTAGGGAGATCACTTTGGTGCTTGGATGGAGGCTGGACTGGAGTGGGGAGAGGCTGAGGCAGTCAGCCTCCCAGCAGGCGCAAGAATGAGGGGATGATCTGGGGGACTCTTCAGGAGCCCCCAGGACTTCCCAGCTGCTTCGGCTCTGATTCTGCGCACACCTTGCCTGTGCCTCGATTTCCACATTGTCTCAATTCTCAGAATGCAAGTTCCTTGAGGATGGGGATGGATCTGCAGCCTTCAGCACAGAGCCCGGCCCATGGGAAGGGCTCAGGCGCGTCTTGACTTGGCTTGCTGTTAGGTTGTGAGTTGCCTTGGCCACACATTTTCTTCATGTGCTTAATAAATACTTGTCGAGTGATTGAATCCAGACATGGAGGAGCAGCTTGAAAGGGCACGAAGGCTCACTGGAGCCAACAGGGTCAAGCATTTGTGTGGGGGCGTCTTCCCTCCTCTACCAGGAGCTTCTGAGGCTTTGACGGCAGGGGCCACATCTCACTGATCTTTGGAACTTCCCCCTTTGCCCTGCCCGTGATCCTGAATGAACTGGGTGCTCTGCCTGGTGCAATGAAGAAGAAAAAAGTTTTAAATACTGTAAGAGCTTGACAGAAGTACTGAGAGGGACAGCGATGGGAAGGGGGAAGAGGACAAAAAGGAGGAGGAAGGAAAAGAAGGGGAAGAAGGAGAGAGGAGAGAAGAGAAGAGAGAAGGGAAGGGAGAAAGGGAGAAGGAAGGAGAGGAAGAGGAAAACAAGGAGGGAGGACAGGAGTGGCATATTAATGTCATTGTGGAAGGAGGACTCCACAGACCTCAACCCCTCACCAGAGGCAGCTTCTCCCTTTAGCATGTGAGAAGGAGTCAGTCAGTCAGTCAAGGGTATAAACTAGGTGTGGACAATTTCTAGTCAGCTCTATTGAATCATTTAGGAAAAGAGAGGGTCTTACAAAGGGTCTTACAAAAATACTTACAAATTGATTGAAAGTCCTGACTCCTATGTCTCTTGGGAGAATAAAGAGAATCAAACTTTCCCTGTGGGCCCCTACTTCATAATCCAGCCAAGCCCTGGAGAGGGAATCACTTGGGGGATTAGAAGGCTACAGAGTCTCTGTTCTCCCCACCTTGACCAGAAGATGACCTTGTGACATTCAGGGTGTCCGCCATTTTGACTTACCATTTCTCTTGATAGTAAGGTCAGTGGAGGCTACTGGCAGTGTCTGAATCCAGAGCTGAGGACAGACTCTCTGAGGACTCAGTGGAGAAGTACATATCCAGAAGAGGAGCTGCTTGAGCACTCCACAAAGGGAGAAAGGGGTGAATCGATTCTATTGATTCTATCCTTTGGCCACATGGTCTCCCTGAGCTTGAGCCCATTTTTCCCTAGACCCCAAGCATTTTTATGGGAGAGGACTCTTCTTTTGAGGGTGAATATTTTGTAACAACTATCCTCTGTGGGCCACCTTAATGAATATCCCTTTTAAAAGTTCATTAAGGCCTACTGACTGATAATCAATGGGGAACACATTGGATAGGGGCTCATGAGGGCTGGTACTGGGAACAGTCCTCCACTGAAACCCTTCAGGATTACTCCTAGAATCTCCAAATAGAAGTAACCTGCCCTCTGGGACCTCAACATGCCATTGCTAGTGAGAACTGGGGAAGCAGGCCCAGAGAGGCAGCTACATAAGACAAAAAAGCATGCAATCCAATGAGTATGACCTACCTTAAACTTCCCACCATGAGATCAATCTTCTCTGTTTTCATCAAACACTTTATGATGAAGATGATGTTAACCGTTGTTAGTGTGAGTCCCTGGCTCCTTTGGCAGGCTGGTAAAAGCTATGGACCCCTTTTCAGGGCTGCATGAAATAAAATACGTACGTAGAATTCCAAAGAAAACCAAATAGAAATGCAATGATCAATTCATTTTTTTTTTTTTAAGTTCTCAGATCCCTGGTTACAAACTCCTTCAAATGTGGGAATTGAGACTTGTCTATGGGAAAGTCCCAGATTCCAGTCCCTCAAAGAGGAAGGCAGTCAGCCATCCTCTTTTCTATACCCAGTGCTCTGTCCTCTCACCACTGCTTCCCAGACAGAACCCCAGAATTTTAGAATATAAAGGGACCTCGGAGGCCGTGCTCAAAAAGCATCCCCCTTCATAGGTAGGTGGTAATTGACTCTTTTTCCTGAGGGAAAATCTGGCCTCAGATATTTATTAGTTTCATGACCCTGGGCAAGTGACTAAACCTTGTTTACCTCAGTTTCCTCATCTGTCAAATGAAGGACTGGGCTGGATGGCTTCTCAGGTCTCTTCTAGCCCTACCTCTATGATCCTCTGATCCTAGGATCTTGATTCAGCCTAATCTGGCACTAGATTTCTTGGATGACTGGTCATGCTTCCTTCAACCTGTGCAATTAGGACCAGTGTGGTCAGCTGATGCTTCCTGGAGGAGGAAGCATTGGAACTCTCCCCAAAGGCAAGCACAGGCTTTATCCCTGCCTCCTAGCTATGAGCTCCTTGAAGGTCATGCCTTCTTCTACCTTTCTGGGCACCCTCCTAGTCCAGGATCCTAGGATATGCTTAACAGAGATCAGCTAGGTTACTTTTGCCTTTCTGAGAGGTGGAAAGAGGAAGCAGATACAGAGGTTGCCTGCCATGATCAGAGAGTGTCTACCTCTGAGCTTCCAAAACCTTCCCTCTTATTTCCAGGGCAGTCTTGCTGTTACTTGTTTGCTGCTTTTCCAGATATAGCTTGTTTGTCCAGACTTGTTTGTTGTTTCCCCGATGAGATTGTGGGGTCCTTGAGGGCAGGGACTGTCTTTTGCCTTTCTTTGTATCCCTGGCACTTCACACAGTGGCACTTAATAAATGCTGATGGACTGACTATCATCCTTAAAGCAGCTGATATGTTAGCAGTAATTGGATTCAGTGGTCACCAAGTTTCATTGAGGGTTAGGTTTTTTTCTGCCTCAGAAGGAAGGGGACAAGATGATTTCTGCATGTCTCCTAATTCAGACATGCCCGAGTCCGAGGATTCCTCTACCCGCTAGGTCCCCTTTCCTGAGACAAGCTGGGGACTCAGAGAGAGAAGCCCATATTTCTGAAGAGTCTTCTGTCCTCATCCTCTGGTCCTCTGGGCTCATTAGCAGTCAGTTCTTTGGCTGAGGTGCTTCCTCCTTCCCATCTGTCCCCTGATCTCTGCATCTGGGAAGGGTGGGGCCCAGAAGGGGTCGAAGCTACCGACCGATCTCCAGGAGGTGAAAGGGCCTTGTTCCCCTGGAGAATGGCCCCATTATGACAGTTTCATTTGATTAAAAGGGGATGTCGATCATTAGGGGAGCCCCCACTGCTATTTCTCCTCTCCCCCCTCTGCCTGCTCTCAAAGTGTTCCCAGATGCGCCTGGGGCGCTTAGTTACCTACAAATAAACCATCCCTTCAGAAGGAGGACCTTCATGTTAATGAGGAGTCTCTGAGCTAGGCAGACTGGTTGCCTTTCTCAGCCTTCTGCATTTTGATGTATTGAACAATGTATGGCCAACATATGATTTCCAGATTGAAGTCAAGGTTCCTTCCATCATCAGCCCCATGGAATGGAGTGGGGGTGGGGGCTCCTTGCCTTTGTGGGGCACTGGGGACTTGTTAGGTCCTTTCCAGGGAAATTACCACCCCGACTCCCTTCCCACCATTACTTTTTACTGCATTATTGGGAGGGGATGTGATGATTAGGGAGGGTGGGAGAGGGAAGAGGGAGGAGTGATTAGCCCAATGGGAAAAACTTGGCTACTTCTGTCCAGTAGAAACAGTGCCCCTGCATTGAGGTCAAATGTTTAGCTCCTGCATCCCAGGCCTGGGGAGTGCTCTGGGGGCTGCTCTAGGCCATGTTAGAAATGTGGGCTCCCTGCTCTGGGCTTCTGTGACAAGTGACAGGGAACCCCAGGGTCCAGAGTCTCAAAACCAGAGGGGCCTTGGGATCCTTTAGTCCAGCAGAGTTGTCTCTTTTCTAGGTTGAGTCCAGGCCCTTCCACTGCTCTCCATGTGACCTGGGCTCCCCACCCTTCACCATCATCTTGGTCCTTCCACTGGATACTCTGCAGCTTACTTGTGTCCTTCTCAAATCAAAATGTCCAGAATTGGACAGAGTTCTTTTGAGGAAGTCTGCTGATCAGGGCTGAGGACGGAGGGGCCCTCAGTCACCTCTCTCAGGAATGAAAAAGACCTCATGGCTTTGTTTTTCAATGTCTTGGGCTTGGTGCTATATGTGATTCCTAGTTCAGACTCAGGAGAGACCTGAGGACTTCTCAGTGTGGGGACTCCCTCTTCTGATGCAGGCTGGGCCCCCTCTGCCCTTAGCGGATAGAACTTGAATTGTTCTGGGTAGAAATCTTCCCCTGGCAGATTTGCACCATACAGAGAAGGACACCCAACAGAGCAAGTCTTGTCACTCAATCACACTATGGACCAAACATGTGCCAGGCCCTGCGTTAAGTGCCAGGGATACAAAGAAAGGCAAAAGACAGTCTGGGTCCTCAAGGATCTCACAATCTCATTGGGGAGAGAGCAAACAAATCTGGACAAACAAGCTATATCTGGAAAAGTAGCAAACAGGTAACAGAGAGACAGCCTGGAAATAAGAGGGAATGTTCTGGGTGACTGAGGTTCAGAGGTGGACAGTCTCTGATCGTGGCAGGCAGCCTCTGTTCCTGCTGCCTCTTTCCTCCTCTCAGAAAAGCAAAGTGACAGAGCCAATCTCTATTAAGGACCTCCTGTGATCTGGGATAGGAGGGGACATGGAAAGGTGGAAGAAGGCATGGGGCTCTGGAGCTCACAGTGGGGAGCACACAGACTGGAGTTCTGGGCAGAAACGGACCTGCTCCCTGGCAGCCAACCCACATTTTCCTCCTTATCTTTTCCTTTTGGTCAGATTGCAGGTGAACTGGATGGAAGCCTCCTCTGCCCTGTCCCGGGGGCCACCTCTGGGGAGTCTCTGACCTGGGGAGTCTTTTAGATCTTCTGTTTGGGGTGAGGGAATTGGGAGGCACATATCCTTTAAAATGTCAACAACCAGGGAGCAGTGAGCCCTATTACATTTACTGGGGACTTGGCCCTAGTAAAATTTATTGTTGGAGAGACACCATAAAAGGCCTTCCTGGCCCTACCCCCTCCCTGGCCGCCCCATGGCCCCAGAGTAATCCCTCAAAGAGGACGTCCCCTTAAGTGATGTGTGCCTCCTCAGGCTGAGGTTTTAGAAGTATCGATCCTCATAAAATAATTCAATTGTTTTTCCTTCTCCTAGTAAAAGTATCAGGTTTTCCTAATGGGTCTGGGCCCTTCCTGCCCCTTGCCAGCTGCCCCTAAGGGCGGCCCTCTGCTCAGAAGGGGGCGTAGGTGGATTCCCTCCTCCAGGTCCCCGTGGAGGGCGGCCTGGTCATGTAGTCACCTCTGGCTACTGTATTTTCCCATACTGTATTTACCCATTTTGTCTCCTGAGCGCAGCAAACCTTGCAATCTCTTTGCTCTGCGTCTCTGTTCAAGCTGGCCCTTGTGTGTCTTTCCTTCGCTTGGCCCAAGTTCCTCACCTTCTTTAAAAGTCCACAATAGCCTGGTTCCCTTCAAATATGGGAGCCAGAGCAGCTTGGAAAGTCAAATCCTGGACCTAGGCCGTTGGAAAGTCTGTGTTGCGCAGGGGCCCTGGGGGTCGAGGGATCCATGGAGGCCCTAAAGGTTTCTGTGAGGGTGCAACTGCCTCCTGGTTGTGGTTTCCCAGAATGTAGGCAGTAATGAAGTTAACCCTCTCCCTCAAGAGTGCTCAGCAGGGTAGGCACCAGAGGCACTGATGACCTATCTGAAGGGCTTCCCGGTTCTGTGCGTTCCTGAGCTCAGCTTGGGGCACCCTCCTTTGCCAGCCCTGCCTGGCATGTTCTGCAACTGCCCTGGTGAAATGACTGTACATACTTTGTATCCACATCTCTGGTGACAGGATAATGTCCATTCCTGCATTTTCATTTGCCCCTCCTCCCCGCCGAGTGCCACACTCAGTGCCTTGAACATCATAATTCTGTCTCATGAATGTTTGTTAAACTGCATGGGATGATGAAGGGATGTTGGGATCCTTCAGTAGCCTGTCTGCTTCTGCCTTTTCCTGGATGCTCTTTCTCCCATAGATATGGGGTAGGGGAGCAGCCAGTGGTTGGGGATCACTCCTGGGGAAGGGAATTGGGAGATAGAGAATGTCCCCCAATGTGAATGTCACAGGCTGCGTTGGTCTCTGAGATGACTTCTCTTTTCGGGGTCCTGGGATATCCCAAAGGGGACTTAGGTAAATCACCCCCCAAAGCTCTTTCATTGGTCTTTCTGGGGTCCAGCGAAGTGCCTTTGCCTTTGTCAGTGGGATTGAAGTGGGACTTTTAGCAGGGTTGTAAGTAACTAGGCTGAGGAGAAAATGGGGGTGTTGCTGACCAAACCAAAGCAGCCCGAGGCTCTGGCACTGATGTGGGGACGCCCACTGGGCCAGCGTGCATTCCAACGGAATTCAGAGACACTCGTGAGCTTTGACTGCTCAGTGGGATCTTCTCTGAATTAATGATGCAGGTATGTGGTGTAGACCCAGCAGGTGGGGGTGGGGAGGGAAGAGCCCAGAATGCCTCACCATCCTGAGAAGGGTCCCCAGAGGAGATGAGGAGGTCTCCAAGTTCACCTCCTAGCCCCGGACCCTCAAAATTAGAAAGCAGAGTTCACAGATGATGTGGTTAGGACCTGGAGGGACCCTGGAGAACAAGGAATATGGATGAACAAACAGACCTAGAACAGCTATTCTTAAACTGTGGGTCTCGACCAGGAGCGCTGAAAGGGTCTCAAGTGGAAAAAGTTTGAGAAGCCCTGGCCTAGACAGCTCACACAGCTGGGAAGTATTGGAGAAATTTGAACTTGGGTCTGTCTCGCTCCCTGCCCCTACTTATCCTGTCTGGGAGCTCCCTGAGGGCAGGGATTGTCTTTGCCTCTCTTTGCATCCTCAGGCCTGGCATACAATAGGTGCATAATCAATGCCTGTTGACTGACGGACTGCATCCTGACTCCAAGGGCAGTGCCCTCTCCATTAGAGCCTGTGGGGGTGCTGACACAAGGCAGACAGTGTAAGTCAGCCCTGGGTCCTCTCCCTTTCTTGCCTCTCCTTACAGAGCCCTGCCCTGGAGCCCACACTAGTGGGGATGTGCAGTTTGTTTACTGTGGGTGTATGCTCCGACAAGCTGGTTCCAAATGTCCGGTGTCTGGCACATGGAGTCCTTGGTGGCCATCTCTGGGGGACTGGGGGGGGGAGGGGGAGGAAAAAAGGAAAAAAAAGAAATGTACATGATAACTTTACTATATGTTTAAATGAAATAGCAAGATATACGTAAGGGATCTGTGGTTTCATGTGCGATCATCTTTTTAAAAATTAGTCTGTTACGGAAATTCTTGTTTTATTCCACAGTTTTTTTTTTTAAAGGCATGAACTTGGAGGCAGAGGGTCTTGGGTTCAAATTCCATTCCAGATCTTTACTAGCCTTGTGACTCTGGACAATTCACTTGACCTCTCTGGGTCTCAGTTTCCTCCTCTGTAAAATGAGGGGCAGAGACATGCCCTTAAGGTCCCTTTCAGCCTTACATCTTGAGCCTCTGAATGGGCTATCGATGTAGCGTCCACATTCCAAAAGCTGATGAGTTGATGTCGGGGAATAGTTTCTAAGAGTGAGAGGCATCCCAGAGGGGAAGGGGCTGCCTCGGAGGAGGCCCTTCGTCCAGCATTGTCCAGGGACGATTCTTGGTCACCTCGAGGTTGGACTTGCTCACCACTGATCTCCCTTCCAGCTTGGAGCTCCCTCCCTAACATCAGGGATGGTCCATTTGTTTCCATCCGAAGTAGAATACTCAGGCCAGTCTCTGGTTCTTTCTCCACGAGGACCATGTGGGTCAGCAGATGCCTTCCAGGGACAGACAGTGGTGATTCTGGAAAGGCTTGTGCAGAGGTCCAACCACTTCGTTCTACAGGTCCACCCCAGGCACATGCTTGCAAAGGTTGGCCAACTTGGGCTTCAAACCTAGATAGCCACACCAAATGATCCCAGAAACCCCTTTCTCATTATTTCCCATTCAGAATGGCCCTGTGGGCTGGCCCATAGGTTTGTCATGCTTTGTTCAAGGCGTGATGGCATGTTTCCAGCCTTCCTCCCTCCTCTACTTCCAAATGCTTTTTCTGGCTGGGTGACATTTACCTCCTGGGGGCTGAAGGTCATGTGAGTGGAGTCTGGAAGCTTCTGCCCCTTCTGTGGTCTGCTGGACCAGCGATTAGGGAGCCCTTCTCCCCTTTCGGAGCGTCCCCCCATTAATTCCTTCTGGGTCCGGATGTTTGTTGTGCTGCGGCCATGACAACGGAGGGAGGTGGGTGAACAAGGTAGCCTCTGAGCGCAGGGAGATCCCATCCCTGGAGTGGGAGTCCTTGGGTTGTAAATTGTGGCAGTTTCCCTCCAGGTGCCCCTGACTTAATTTCTCTCCTCTGCCGCCCAGCCTTCATGCCCCCTCCACCAAGAATCAGATCCACACCAGCTTGGTCTGGGAGGATACCTCCCTCGGAGAAGCTCTATTGTGCTGGGGGTGGGGAGGAGGGGAGCCTGGACACCTAATCTGGGGATACTGCTATGTTCCCATGGCAACCAGCCTGGGGGAGTTTACGATCCCAGGTGCAGCTCTCCATCACTTTTTGGTTTTAAAAACACAATCTGGGCACTTAAAGCTTCATAATTTCCATTTGAGCATTTGGAATGTCCCAGGGAGCAAGCAGAAAGGAGGCTTGGGGAGAGGTGCCTCTTCCACTTTTATTAATCCAGGACTCTGCTTCACCTCTGGCTGGGCCAGGTTCACTTAGAGGCTAGGGGCTGGGAGAGCAAGGTCCTTTCTCAGAAGGAAAGGAGCCATGTCCTTCCCCCATCCCCCTCTGCCATAGCAAAGGGCTGAGCCTTGACATCTGACCAGAGCCAAGGCTGCCGATGACCTGCAGTTTGGCTGCCATACGTCTCGGTATCTCCCACAGTGCTCGGCACACACACAGAACAGTGTCCTTGGACAGCGTGTTTGGTGAATGAGTGACCACCTCCCTGGCTCACCTGATGCTTCTGTGGTCTCTGAGGTCAAGAGGCTGAGGGTAATTCTGTTTCTGGAAAAAAGACCTTCCTCATCACTCCACTCCCCAAACCTGTCGCCTCTGATGGCTTCCTCTCTCATCCCTCAGACCCTCTTCGTTCTGCCTTCACATCTCTCAGATGCGCCCTCTCCTCTCCTCTGACCCTGCCCCACCCTGCTGCTGGCCCTGGTTGCTCCACCCCTGGGCTATGGTGCCCGTGCCCGCGCAGGGGCTTGGGGGGTCTGCCTTCCTCGAGTCTCTCCCCCTACCAGTCCATCCTCCAATCAGTGATACTCCCCACCTCTATCATGCTGCTGGCTCCCTATTCCCTCTAAAAGTAGATGTCCACTTTTCCATTTGACTTAAAACCCTTCACACCTGGACGTTCCCCCTCTCCAGCCTCAGTATTCTCCCTTGACCCATGCTCCAGCCTAGTCTAGCATCTTAAAGCACTTCACACTGTTACGTCATTGATCTTCTGATCAACCCTGAGAGCGAGATGCTGAGCTTTCCCCACTCAGCTGGGTGGTCCCATGAAATCTTCCAGAGTGGGAGCAGAGGAGGGTACCATAGTGCACAGAGCCCTGGACCTAGAGTTGGGAAGACTTGAGTTCAAGTCCAGACTCAGGCACTTCCTAGCTGTGTGATGCTCGGCAAGTTGCTTCCTTTCTGTTTGCCTCTGTTTCCTCATCTGTAAAATGGGGATAATAGCAGTATCAGGTGTGGTTATTGAGATAATATATGTGTTGTGTCTGGCACACAGCAGACACTTCATAAATGCTTGCTGTTTTTTTCATTTCCCTCTTTGAAAAGACCTTGGCAGAGGCATCAAGATGGCACTTTTCTGATAGTTCTGTGCCCTGGCCTGTGTCTCTGGCCTCCTGTCCTTATCCCTGTTTCCCAGTGTGGCTCCCTCAGGGCCAGAGGTGGGGGACCTCTGCTTCTTGATGGCTCTGTGCCCTTGGACATCCTCCTGAGCTTCTCTGGGCCTCAGATTTTTACCTGTAGGGCTGTCATTCTAACCTCAAAGCCATCATCAAAGGCACAGGGCAGAGAATTCTCAAGTTAGAGTAGGGGGCACTCATCATCTCCTTTTTCCCCTCACCATGGGTACCTAGGAGGAGACTCTGAAGTTGGGGGAAGGAGCCAGGGCCTGGGGCCTGAAGCCCTGGAGTCAATGACTGCCACTGTCACCAGCATCTGGATGACTCCCCTCTCTGGGCACAGTGCTCAGTATATAGTAAGTGTTTAATAAACGTTTATTGAATTGGGTTGGGTCTCAGTTTCCTCCTCTTTCAAAATGAGGGGGTTGGCCTGGAGGCTATCTAGATGCTCACTTTCAGCTTTAATAAAGCACACATAGGCTGAGAGTATACCAGCTATTTTCTAAAAGAGGAAACTGAGGTTCAGAGAACATGGTCTAGTGCCAGAGCTGGTGGAGCAGGAATGCCAGGGGGCTGCCAGGCCCAAAAGAGCTCCCTGTGACACCTGCATGCTGACTCAATGTAAAGGCAGACTCAGAAAGAAAGCCTGAGGTCATTAGCAACTCCCGTAACCTAGCTAGGGACTGGGAGCAGGGGGCCTGCAATGACTAAGGGGGTGATGTTGGAAGGGTTTACGATGTTGCCTGTGACTTATGAACTGTAGGAGCCTGGGTGCAGGATTCCGTCCAGGGCTTAGGAATGCAGGGCCTCTGTAGGGTCCCATTCCAGAGCTCACAGGCTGCTTCCCAGGCACCTGATGGAGCTGATCCCGGGTTTCACCCCTGCCATGTGCCCCGGGTGGGTCCTCAGGGCTGGCCCTCCCTCAGCCAAGGCCTCACTTCCCAAACTTGGCAGAAGTCAGGACTTTGTCACCCCATCTCCAGCATTCCTGCTGATGGCCCAGAGCCAGAAGGACCCCAATGCTTCCACTCCAAGCCCCCTGTCAATTTAAATCTTGTGTGCCTTCAAGGACGATTTCCTCCATCTGGTCCCGATCCCATGTGCACTGAACTTGGAGCTATGGGCCTGGGCTAAGATCTGGAGCTGCCTCCTGCCAGGAGTCCTCAACAGGTCCTTCTCATCAACAACTGTGGCCTAAGGAAGGCCTAGGGAAGGCTGATGAGGCCAGTAGGCTGCTGGTCAGAAGTCCAGAGTTCCAGGGTAAAATAATGAGGATGCAGAAGCCATGCCCTGAGCCTGGCACACTCTCCCTCTCTAGCTTTTCCTCCTAGAATCCTTAGCCTTCTTCAGCTTAGGTGGGCTCCCTTTTACATGAAACCTTGTTGTCTCTCTGTCTCTGCTTTCGGAGACCAGTTCAGCTAAGTACAGAGAGGATCCCCCTTGTAGGGTGGGCATTGTCGAGGCATTCTGTGGCTCTGGCCACAGGCACAACCCCAAACCCACAAGTGACCTCAGCCCGTGGGCATGGCCCTGAGTCCTTGTGTTGCTGCAGGCATGACAGCCTGGGTAGGAAGGGGAGTGGAGGGGACCAAGGGCCACATGGTTCCTAGGTTGTCCTTCCATAAATAAATGACAAAAACTGATGTAGAACCTTGACGTTGGTACAGCCCTCATTGGATCTCATCATTGAGTTAGCTTTAAGTGTGCAGACTTAAGTGACCAGTGAACAGATCATTGGAGAAAGTGAGCTGTATTAACATCGGCATTCTTAAAAATTACCCGTCTTGATCCATTTATCAGGTGAGAACACACCTTAAATGTGCTCTAAATGCCAGCCTCCCTCCACACCATAAGAAGCCTGTTTGGATTGGCAGAAGGACTAGGTCATGCCTTATGGGGCACATCTACAATAAGCAAGCTGGTCGGAATCAAGCACTGGAACAAGCAGTGAACTAGGAGAGAATGTTCTAGGTGTCCCCTTAGAAAAAAATAAACATGAGAAGGAACCACTTGAGGGAGAAAGAAGATTGTGCTTTAGGCTTGACCACTTTCTCCTCTTCTTCACCTTCCTCTTCCTCCTCCTCCTCCTCCTCCTCTTTTTCTTCCTCTCCCCTGCCTGGTTTGAAAGAGTACCTTGTGAGCGTGGAAGAATCAGGAAGATTTTGAAATCTCCTCCCTCGTATCAATAACCTAGAAGCCTCCATGGACTGACTGAGAGCCGTATCTGCCTTGGGATCCAAGCAGATACTCTATGGAGATTCAAGCTTCTTTAAGGAGCCCAGTAAAAGGGAGAACTGTGTCTAGAGGGAGACCTTCAGGATCCATGAGCCGCTCTGCCATCCCATGTGCTTTCTAAGCCTGAGTGCAGCTTCCCTTGGACAGTGTAAGCATGGTACAGATTTTGGGGGGATGTGTGACTATTCTATACATATCACAGAAGGAAATAACCCTTTGTAAAATCTAATTGAGTCTGGTTGGATAACTGATATCAATTCATAATTGTGAGAGGAAGCGCACTGAAGGGGGCTTCTGAGCTATAGCACTTGATAAGCACCTCTTGGGGCTATCCCATGGAGCAGTGGTGTCCAATTAGCAGGCAGCACAAAAACGTGGGCTGGGACTTTGAGCCCTCTGTCACAGACGGTGAGTGGGGCAAGTAGCAGCCAAGATCTGGGGACTCAACCCCCCAGGGCAAGTGGGGGGTGAGTAGATTGGGTCCAGAGCATGCGCAACATCTGTCCAAATGAAGCCAGAAGAGAAGAGGAAGTCGCAGACGAAGCTCTCAGTGGAAAGGCAGAAGAAGCCAGTGGCGTTGGTTTTTATCATGTCTCCAAAGGCAATGAGAAGTGTCATTTTGTGGAATATTTGGCCATCTCATATTGCACTATTCACAATAAATATTTGCAAAAGACCATCACGAAAATAACTTTAATTTATATATCAAAATTTGTGGCAGAGATTGTGGAGGTGGAGAAACTCTATGAAGAAACTGATAACCCCTTCAAATCAATTTGATTTGAATCAAGTCAGTGTTTGATTCAACACTTACTACTTCATTGAAAAGCGGGCAGAAGGGAGAACGGTGGAAAATATGTTGGAAAAATGGACTCGTAATAAATGGGAAAGACTACAGGCTTGGAGATTGCATAGCAACCTTACATACACACACACACATACAAACACACATACACATGCACACACATGCACACACACAAACATATCGTTATGATTTTTTTCATGAAAACAATTGGGCCATTGCACATGGTGAACACAAAATAATCAAAGGGTGAAATTGTTTGCTATTCGCTTATGATCAATGACATTTTGCTGATGTAGGAGTCACTTTTGGATCCACCACTCACATACAATCATATCATTTTACTAAAATGAGATCAAAATAAATACAAAACTAAAAGAAAGAATAAAAATGAGAAGAGATTGTGTCCAGTTGAGGCAGTTCCAAAAGGAGGGTGGTGGGAGCTACAGGAATGGACAACAAGGGAGCATTATGATCGATTCCTGGAGGTTTACTGCCTAGAAATCAATTGCCATAAAAAAGATCAAAAGAGCCCAGAAACTGTCTTTGTCCTCAAACACTCCACTTACTTGGCAAGTGCAGAGTTATGGTGGCCGAAGGCAACCCTGGCTTAAGTATAAACTTGTTTGTGGAATCCATGGAGATAGACAATCAGAATGACCAACAGTAGATCCTCACAAACAATGAGAAGTTGTAGAGGAAAAAGTGTTTTGAGAAAGTTTGCCAAGAGAGCCAACTAAACCAAGTCATCCCGAGTACATTGAAAAATGAAACTAGAAGACACTGAACTGGAGAAATCTGAAAAGTTTCCCACAATGTCCTCTGTGCTGCAGGAGGAGGCCAAAGATGGAGCTGGAGAGGACCAGGCTGGGTGGGGAGGAATATACTTTGCAGGGGATAGAGGGATCAGCCTTAGGATCTCTGCCTGTCATGGGAAGATATTGCTGGCATGTACAAAATTTTAGCTCCTACTGTACCAAAAAAGATGACTCAAATAGTGTCCATCACTGTCGTTCTTTGCCTACTTTCATATTTCTACAGAATTTTGTGACTTTAACATCCATATGCATCAAGAACATCCTATATATATGTATAGGAAAAAGTTGTTTCAGGACATCAAAATGTCGCCTCGGAAGCTGTCTTCCAATGAGATGACTGCCATACGTGTATCAGCATTATGCAGAATTCTTTGAAAGTTGTAACAGGAATAACTTCATTTGACAATCATCAGTGAAACTAACATCAAATGAAAAATTAAATAGGGAGGGGCATGCTCTTCTGAAGTGGTCATGACTGAGAGAAGTAGGTCTACAAAGAGGCTGGGGTGGAGAGGGATTCCCAATGGGCACATGCTCCTGTTTGTGGGTGACATCCAGCCCTTGAGTGTTGTAGTGCCCTTGCCATGAAATCCATAATCTCCCTCAAATTGACCTGACTATCCACACAAGGAAAACCAAGTGGATGAAAAATGCCTGTTTGTTATGTATGATACACATAGCTTCTAGAACTGGTCCCTTGGCATATCTCACTCTTGGCAGATGTTGAACTTGTATATGGAGCTGAGTCTTCCAGGAAGATCAGGGTGGGCTGGATTGCCTTTGGGAATCTGTAGAATTCTTCTAATGGCCCTAAGCTTCTCCATGAAACAAAGTCCCCATCTTCCTAAAACCTAAATCTTTCCAACAATGTTGTGTGAAGAATTTAAACAGACAATCAACCATAAGGTAATGGAGAGTCTTGTGTAGCTGACAGCAGGCTGCAGCACGTTAGGGAAACAAGGTGTTTCACAAGGTGTCATGTAATGGATGTCATCAGAGTAATGCGAATGGACAGGTGACGTAGCGAGAGTGAGGGATGACAACAGCGCCACACCAGGCTCAGCGACATCAAAACAAGTTGGAGATCACAGGAGAAAGACACCAGCCTGGACCCCGAGAAGAGTGTCACACATCCTGTGCCATCAAGCTGAGAATAATGCTTTGTTAACCATAGAGCACTAAAGAAAGAGGGTTACACCATTATATTTACTTCCTCCTTTCCCCCTCTTTTCCCTCCCCCCTCTCCCCTTCCTCTCTTTCTTTCTCCCCTTCTTTCTGGGCCTCAGATTACTTCTTTGTAAACTGAGGCCACTACATACTAGAGGCTCCAAAGCCTCTCCAGGCTTTCCATCCAGTGACCCTCTCCATGGACAGGAAGCATAACGTATACTTTGGAATCAGGTCAGTGAACAAAGTCTGAGCCAGGAACCGCCTGGGGGATCTTTCCACCGAGCTCTTGTCCAAGCCAGACTCTCCCTTTACACCCCCTCTGATATATGGACATTGGGAGTTAACGTCGGCAGGGCCTTTGAGAGTGTCAAGTGTGACCTCCATTTGTGATGGAGGAGCAAGCCTTGGAGGTGCAGAGAGGGTGCTGACAGCTCCCAAGTCACACAACAAATAAGGACCACAGCCAGGGCTTGAATCCAGGTCTTCTGACCTTGAGGGATTCCTGCCAACTCAGGATCAATCTTTTAACCATCTTCAATGGCTGTGGAGTGAACAGGGAGCAGGGAAGGAGGTAGGGTGATCTACCCAGGATAAAGTGAAGGACCAAAGCCTGCCCTAGTGTGACCATTTCCAGTTGTGGGGTAGGGGTGCCATGTCCTGCCTCCTGTGCCACTGATGTCCTGGGTCAGTGAGAGCCCCTTTCCCCCCCTCCCTCCCCAGCCTAGTTCACTGCTGGGAGGTGGGAGGTGAGCAGGGATAGCAGAAGTTTTCTGAGAAGGGCTCGTGCATTTCATATCCCACAGAAGATCCCTTGTTCAATGTCTTGGGAAACATACCTTTCCATCCTTTCCACTTTCTTGGGGTTGTGTGTGATGCTCTCACCTACAATACCTCCCTAATCCCCAGCCCCATCACCCCCATTCCAGACTGAGCCTTAATTTCTCATCCTCATTGAGGCATGACAAGTCCCCCAGGCCCAGGAGGCCACTCCAGCATCCATGTCCATCAGAAGCGTGAGACCCTGGGGCTGGAGGAGGAAAAATGCCTTGTCCAATCCTGACAGGTAGCAAGTGTCAGAGGCTGGTTGGAACCCAAGTCTGTCCACTGCACCTGTGAGTTCTTGTAGCGCTTTTCTCACCAGCCCTCTGTGGATGGAGGGAAATTTTGTTTGTCTCCAGGCTCAATGTGTCCACATGGTGCCTGGCACACAGAAGGCATGGGCAAAGGTTTGTTCAATTGTTGAACTGTGATTAGTCTTGTGACTGCTAGGTGGTACAGTGGACAGAACACTTTGGAGAAGCAGAATTCAAATCCAACTTCACAAAATTATTAGCTGAGTTACCCTTGGCAAGTCACTTCACCTTGCTTGCCTTAGTTTCCTCATCTGTAAAATGAATTGGAGAAGGAAACAGCAAACTGCTCAGGTACCTCTGCCAAGAAAACCCCAAATGGGGTCACAGAGAGTCGAACACAACTAAGCACCCACACCAAGAAGCAGTCTCCTTCCTGTTTTTACAGGGAGGCCTGGATGGTGGGAAGGGAAGAGACTCACTCACTTCAAGGTCAAGGTCACACATTTAGTTAAGGTCAGGGCCCTTCCCTCTTCCCTTTGTCCTGTAAGCCTTCAGTGAAGGCCAAGGCAGTGAGCAGATCTACAGGGCACAGGGTTATGACCTGGGTGTCAAGCAGGAGGCTGGTCTTCAGTCTGAGTTTGACCTCTCAAAAGGCAAGTCCCTTCTCTGTGGGCTGTGACCATCTCTAAGCTCCTGTCCCAAAGCTCTGTATACAGCAGGTGTTTAATCAATGCAGGTGGTTGGTAGCAGAAGTCTTCTCTGAGGCCTAGCCTCTTTTCTCTAGTTCCCTGTGAGAGGCCTCAGCCAGAGCCCCATCTTCACCTTATTGTATCTCCCTGTCAGGGAGGAAGGGGGCCCTAGTGAACAGTGTATGCACTCCTGAGAAAGCTCCTGGAAGCTGAAGGTGGGGAAAGGAGGGCTTTCCTTTAGCCAGATAGTTAAGACTGTTCTTTCCCACTCTTGTAAGACTATGGCTGCCCTGGAGGATGTTGGCCTCTTCTAGGATGAAGTGGGATGGGAGCTGGGTAAATCCAGGGGTTCTCTCCAGCTTTGCAGGTGGGGTCCTGGCAAGGCAGAGTATCAGATTCACCTATCCAGTGGAGTGGGAGCTTTCCTGAGATGGTGGCTGGGCCACCCCAAGGCCCTCAGCTGTTTTGTGTGGACACAACTGGGGCACCTTGTCAGAGATGCTCATACTCCCTCACAATGGTGTGTGAGGAGGGCCAAGGAGAGCAGTTTGGGAATTCTTTTAGGAAAGAAACCTGGAGAGCCTGGGGGAGTTTGTTCCAGGGCTCCAATCCTACTCCCAGGGCAGGGGATAAGATACAATGGTGGGGGCTGAGCCAAGAGTGACTCAGTAGGGCCTTGGGGAATCACCAGAGGAGGTCACTGGCAACCCTTGGTGGGGAGGAAAGCAGAGATGTCTAGGAATGAAGCTGCCTGACCAAATCAAAAATCATCGGCTCATAGACAGCCAGGGAACTTACAACGTGAGTCTGGGAATGGCAGAGAACATAGAACGTCTGAGCCAGAAGGTACCTAGAGCCCACCATGTCAGAGTCAGGAGCTGTCCAAGAACAAAGTAGTGAATGTTTGAGGCGGATGGGACCTTAGAGGCAGAAGCCCCAATGGACAGAGGAAGGGACTGAGGCTCAGAGAGGGGGATGATAGTCAATTGACAAGGATTTGTTAAGTGCCGACTATGTTCCAGATGCTATTCCAAGTATTTGGGATCCAAAGAAAGAGCCAAAGAAGTTCCCATTCTTTGCCCTCAGTGGGCAACTGATTGGCAGCACTGGGACTAGCTCCTAGGTGTTCCTGCCTCCATCCCCCACCCTCTTTTCTGCTCAGTGTTCATGGGTTATCACCCTGACTCTGTCTCTTTGGGTCCATGGAGCTCAAAGGTAGCCCACTTACAAGGAGCTTAGGATTTGACGTTTTCCTGCCTTGTCAGATTCTAAAGGAACCTAGAGGATTGTGGGACACGCACATTCACTTTGCTTCCTGAATGAGCTGTAAGAAGCTCCCATTCCATCTGCATTAAATTCCATCCCATCCAATTCAAGAAACATCTGTGGAGTACCTATTATGGGCCTGGCGCTGTGCTAGGCACTGGGATAGAGAGAACAAATGACCCAGATCTTCTAAGAGTTTGTACTCTCCTGGGAGAGTTAGGGATGGACTGGAACACGTACACCAACAAGCATCTATAAACTCTATTCTAAGCCAATTCTAAGCAGATTTGAAGGGTGGAGAGAATGCAAGCAATGGAGGAGAGGGCAGGATCAGGAGAGCTTTTCTGTTGGAGCAGACTGGACAGGCATGAGTGAAGAGGGGTCCACACAAGGCAGGTGTGGAGGACATCCTGGGCAAAGGCATTGAGGCAGGAAATGCATTTGAGTTGCTCCTTGAAACAGTTCTTGGACTGGTGCTGTGACCCCTCCTGGTCTCTGCTTGCCTCTGCCCCCCTATAAGCTCCCCTGGCAGAGTCTTTTGAGGTTGTTCCTTAAGACACCTGGGAGGAGATAGTGAGTGGTTGCTTACCCCCATTTAACAGATGAGAGACTCAAATAAGTGAGGCAACTTCTGTTGGTTACAGATTTCAACAGACTCCAAATCTCACAGCCTTCCTCACACTGTCCTTACAGTCCTCGAGGTGGAGGACCTGGGAGAGCCACCTCAGTCCCGGCATCCAAGGACAGACTCCTCGGCCTCTGCCCAGGCCCTCCCTCACTGACTGGCTGCCATCTGCTGGATTGAATGTTCATTTGGGTTGGGAGGGACACTAGCTCTGTGCGATCCTGGTACTAGAGCACTGGGCATGTGTCCTGGCTGGAGTGGCTGACCTCGTGCTGAGCCACACAGACACACACTTGTAGCAGATGATCTCACCCCAAAGGGAGATGACATGGTTGCATCTCCCCACCTCTCTCTAGGGGCCTCAATGCCTACCAGCTCCCTCATTTCTGCTGTGGCTACCACTATGCTCTCTGACTAGGCTGAATCATCTTCTGATGAACCTCGAGGCACCAGGTGGGATACAGAGGGCACTGCACTTGGAATCTCCCCCTATAAACTTACTAGCTGTGTGACTCTGGTCAGGTGCCCTCATCTCTCCGTGCCTCAGTTTCCTCATCTGTAAAATGAGGTGGTTCAACTCCAAGGCCTCTGAGGTCCTTTCCAGCACCAAGCTGATGATCCCAAGATACTGCTCTCTTCCTCCTCTTCCCCTCAGGTCTCGTGGTAACAACATCTCCCACGTTGTCCCTTCTGTCCACTTGTGCTTGAGTGAGGATCAGTAGCCTGACCTGAGCAGGATGGCACAGACTTTCTGTGGAAACAGACATATATTTGGGCTCTGCCCATCTACTCAGCATAAACTCAATAGACACACAGACAAGATGTCATAGTGAAAACACGGTTCATGAGCTCTCCATTCAACCGTAGATGCCTTTGACTCTGAACAGTGTGTGTGTGCATGAGTGTGAGCACGTGTAAATGTCTGAGTGTGTGTATGTATATATGTATGTGCATGTGTGTACATGCATGTGTGAATGTGTCTGTATGTATGAGTGCGAGTGTATGTATATGTGTATGTATGTGTGCGAGTATGTATGTATACTTGTGCATGCATGTATGTGTGTGAGTGTATGTATATGTGTGTGCAGTGAGTGCAAATGTGTATGTATGTGTGAGTATATATGTGTACCTGTGTGTGTATGTATATGTGTGTGTAAGTATGTTAGTGTGAGTGTGTATGTATGCATGAGTGTATTTGTATGAGTATATGTATCTGTGTGCATATGTATGTATATGTGTGTGCATATGAGTGTGTGTGAGTGCAAGTGTGTATGTGTGTGTGAGTGTATCTATGTATGAGTATGTGTGTATACTTGTGTGTGCATTCATATGTATGTAAGTGTGTTAGTGTGAGTGTGTATATGTATACGTGAATGTATTTGTCTGTGTGAGTGTATGTATCTGTGTACATACATATGTGTGTGTGTATGTGTGTGTATGAAGGGGAGAAGAATAGACAGATGCTAGGGAAGCTTTGGTACATCTCCCCACAAGTCCAATGAGATTTCCCAGCATCACAGGATGTGGGCAGACCTTGACAGTGACCGAATGCACAGCAGTCACCTCAGGTGTATAGAGCGTAATTGACTTGCCCAGGGTCCCACCGCTACTCAGAAGCATTGCTGTGAACTCCCTATCCAGAGCCCTTCCTTGGGTTTCCTGCTGCATTGGAGACCAGAGTCAGGAAGGAAGTCCTGGGCAGCTCCAGCCCAGGGTGGTGGGGTCTTCTGTAACTAGGTTGGAGGAGTCATTGGAATCAGAGTAGGCCAGCGTCCCTCTTTGGTGCGGCTGGCTGGCTGGCAGCAGGGAGCCCTGTGCCCATGCCGAGGGGCAGGCTGAGACCCCTGGCTATTTATAGTGGGCCCGAATGGATCCAGTGTGGTTTCCTACTCCCGGCCCTCATTATCTCTCGGAGCGAGAGGCTTCAGCCCACATTGGGGGCTTGGCAGACTGTGCAGGACTCAGTGTGCTCAGGCCAGGGCCCTGGGAGGATAATGGGCCTTTGCAATAAGCCTTATATGGGCTTTTATTATGAATTACATGCGATTTGCTTGAGACATAAATTCCTTTATAGCCGAGATGGCGGCCTGTTCATTAAAGGCTGGGGCCTGGGGAGCTGAAACTCGAGCCTCCTGCACGGGGGAGGGAAGGGGCTGCAGTTCAAGCCGCTAAGGTCAGGCCTTGACAAATGCACTTGGACAGCTGCCCTTCTCCCCCTGTTTCAGCTTCTCTCTTCACCTGCCCCGGGCGAGGGGGCTGCAGGCAGGGTGAGGGGGTGACCTGGCTCCTGATGCTCTGAGGGTCCCTTGCACCCTTCTCCAAGCTGAGAGACCTCACCTTGTGAGCAGGAGAGCTGAGCTCTGGCCTCCATTTTCTCATCAGGAAAACAAGGGTCTGGACCATGTAAACTAAGAGTTGCCTTTCGCTGAGGGATCTAAGCTGACCTAAGGAGCTGCTTGAACTAGGGCTGGGGGGAAGGAAGATGGGGGATGATTTCTGCTTGCCTTCCTCCTCCTCCTCCTCCTTCTCTTCCTTCTTCTCCAGCTCCCCCAAGGCAAGTCACATCAACTCAACATTTGTCAAGGACCCTGCATGCAGAGCACAGGGCTAGGTACAAAGGGAATGACTCTGCCTTGAAGGACCTTACATGGAGGGGGATGGTCTATGTGCATATAAGTATGTACCCGGTACATGCCAAGAAATCCCATGAGGAAGGAAGCAGTAATAACTGGCGGGGGGGGGGGCAGGATCCTAGGAGATCCTAGGAGAGAGAAGGACAGGGGAATTACTGAGTTAAGACTCAGAGTTAAGAGAGATAGGAATGTCCTAGTTCGCTAGTGAGGGTGTACCTTCACAGATACAGGTTGCGACCCTTCCCAGGGCTTGGAACACAGTCCTGGTGAGCTGCTATGGCCCCAGATTGATTAGTGTGTGTTGGGCTGACTGATGACCCTCTTCTAGCCTAGCTGGCTGGTCCTCAGATAACAGACACACAGAGTCATCCCCCTCTGGTCCTTTACCCAAGGCCTGCCAGGGCTGACTGGGTCGCTTACTCTCCTGACAAAGCCATTGGATACCCAGGTTGACTTCCACACCCCCTGAAGCCTCCAGAGTGCCCTGGAAATGAGCTTGATTTGTCATGGCTGGCCTTAATGAAGCCTTAATGCTTGCTCTAAGAGATCAAACCTCTGGGGATGGGCAATGGATTCCAGGCATCAGGCCTGTAATCTGGGCACAGAAGGATAAAACTGGAGCTCATGAAGAAAAGGGTGGAAGATAGTGATTAGAAAGGCAGCATATAACACAGCTTCAATGCTCCACTTGTCTCATGTCTCCATTTGCTTCCAAGCCTGTGGATCACACAGTCCTGACTGGGGAATGGTTTGGGGCAGATCACAGTTATACTGGCACAAAGAACTCGTGCCAGGGCAGGTTGGCACCTTCTCTGCGCCTTAGTCTCATCTGGAGCTCAGATGGGTTAAACTGCTGACCCCAGGCTCATGCAGCCAGTGTGGAGCAGAGGTGACATGCAGGTATTTAACATGGTCTGTTGACCCTACGTCGGGAGGTCTACCTGCTTTGCCACACTTCCCCTTACATAGTGAGGTATTTATTATTCAGGTCTTTGTTACGACTCAGCAGAGCACCAAGGAGGATCCAGCCACAGTTGCCCACCCTGGGTGACCCGGCCCCTTTCATGGCACTCTCCCTGAATCTGGACCATCTCAATGGCCCCTTGATCTCAGGATCTGGCCCCACCTTGCTTGTCATTCCCTCTCACCCTTGTTTTTCCTTTCCCAGCTAACATTTAGATAAATCCATGGGGAAATGAAGGGAGGCGATTTTGGTTTCCGTCATCACTTGAGGGGAGACAGGAAGGAAGAGGAGAAGGCTGATCATGATGCGAGCAGCATACATTAGCAGGCTGGATTAAGGGGAGATGCTAAGCACTTTGTAAGTATGATCTCCTAGGGTCCCCACATCAACCCTGTGGGGGAGCTGCTGTTATTATCCCAATTTCACCCATGGGGAACCTTAGCAGACACAGGCTAAGTGATTTGCCAAGGATCCCACAGCTAGTACATGTCTGAAGTTGAATTTGAACTCGGTTCTTCCTAACTCTAGGCCCTGGACCATCAGTTACTTCCATTTCTCAGCCTAGCCCTTCCCCAAATCCCTCCCCCCAAACTTCCTCCACTGCCCTGGGCCCATGAGCCATCTATTATTTAAAAATAGTAATAAAGAGGAAAGAAGGAAGGTCCTTAAAATCACCAACACATCAGTTAAGTCCGAAATATGCAGTGTTCCACACCTATAGACCCTGATCTTTGCAGAGAGGGCGGAGACGTGCTTCTTCCTCTCTCTCCTTTGGGGTCAGGATTAGTCTTTATAATTATAGTTTTATATTATAATATTGATATTATATTTTATATTATTACTCTAACTCTTGCCAGGGTGGGGGACCTGCATCCTCTAGGTTCTTGGGTGTAGCCCTTTGACTGAATCTAAACTTAGATTCTGTGGATTTGCTCTGTAAAACTTGCACTCAGTTAAAGGGCCACCCCACATCCAGTCCTAACCTTAATTTCATGGCATATAATACCCTCTAACTAACTATAGTATTCTGGGCATAAGTCAAATCTTTCTACTTGACTCAGAGCTCTGTGAATTTTTTCAAACTCTGTCTGTCTTCCAGAGACCAGGCTGGTCAGGAGAATGCTGACTGAGTGAATGAATGAGTGAAGGAGGAGTCATCACCTCTGCAGACAACCTGTCCCACACTGGGAAAGCTCTCATTGTCAGAAAGTTCTTTCTCAATTTAGCATCAAGTCTTTCTCTCTGTAGCACTGAGCTCTGCCCTGGGAGACCAAGAGGTTCAAGTGTCCCCCCATCACCGTGTGATTGAGGGAAGGACGTCAAGAAGACAAGACTTGATCCCTGAAACTCTGGCCAGGGACTCCCAGAGAAGAGAGGCATAAGCATCTCTGGGGAGGATAAAGGTTTAGAGACCAGCCTAGACCTGTGTGACCTTAGCCAAGTCATTTCCCTCCCATTATGCTTCTCTCAAGACTATTGTGTAGGAAACCCTGGGCAAGCCTAGAAATACTTGAGGTGAATTTGAATTCAGGTTCAACAGGGCAGCAGGCACAAATGATAAATACCTCCCCCTTCCTCAATAGTTCTTCAAGGTCTACAAGGTGCTGTGCACAAGGTGACCATCCTGGGGCATGGGAGTGGGTGGGTCTAGTCATTATTTTCAGGAAGGATTCCCTAGCCAGGAAGAGTTAGCTTCCCCAGAGGACACACGGGGAGACCAGCCTTCAGGGATGGCCTTTGTCTCAGAAGTACTTTTCTCCACAGGATTCCCTGGAAGATCAGACTTTACAGACAGACACTGTCACTGAGTGGGGGTAGGGGATATCTTCCCAAGGATTATCTCTTACACTTGTCCCCACAATGGCTGTTCTGGACCTGGGTTCTTTCCTCTCATATTCCTTTCTCCCAGCTTGCCTCACTGCCTCATTCTGCCTGAAGGGCTTAATGGGGAATAACTAATATCCCAGCCATCTCTGTGGCAACCAGCTCTGGTGTCCTAAACACAGACTCATGACCTCACCCTGGGATGATTTGAGGGAGAAAATGAGGTAGCTGGGGAGGAAACTTTTTGTTTGTTGGGGAGGGGAAGGATTCTGAGCCTGGAGTAGGAAATAAGTTCACATCTCTTCAGGAAAGAGGAGGGGTGCTTCCCCATCAAAGGACTTTGGGGGCTGAGTGCTTGACTCCAGCATCCTTTCTGGTGCCTGTTGGTGCAGGGGGGAACCTTGAACTACTTGACTCTAAGGAACAAAACAATGCTCCATCATGTTCCTAAAGAATTAGCATCACCCAGCGTTGATGGAGAAGCACACAGGATGCTGAAACCCATCACAAAGAATTACACAGGGAACATGGGGTAAAGAATGTCTTCAGAGAAATGTTGGACTGGAAACAAGATACCTCTGATAGCCAGTCATGGAGTGAGAGTTGGGGTAACTGAGGAACTCAATGTTAAGAGAAGGGAGGACAAGCAGATCCAGTGGACTCTGCGGTG
Source organism: Bettongia penicillata ogilbyi (assembly GCA_023548195.1). Lineage (NCBI taxonomy): Eukaryota > Metazoa > Chordata > Mammalia > Diprotodontia > Potoroidae > Bettongia > Bettongia penicillata. The sequence goes on from JAJHZJ010001065.1 coordinate 1,621,439, forward strand.
AACTTTGGAAGGGGGCATGGGTATGTGCTATGCAAGATGGCAGGCATGATGGAATCCTTACTGGAGAGTGTACTAGTAAGGACCACATCTTAGATCCACTTCATTTTTGAAATCAGAAAAGTATTGGTTGCCTTGGGAAGAGACATAAGCATTATATAGGATCCTAGACCTAGAGAAGTCACCTAGCTTAGCCCACCCATTCTTAAAGGCTCAGAGGCTAAATAACTCATCTAAGGTCTCACACAGACCTAGTAAGTGACAGTCAGGATCTGAACCCAGCTCTCTGGATTTCAAATCTAACTCTCCACTTCACTTCACCTTGAATAATCATCTTAGGTGGAATGATGTGACTTTGCCAATGCAGGGGTGGGACAGGATAGTGATGCCATGGATTTCTGTTGGGACTGCTTCCTCTCCTCCTTTTCCCATCACCCTCAGCCTCTTCCCAAGACCAAAATGAATCCAATGCCTATCAGACCAATCTCTGTTTCCAGGCCCAAAGATTTCTCATCCTGCCTCCCCTGAGGTTCTTAGGAGAGTTCCCAGTGTTAACTGAGAAAACTCAGCCCCTGCTGCCCAACATGATGACCCTGCCAAGAGAAACTGGGGATGAAGGTACAGTGTGTCCAATTTGGCAGATCCCTGTGCTGAGTGGTCTGTCATTCCTGATTCTTGTCAAGAGCGGGCAGGGGGGAGTTCCCTGGGAAAAGGCTCTGGGCTTTCTCAATTCAACTCACTCTGCTCTGTGGAAGCCAAACCTCCCTTGACTGCTCAGCCTGGGGATGATGGAAGGAGCTGCAGCCTGGGAATTAGGATATTGGGATGTTCACTTCAGCTCTGCCAGTTACTAAGTGGAGAACTTTAGACAAGTCCCTTCCCCTCTGCACCTCAGTTTCCTCATTTGTGAAATGAGGGAAGCTGAACAAGGTGGTCCCTATGGGCTCTTCCAGAGTGAACATTCTGTAATCCTGTTGCTTCCAAGGTCCTTTCCAGGGCTGACATTCTGGGATCCAAATGTGGGCTAATTGGGGGCTCTGGGAATACCGGTTCCAATGAGCTGATTGTCTGTGTCATAGGATTTTTTCCTGCCAAGGAATGCATTTTGATTACTTCAAGCAGTATCAGTAACGTGAACTAGACCAACGAGAAAATAAGGTGGAGGTCCTTATGAGGAGCTATTTTAATGAATCAGTAGGAATGGACTGTGATTGCTGTATGGTCAGATGATATGTAAAGTAGTGACTGCTTAATTAGCTTTGAAACTTATTTATTCTCAATATGTAGTAGTGATGGGACAGGGTGCTGAGTAGGATTATTGAACCACCCTATTTGCCACACGCCCCCTGCTACTGATTCATTATTTATAAAAATTTCCTGGTATAAACAGTCTTTCTTTGCTCTAGGAACTTATAACAAAATGGTTGATAATTCTCTCTCTCTCTCTCTCTCTCTCTCTCTCTCTCTCTCTCTCAAGCCTCCAGACAAAGAAAATGCTCCAGCTCCGTGTTCAGCTGCAGTCCTCATCAGGGTCATTGTTGTGTTCTTTCAGAAAGAGCAGAAACTCACCCTGGGACTGGCAGCAGCATCCCTGGTTCTACTACATTGGGATCTTGAGTCTGAAGTCTAGCACCTCTGAGGCAGGAGGTAGGAGAGCAGGGTCATCCCACTAAGCTAGCATCATTTATTTTTAAAAATAATTTTTATTGGTATCTTTTGATTTTATATTATCTAAACTTCTTCCTATATCTCTCCCTGTGTTCTTTCGGAGGTCATCCCATATAACAGAATTTTTCTAAAGAAAAAAGAAAAAAATGAATCAGTCTGTCAATAAACATCATTAAGAATCTATTGTGTGTCAGGCACTCTGCCAAGCCCTGGGGATACAAAGAAAGGTAAAAGTCCCTGCTCTCAAGGGGCTCTTAATCAAATCTGGGAGACAACATGGGAACAGCAATCAGCAAAACAAACTAATACATTGAAATAAGATCTGGAAATAGAGTATCCCATACCCACCTCCTCAGTGGAGCGGAGTCAAGAGAGGTGTCTTCTCCTGACCCTTCCTGGGAGCTAGACTTACTTTTGCAACTTTGTCAATTCAGCCTTGTTTCGTGGGTTCTTTCCATTTACATTGTGGCAGTTATTGTGTTGAGAGTTTTCTTGTCTCTGCTGACTTCACTCGGAATCACACACTACAAATCTTCTTATGCTTTTCTGTTTTCAAAAGCAGCTAGGTGGTGCCAGTACGCACAGAGCACTGGACCTGGAGCCAAGAAGACCCACGTTCAAATCTTACTCTAGACGTTTACTAGCTCTGGGACATGGGGCAAATCACTTCACCAGTGTCTACCTTAGTTTCCTCATCTGTCAAGTGGGAACAATGACAGCACCAACCTCCTAGGGTTATGATGAAGATGAGATAGGAGACTATTTATCAAGGGCTTTGCAAACCTTTAGAACGCTAGCTATTACTGTCTCTCCCTACCTCTATCAGCTTCTCTTTCCTCCTCTTATTAACGATAGCAGACCTTGCTGTTATCTTTAAGGATCACAAAACCCTTCACATGCATATCTCTCAGTTGAACCTCACGATAATCCTGTGAGGTGAGTACTACATGGATCATGTCACTCATCTTGTAGATAAGAAAATGGAGAAACCTCAAGGTTAAGCATGTGCTACAGAAAGATGGTTTGTGTCTGAGGGAGCAGCTGAACCCAGTCCTTTCTGACTGTAGCTTCCTTTATGGATCACTCCACTCAAGTCAAGTCAACAACATTTATTAAGCACCTACTATGTGCCAAGCATTGTGATAAGCACAGGAGATACAAAAAAGCAGTAGAGTCTCTGCCCTTGATGAACTATTGTCACTTTGTTAATGTGTGTACTGCTTTCTCACTCTATCTCTGTTCCTTTGTCTCTACCTCTCCTTCTCTCTTTCTCCATCTCTTCTCCTCTCTCCCCTGCTTTCAATTCCCTGTCCTTTTTGACCTCCCACCTCTTTCTTCTCCTAGCCTCCTTTCCTGATTTAACAACACCTCTGTGAGATGGTGAAAGTATCACCGTCTCCATTTTACATAGGAGGAAACTGAGGTTCAGAGAAATCTAGAAATTTATCCACAGTCACACAAGCAGCGAGCCACACAGTTCAACATTTTCTACTATTGGAGGGGTGTGTTTCTGGCTTTGGAGCTCATCTCCCTGTTCTCTGGTCCTGTGATACTGCTAAGCAGGCGATTTGTAAGAAATTCAGACTAGAGACACTTCAGCATTCTAGCTCTGTAACTGAGGGTGGGACCAGGAGCAAGCTCCCCTTTGAAACTCTTTCTGGGCATCAATTAGGTAGGTTCCAGTTTCTGACTTGGTCTTAGAGGCCAACATCTCATCTTCCATTTTGGCAAGATCTCATTGGAAAAGACAATGATTTCATCACATATCCCTCCCTCTCCTTCCTCCTCCTAGATCTGACCTCTGTTTTTTGTTCTTAGATAAGCTCTGACATTCTATGATTTCTAAAAATTAGGTTGAAACCTAAAACTGGTAGAAAGATAGAAATCTTAGCTGTCTTTGGATAAGTTCAAGTTTCCAGGCTCAGATGAATGATATCCCAAGGACCTAAAGAACCAGAAGGTGGAATTTCTGAAGAACTGTCACTAGACTTTGAAAGACTGTGGAGAATTTGAGGGAGGCTGGGGGTTGGGAGATGGGGTGGTTCTTCAGGAGGGGAGAATATCAAGGATTATCCTGGTTTTTAGATGGAAGAGATGAGAATCTGCCCACTCCAGGCCAGAGAACTCATTGCCTTCTATTCCTGGAAAAATTCTAGAACATGTTAATTAATGGAACCTTATTGAACACTTACTTACTTCAGTAAGATAAGGTCACAGAATCACTGAAATTAGGTGGTTAGAAGGGGCCTCACAGGACATCTAGTCTAAGACTTAGGAATAGAAAACCCCTTCAACATCATCCCTGACAATGGATGACTCTGGAGAGAGGGAACTCACCCATTCAAGGAGTCAGCACAGGCTCCCCTTGGACAGCTCTCCTGGTTTAAAAGGCTTTCCTTAAATTTGTCTCTTGGCAATATCTCCCCAGTACTTTTCCACTTTGGCTCTCTGAGGTCAGGCAGAACAAAGCAAACCCCTCTTCCTCATAAAGATGAAGTCCTTCTGCTAACTGACTTCATACCTTTTCCCTCTTTTGTCCTGGTTACTAATCTGATGGGTGAGGAGTCTGCTATAGATTGAGTTTACCTAGACTTTGGTGAAGTCTTGAAGGAAGAAGGTTATTCTCTTCTTTTGGCAGAGATGAAAGGATTTGGATCAGATTATAATATGACTAGGATTCAGAAGGGATTGGGAGTCATCACTGATGGAGGAATGCTACCTTTGATCCCCCCTGCAGTGTCTCAGGGATCTGAGCTTGACGCTGAGCTGTTGAACACTTTCATTAGTTTTGGATAAAGGCACAGAGAGTAGGCTTACAAGAATCTACAGTAGACTCAAAACTGAGAGAGACGATTAAGTCATTGGGTGATGGTTGGCATCCAACAAGATATTGGTGGGTCAGAGCCCTGAGCTGAAGTTAATAAGATGAAATGTAATAGGATTTAATGAAATACCCTTCACTGGAATGCAAAGAATCAATTTCAGTGAGGACTGTCAGCTCAGTAAGAAGCAGTCTACAACAGTCAAGGAAGTTAAGGGCAAATCTAACTGAAGTAGACCCAAGGTTATGTTCTTGCTGGACACCCTGGGTGACTGACAAATGGAATGTGTTGGGTTGAGTTCTTGACGCTGTATAGTAGAAAGGAAGCAGGAAGCTGACCAGGATGAGGAAATGGGCAGGAAACAGTATAGTTCAGTGGAGAGAGCCCTGGCCCCAGAGTCCTTGGCCCTAGGGCCAATGCCAGCCTCCAATGCTTGCTGTCCATATCTTCCCTTCCATGGCCCCTTCCCCTCATCTGTAAGAGAAGGAGTTGAGTGACATGGTCCTGGAGGCCCCTTCAGTTGAGTGTCTTAGGAAAGAATGCCACCTCTTGCGGGTCAGGGGATCTCTGAGCTCTGAAGTTACTTTGCTTTACCTATATTCCCCATTCATTGACTTGCTTGGAGATTGTACCTTCCTTCCTTAGACTTCCTAAGGGCAGGGACCATGGTATTTTCATCTTTGCATTGCCTACCCTCCCACCCATTGCCTTCAGACTCAGCCTCCCCAAAGTGATCTTTGCTCACCACAGGACCTAGAGGTGACTGACAAACACTCCTTCAACCATTCATATTGGCTGGGCAGGACCCCCTCCTTCTTGAGAGCTTGGTCTTGTACGGGGATCCCAGGGCTCTCTCTTGCAGACTGACCCTGGTGTGCAGACTTGTGAGTTCTACATGAATGAGGAAGGCATCTCTGAGCCTGGGCAGAGTATTGGTCATGAGGTAGTAGGCCTAGGGCTGAGAGTGAGCTCTGTCTCTCTCTCTGTGGGTGATCCCAGGCAGGTCATTCCCTTCCTCTAGTCGTGGGTCTCCTCCCTGGGGCCAGAACAGGGGTGGGTGGTACTACATGGTCTCTAAGGGACCTTCTGGAATCTCCAAGTCTGGGATTCTGTGACCGGATGAGGGAAGGAGCCAGGCCACAGAGAGCTTTGCGTTCCCTACAGATAAGAGATAATGGGGAGCTCAGCATTCCTTGTCGTCAGAGGGCTGCTTGGTAAGCTCTTGGTGATCCCAAGGCAGCTGTGTGAAGACACTGGAGGCTCATAAATAGAGTTCTTGAAGACTGACCTTGGCCCCCAGGAGCCCTTGGCCTGCCCACCCAACAGGTTGTATAATCCATGCTTGAGTTCAGTGTGGGACAAAGAAGCGGCTGAGCTGGGCGGCCCGGGGTGGCCACTGCCCCAGCCAGCCCCAGACTTGGAATCTGCGTGTCCTGGATATTGGGGCCAGATGGCAGCTGGGTCTACTGCTGTGGGGGTGTGGGCGCCTCCTGGAACTCCATGTCCTAATCATGGTGTGTTCCCTGCCTTGGGGGTGCTGGAGGAGGTGGGGGGCAGCACAATTCTTGATTCAGAGATCCCAGGAGTTCACATCTGTAGCCTGTGATTTCTGGGCTTTGCTAAAGGGAAGGAGGGGCCCCTGATTATCTGTGTGGCTTGTTATTCATGTCAATAGTCCAGGCAGCTGGGGAAGGGTCAACCCAGGACAGGACTGAAGTGATGAGATCTCCCTGGTGAGCAGGGAGGTTACCTACTGGAGAGTCAGAAGCAGGAATGAGCCCCTAGAATGGACACAGCCCTCCCATGGGGGATCTGATGAGGATGAGGGCAGGGGAGTGTACCCATCACCTCCCCAAGTCTGCAGGACCTTTTACAACAATTTGACTCCTACTGAGATTGATCCTCCGGGTCTTCTGAAGATGAATGGCCAGCTATCAGCAATCAATCCAGAAACATTTGTCAGTCCTACTAGGTGTGGGTAAAGACATGGCCTCTGCCTTACCCTGTCTCCTCCAGCATGTGCTCCTTAGAATATCAAGTATAAGGCTTTATGTTTCTCTCTTAAATTTCATCTCCATAGATTTAGCCTGACGGATTTGTTGAGATCCTGGTTCAACTGTCCAATGTGCTAACTCTCCCTCCTCAGTTTGCATCATTTTCAAAGTGATAACAGTGATCTCTGCCTGTCTTACAGACTTGTGAGAGGGCCTGATACTTTAGTACTGCTGAAGAGAGTCCTTTCACATGTGTAGATCACTACTCCTCCACACATCCTGTGTGACCCTTATCAATGCTAGACTCCATTTTTCATTGAGGATCTGCTCAGCACCCTTGGGGTTTTCTTCTAGACCTGTGAATAGTCTAAAGGGTAGACCTCTCTCCCTCCCTCCTTTTCTTGCTTTCAGGCTAGCCCCTTTTCCTTTCTGGTTCTACATTTCCTAGATGAAATAATTTTTGTTTCTACTTGCATAAACATCTTTGGCCACAAAAGAATTGCCTGGGGCTGTGGGTTTGCAAAGTGCTCCGGGCCTCATCATCATCCTGTGAGGAGGGGGGCACTTCAGGGACAAACACATGAAGTGATTCAGGCAGGAGATCTCCCCCTTCTGAGCACAAGTTGCAAGCTTTCTGTTCCTTAGGAGATAAGTCCTAGAGAGTTGCCTCAGGGACCCGATGGGGACAGAGACTTGTCGGTGCTCACATAGCTATTGAGTGCCACAGGTGGAACTTGGAACCAGGTCTTTCCAACTTTAAGACTAGCCCTTTGTCCACTGTGCCAGTTATGGATCATTAACACCCACGATGTACAGACTCATGGGTATCAGTTGTGAGAATCAAGTGAATTAATGTATATGCATGTACTCTGAAATGCATAAACTAACTTCCTTCCTTCCTTCTTTCCTTCCTTCCTTCCTTCCTTCCTTCCTTCCTTCCTTCCTTCCTTCCTTCCTTCCTTCCTTCCTTCCTCCCTTCCCTAATTCCTTCAATAAATAAACATTTGCTAAACATCACTCAGTGGCCATTACTCTAGGTAGAAAGTGGAGAACAAGTAAACAACAGCTCCAACAAAAGCCAAATGTGCTCTAGTCCTCACCGCAGGAAGCTTCCATTCTAGTAGCTCAACAACATTTTGTAAAATACAGAGTTTGAAAAGACGACTTCAAAAGTCTCAGGGTATTGATTTAGAGGGAGGGAAAGAACTTGAACACCAAAGCCAAACTTTAATTTTACAAAAGGAATTCGCTCTGGGTCATTCAGCTCAAAAGTAATAGTTGGTCCATGAAGTGGGACCAACCAGGAAAGCATCAGATGCAGTAATGGAAACATTGAGCGATGACTTAGCTCTTCTCAGCAGTGCAAGAAGCAAAGACAATTCCAAGGGACTCAAGATGGAAAATGGCGTCTGCCTCCAGAGAGAGAGAACTCTGGAGTCAGCTTGCAGATCAAAGCAGACTATTTGCTCTTTTCTTGTTTTGTTTTTTCTTTTTCACGGTTTTTCCCCTTTGTTCTGATTCTTCTTTCATAGCATGACTAATGTGGAAATATGTTTTCCATGATTGTACATATATAACCTATATCAGATTGCTTGCTGTTTTGGGGAGGGAGAAGATTTTGGAATTCAAAATCTTACAAAAATGAATATAAAAAATTGCTTTCCACATGTACAAAAATATTTTTCACAGTTTTTTTTCATGGTGGCAAAGAATTGGAAACTGAGGAGATGCCCATCAACTGGAGAATGGCTGAACACATTGTGGTATGTGAATGGAATGGAATGGAATGCTATTGTGCTGTAAGAAATTATGAGCAAGTAGACATTAGAAAAACCTGGAAAGACTTATATGAACTGATGCTAAGTGAAGTGAGCAGAACCAGGAGAACATTGTCCACAGTAACAGCCACAATGGACAATGACTGACTTTGATAGACTTAACTCTTCTCAACAATTCAAGGATCTAAGGCAACTCCAAGAGGTTCACAACAGAAAATGCCACGTACATCCAGAGAGAGTACTACGGAGTCTGAACACAGACAGAAGCAGACTACTTGCTCTACTTTTGTTTTGTTTTGTTTCTTCTTTCTCATGGTTCCTTTCATTAATTCTAATTCTTCTTTACATAATGATTAATGTGAAAATATGTTTAATAATGTGAAAATATGTTTAATAATGTGAAAATATGTTTAATGTGAATATATAAGCAGAAAAAAGAAAATTACTTTTTCATGTAATTTGGGGAAAATATTATTAGATTAAAAAAAATAAATAGCAAGCATCAGGGTTGAATCTAGGTCTTTAACTCTAAGACTGCATCAAACTAGCTCTGGCTTTGTAGAATTATGCCATGTCCTAGTACTGTTCAGAGGAGGTAAAGGCTAGCAAGAGAGACAAGACAACCAGTCACCCAGAAAGTTAGAAAAGACAGATACAAACACCTCCCCCCCAAACCTGCATACCCACCCTCCTCCCACAAGACAATCCAGCAAAGGGCAAAGAGAGAGGCAAGGAATGCCCTAGGTACTCGAAGAGGGGGTTCATGTAAGCTTGTCTGGGCTACTCCACTGTCAGCTGCATGAGGTCATCACCCCATTCTCTATCAGGTGCTGCCCAGTCCCATATTCCCATTCTTCTTAAACTGTGCCTCCTCGAACTCTTTTGCCCCTGTGCCCTATGGAATACCTGTTCCAAAAAACAGCTTTTGTCTTAAATATTTTCCTTTCTCACCCCTGATGACATGGCTTTTCTGGCCACCCTCTCCTGCTCTGGCTGCCCTTTCACGCATTCTTCCCGAATCACTAGTTGAGATGAATTAGTGGGAATGCGTGTGGCTCCCCATGGTCATTTCCGGACTCTTCCCCAGTACCATCACTGAAACACTTCTCCTTTGAGGTTCATTCAGTCCATCTCTACAACCCGATCAAAATTCTGGTAACTTGTTTACACACCTCCAGGACCTTCCTCTTCTTATCAGTGGGTTCAATGTCTGACTCCCCAATGCCTGTCCTTACACTAGGGGACTTCCACTTACATACTGATGATCTCTCTAGCATCCTAGACTTAAAGTTTCTCGACTTACTTATTTCTCATAATCAATTCCTCCACCTTGCCTCAGCCACATGCAAAGATAGTCCTACCATTGACTCGGCCATCACTCACAAATATAACACCCCCATGTTCGTGAACTCTGGAGTTTCCTTATCTGACCAACGTCAGTGGTCATTCTACCTCTTCCTCTGTAGCCTCTATGCCCCTTCTCTCTGTATTTCCAGTGGGTTGAGCACAGTAGGTATTTTATCACTGTTATTGATTCCACAGAGCAATCCTGCCATTTCTGAATCCTATCACATCCTTGTTCCCAAGATTTACCACACCAGAGTCCTTCTCCTTCTCCTTATATTATCTGGTCTCTTGTCACGTTAACAGGCCTTTATTAAGTAACTATTATGCATCATACCTCTTCCTTGCTTGTGATTGTTCTCCTCTGGACATTCGCCAGTTTAACAGTGTTCTTTCTAAAACATGGCAGACAGCGTTAAGTGCCCTGCTCCTGATATGATTTGATCAAGGTAGGAACAGCCCTAAGGTAGAGAACCCTGACCCTCAGGAGTCCTGGAAGTAATTTTTTTTAAGACAAGTAAGGGGCAGCACAGCCTAATGCACTGATTCTTGAGTCAGGAAAACCTGAGTTCAAATCTAGCCTCAGACAATTACTTGCTATGGAACCTGGGGCAAGTCACAGAACCATTATCTGCCTCAGTTTCCCTATCTGTAAAATGGGATACTAATAGCAATGCTTCACAGGATTGTTGGGATCAAATAAGACACTATTAATAAGGCCCTTTGCATACACTAAGGTTCTCTAGAAATGCCTACTATTATCATTAACTATTATTAATATAACCTAAAATTGCCCTGAGAATCAACCTGGAGCAGTACATGGAGAGGATGACCTGCTGTTGTCCCTTGGGTCCAACCATGTCTGATGGCCTTGAATGTATCCTCTTGGTGCCCCAGGCTTTCTCTCCTTCTGAGAAGGTGTCAGCCTAAGTTAATAGGATCCTTCTTCCCTGGGTGTTCCCTATTCCAATGACCTCCAAAAGCCAGTCCCTACTCCTGCCTTAGGATTACAATAGCTTTCCTCACTGACATTTCCCACTCAACATAATGGGTTGGCTCTCCACTGAAGCTTAATATCTTTTTCAGATGAATCGACATCTAACCACATCTCCTGCTTTCCCTCCCCTGTTCCCCACTTGAACTTGTGAAGTTGCTTGGGACCTGAGTGCAAGGCTTTATATTTGTTGCTTTTGAATTTTACCTTCTTTGATTTGGACCAGTGTTCAAAGCTCTTCTGATTTTTCTGGACCCTGACATGGTTGTCCAATGTGTTAGCTAGCCCTCCTAGATCTGTGTCATCTGTCCAGGTTGTCAGCATGACTGAGTCCTTGGCCCAGGAAGGGGCCTTGGCCCTGGTGGACTCACTCATGAGGGTGCGTGCCTCAGATTTGGTCTGCTTGTTAAAAAACGTCCCATTACTTAGCAGTCCCATCCAGCCTAGCCCTGGCCAGAGGTTTCTGCTAGCTGGCAAACTGAGAGAGTAAAGGCTAATGGTGGGGATTTCTCCCTGTACCTCCCCCCTCCTCTCCTTCTTGCCCTCCCAACCTCCTGTTATCTGAGATCTGGGTCCCACACCTCAAGCTAGAATGCATGAAATCAGTCCAAGATGTGTGTGCTTAGTCATTCAGTAGGGCTAATCCTTCAATGTGATTGCTAGTGATGCTGGGAGCTCAGCCCTGGTCAGATGGAATCTTCGAAATCAGCCTTGACTTTGCTGTTTGAGATCAGAGCCATGAGTGCACAGGGATAGGAGTAGATTCCAAGTGAAATGGGAGAACCGGGAGGGCAAGACTCTCTTCTCCAGAGAAGTGTACTCATCCTGGGCCCAAGAGTATCCTTAAGACTGGCAAGAGATTCCTATTGCAGTGGTTGTCACTTCATTAGGGAGATGTGGCTGGAGCTTTCTTCCCTCTCAGAGGCAACTTGAGTACATCTACCATGCTCGCCAATGATGACTGGTCATCTCTGGTCACACAAAGTTTCAGGAAATGCCTCCCCCGCACACCCACACCCACACATGCCAAGGTCAGTTGAAGTGAATGGGGGTATTCAAGTTTGAATTCTGCCTGGGGGACCCTGAACAAGTTACGTAACCTGTTTGCCTCAGTTTTCTCATCTGTAAAAAGTGGGGATAATAACAGCACCTCTCTCTTGGGGTTCTTGTGAGGATCAAATGAGATATGATAAACCTTATAAACCTTAAAGTGAGAAATCTACACTAGCTACTTACCTGTTCCCTCCTCTTTTCATTCTCAGTCCTTTTTACTTTGACTTCTTGGCAGAAAAATGCTTTTTATAAAGTTTATCAGGGATCTTTTTTTAATAAGAAAATATTTTTGGCAATGAACAAAAAATCCATTTTCTCTTCCTCCTTACTCCCTCATCAGGGGAAAAAAACAAAGCAAAACCAAACCTTGTAACAGATATGCCTCATGTAGCAAAATAAATTCCCATCCCCAAATACCTTCATTTTATTCTGCCCTCTGAATTCATCACCTCTATCAAAAGGGTAATGTGTTTCATCATGGGTCCTCTGGAGTCATGTTCAGTCATTATATGGATCAGTTCTTATATCTTTCTAAATTTTTTGTCTTTCCTGTGGTTTGTTTTGTAACTGAGTTAACATTTGCAAAGCCCTATGCCAGCCTTAAGAAAAGCACCATAGAAATGCTAGTTCTTATTATCACCACCACTGTTACTGTTCTTCTGGTTCTATTTCCTTCGCTCTGCATCAGTTCATAAAATTCTTACTAGGTTGCTCAAAAATGATCCTTTTTGTTATTTCTCACAACACAGTATTATTCCATCACATTCTAATACTACAATTTGTACAGACACCTCCAACTGATGAGCAGCTGCCACTTTTGTTTCTAGTTTTTTGACACCACAGACAGAGTTGCTAAATCACCTTGTACCACCTTCTTAGTTGTGTCTGAAGTATAGGAGTGATATTTCTGGACCCATAGCTGGGCACGGACAGTTGAGGAGATTTGGGGGCCTTGTTCTAAATAGTTTTCTAGAGTGATTGAACCGATTCTGCCTAATAGAGGATTTGTGCCTGCTTTGTCACAACTCTGCCAACATTTGTCCTTTTCTCTTTTGATCAACTTTGACAGTCTTATGAATGTGCCATGGGACCTCAGAGTTGCTTTAATTTTCATTTCTCCAAGTGTTAGTGATTTGTAATATTTTTTATATGACTATTGATAGCTTGAATTTCTTCCTTAGAAATCCTAATGTTCATATCCTTTGCTAATTTCATTTATCAGTTAGGAAATCAGCTCTTGTCTTACAAATCTGAATCAATTCCTTATATAGCTTGAAAATGAGCCTTTTATCAGAAAAACTCACTGCAAAGATCCTTCCCCAGTTCTCCCCTTCCCTTCTTGTTTTGGTTGCTTTATTTAGTGCAGATTTTGCATTTGTGTGTTTTCCATGAGTACAACATAAGTGTGTGGATGGCAAAGACAGCTTCGTCTTTGTTTCTGCCCCTCCCCCTGCTACTACTGCCAGTGCTGAGCCCTGTGCTTGGCATGGATGTATTTATTAAACGGTTTGTTGAACTGAATTACAGCTGCCATTGCTACCAGTCAGTCAGTCAGTCAATAGGTATTTATTAGTCATTGAGAAAATATAAGACAGAAAACTCTACTCAATTCAGTCAAGACTTTAGATTAATTTACATTTTGTTTGTCCCAGTAGCATCTCCAGGACACATATTTGGAAATCAGTCATTGACTTGGGTATGAAGGATGCCATTTCTTCAGTCAAGAGAGAGTCTCTTTGCTTACTTGTGATTGCATGTAGGGACTTGGGACCTCTTGTAATAACCAGAGGGGTCCATGACGCACAGGCTGGGAACCAGGGAGCTCAGATTGTCTCCTAATGTCCAAAATGACCCAGTGAGGCTGTGAGCTTCACATCACGGGGGCGGGGTGTTTAGCCACAGCTCCCCAGTGAGGGATCCTGTGGAAGGATTTATCCACCCTTCTCACAGAGAGAGAAGATGGTGAAACTTTGACCAGAGACTCAGAAAAACTCAAGCCAACCAAAATGATGAAAAGTTTTTAGGGTTCCCTCTTGCCAGGAAAGGAGAAGAGCCTCTTGGCTGAGGCATGTGGGACTCTCTGTCCTCTCATTCCAGGAGTGTCCAGATGATTCAGGAAAGGACTTGGGAACAACAGCTTAGGCAGGGACAGTGCTGCCCTGAGGGTCCAGAAGAGAGCTTTCTGACCAGGGCCAGCATGGCAGGCTCATGGAGATTGGAGGAGCAACAAGAGGGACATGACAATGGAGTCACAGCTTCTAAGTCGTAGCTAGCAGAGAGGTTCTTTCTGACAGCGGATATTCTGAGGCCCTCCAGGGTCAAAGCAATCTGGCATCAATTCAGACTGTAGCTCCCATTTCATGGAGGTGGAAACTGAGGCCCAGAAATAGGAGGGTCTTGCCCAGGGTCAGGGTTAGTCAAGCATTTATAAAGCACCTATTATGTGCTGGGCACTGTTCTAAGTGCTGGGGATACAAAGAGAAGAAAACACATGCAGCCCATCCAGGAGCTCCCAGTGTAGTGGAGGAGAAAACAGGCAAGTACCTATGGACACACTGGTTATAGATTAGATAAACAGAAGGCAATTAACAGAGGAAAAGCACCAGCATTACGAGGGCTTGGGAAAGGAAGCCAGGGAAGCCAGGAGGTAGAGATGAGGCTGGAGAGCATTCCAGGCATGGGGCATAGCCAGAGCAAATGCTCAGAGTCTGGAGATTGTTTATGGAAACTCCAGGAGCCTAAGGTCATTGGGTTGAAGTGGAAAGGCGGTGCTGGCCATAGTAGGGGTTAGGTTATGAAGGGCTTTGAATGCCAAAGAGAGAATTTTTTATTTGATCTTGCAGGTGATGGAGAACCACTGGGTTTTAATGAGTGGAGAGAGTGTAATGGTCTGCCTCCTGATTTAGGAAGGTCCCTAAGATGACTGAATGGAGGATGGGCTGGGAGTGGGGGGCAGCCTGAGTCAGATAGCACTCCCCTGGGGGGAGGCAGTGAAGGCCTGCACCAGGGTTGGGGCTGAGTTGGAGGAGAGAAGGGGGCATTTTCAAGAGATGTTACCAAGTTCAAATCAGCAGGATTTGACAACCAACTGGCCCTGGGGGTGAGAGGGTGTGAAGGGTCAAGGACAGCACTTGGGTATGAACCTGGGGCCCTGGGACGAAGGTGGGGCTGTGAACAGTCATAAGGAGGATTGATGGGAAAGAGACTTGGACATGCTGAGCTTAAGATACCCACTGGACGTCCAAACTGAGATGTCCACTGGGCACTTGGAGATGCAAGATTGGAGATCAGTACTGAGGCCAGAGCTGGACCAGAAGATCTCAGAATGGTCATTTGATCCATAGGAGCTGATAAGATTCCCCAAGGCAACCTGTCAAGAGGGAGAGAAGAGGGCTCAGGGCAGAGGGCAGGATCTAGTGGAGGATCCAGAGAGGGAGAGGTCAGAAAGGGAGAATGAGCAGAGAAGGCATCCTGAAAAGATGGAAGAGAGGATCCAGGAGGAGAGAGTGGCCTACAGTGCCCAAGGCTGCAGAGAGGAGAGAGGATCCAGGAGGACAGTGACCCATGGCGCCCAAGGCTGCAGAGAGGTCAGGAGATGAGGCCTGAGAAAAGGCCATTGGATCTAGTAATGAAGAAATCATGGCCAACTTTGGAGACAGCAGGTAGTGTGGAAGGAGGAGGTCCAAAGCCAATTTGAAGAGAGTTTCAGGAGTGTGTGTGGGGGGAAGCAGAGGCCATCCAGGGAGCGTAGGCCTGGAATGTGCCCTCAGCCTTGGCTTCCCTGACTTCCTTCAAGCCTCAGCTCCAATCCTGCCTCCTCCAGGAAGCATCCCCTGATCCTCTTGATGCAGAGCTGCCCCTTCCCCAATTCTTTCTATTTAGATTGTGAGCTCCAGAGGCTTGGGGCATTCCTTGAGACCAGTGGCCAGACTAGCCATCTAGAGGGGCTCCTTGGTCTGGGCTCTTGTCCAGGAATGCCAGGAGGGAGAGGGACTTTGTACCAGGCTTCATCGGTGGGATGGATAAGGAAGGCTGTAGAACCTTTGGGAGCCCAAAACAGCTACATTGCTGCAGCCTGGCCCAGTCCAAGGTTCATCTTGGGCAGTGTCATCTATGCTCTGAAATGGGCTGGTGCCCTTCATTAGGGCTGTCCTCAGCTCAGAGAAGTCCCCACTCATGGAAAGGGACAACAGAACATGGGGAGAGACAAGACTGGGACAAGAAGTGGATTTTTTCAGGATGCCCAACCTCAGGGTATGGCGAAGGGGCAGACTGATGGACGTCACCTTGGGCTGTCTGGAGCTCAGGAACCAACCTCCTGGGGAATGTCAGGAAAATGCCTATGTGTCAGGCATGATCTGCCTTAGTGATGGGCACTGCAGCTTTGACCCCATTGGGAAGTGTGCCCCTCTTCCCTGCTTCTCTAGAAGGTGGGGCAAGGAATGGGTAGAAGTATGGGCTCATGTGGGGCCTTGGTGAAGGCAGGAGGGTGATCCTGTGCTGGACAGATGGTGGGGCAGAGGAATTCTAGCTAGAAGGCACTTATGAGGAGAGTTAGTCCAATATCATTTTTATAGAGGAGGAAACTGAGGCCCCAAGAGATGCCATGTCTTGTCCCAGGTTCCATGGAGAGTGAGTGGCCAAGCTGGGGTTCTGGCCCTGGGTTCCAGGTTTCTGTTCCAGGCTCTCTCCAATATCAGTATCCAGGAGGAGACAGAAATAGGAGCCAGGAAAAAAAGAAGGGACCTGAAAAATCTTGCCTCTCTCACCTTGGGGTGGAGCTTTCTTTCTGTCCTCACAGTTAGACTTAGCTGCTGCCCCGAACAGAGGGCTGTGCTGGTTTGCAGGCTGGGACTCCCCTGGTCAAAGGGTCCTCCTAGTTCTTGGGACTTGTGGGAAATGGAAGGAGGGACTGTGACTGTCTTGGTCCTTGTCTCCCTTGCCCCCTTGGAATGGGGGTGACCTATTGGACTTAGGCTCTTCCCCGGGGGAAAAACTGGAGACTTTGATCATCTACGGGCAAATGCTCAGGGGGATGTCCCTGCCTCTCCACCCTGCCCTCCTTCAGTCAATGAGCAAATCTTCACGGAGGGAGGGGGGAGAACTGTATTCAACACTGTGGATGGGCTCAGCTAAAATCAATGAATAGTTACTAAGAGGGGCCTTGAACGACTGGCTAGGGAGTCTTCCCTCTCATTTGGTGCCCAGTGTGATAGGGAGCTAAGCCATTAGCTGCCCATTTCACAGGTGAGGATATTGAGTTTTACAGTAGTTGCTGACTTTTCTGTGATCCCACAACTAGGAAGGGACAGAGGAGGACATGGAGCCTGGAGTTCTGTCTCACACCATGCATGTCCTCTTGAGGTCACAGTAAAGTTTCTGTTTCCAATGCTTAACAGTGTCAAGCATGTAGTAAGTGTTTAACAAATGCTTACTGATGACTCTTCTCTATGGAAGGTTTGGGAGCAGGAGGATGAGTGGTCAGATCCACAGTGCCTGGTCCCTGCCCTCAGAGAGTTCCCATTTTGTGGATGCGGAGCTGGAGGCCCAGGGTCCCTAGGTGCCTCAGTCTCACTGAGTTCTGTTTCTCCTATACAGAGCTGAGGAGTAAGTTTGGGGAGCTCTGCTGCCTACTGACCAGAGGCCCTTTGGGCTTGGCCCAGCCCTGGAGGCCGGCAAGCCATGGATGGAACTTTCTGGGCTCTATGCAGTGTGATCGTGTCTGGTGTCTTTAGGACAGTGGCTGCCCACACCGGTGCATCCATTCTCAGGCCTTTGTCCTGAAGTGGGAAGCTCTGTGTGTGTGTGTGTGTGTGTGTGTGTGTGTGTGTGTTCTAAAGCAACTCCAGCCAAGAGAGCCTTCTTTCCATCTTCCCTCAGACAGCCCTGAGGATCTGGACAATTTATGAGCTCTCTGTCCCCAGGACAGTCTGCGTCCTCCCTACCAGTTGTTGGACGGAGGGAAGGTGCCGAGCAGACTCCTGGCCTGTCCTCCTGTCGGCGGGTGACTCAGGCCGAGTGTCTCAGAGAATCCTGAGGATGTCAGCCAAGTCCTGCTCCCCAGGGAGGCCACCTGAGGCCCAGAGCCAATGTGGAGAGAGCTGAAGCAGCAGCAACATTAACCTTTGGAGTCTGGGAACAGAGTGGGGTGAGGAAAGGCCAACCCCAGGAAGGGACAAGTCCCCAGGGGTCCCCATGACCCCTGGCCCACAGAGGCAGCATGCATGGTGACGCCATCCCTTCCATCCCAGCACCTTCCATAATCTCACAGATTGGCTCAGGTGACTCAGCCTGGCATTCAGGGCTCTCCTGCAGTGCCCATTTAGGCAAGCCCGGGGCCTTTTCTCCATGGCTCTGCTCCTCTTGTCACTGGACAGAATTTTTAACCTGCTGTTCCTTCCATTTCCTAAAGACCTTAGGCATCTCTTGGGACCCCAAGGCAGCTGTCCGTGTTTGGTCATAAAGAACTCACCAGCACTAATCCATCCTTCTGACCTGACGCCCTGAGGCTCTGCCAAACTTGGCTCCATTCGGGGCTCAGAGAGCTGGGCTGACGCCTTTCCAAACAAGCCTCGATTGTTTTGAGAATTTATTTAGGTCATCTCATCCTCTTCCCACAGTACTTTGGAAAGCCCCCTCCCTGATGCGAGCCTGGAGAGGAGCAGGCTCCTTCTGCTCCTCCAGGGGCCTTGGGCTCTCCTCTGACCCGGTTTGGGTCCTCTCTCTTGTCCTTGGGATGAAGAAGAATGCTAATGCCAGAGAATGGCTGAGCTGGCTTCTGAGTCAGTCAATAATACCTATTGAATACCTATTGTGTGCTAGGCACAGTGCTGGGGAAAGGGAGAGGAGGGTCCCTGCCATTGAGGGGCACATAGTCTGATTCATGCACAGCCTGGCACAATGATGTACAGACAAGGTACAGAGGGGAGAAATGGGAGAGAATCAACACAGCGAAGGCCCAGCAACTTTGGAGAAGGAAGCTTCTTTCAGAGGCTGATTCAGGGAAGCCGGGAAAGGTGGGAGGAAGAGGAGAACAGGAGGGGAAAATCTGGTGGCTGTTGAGATAGTTTAGAAGATACTCCTTGTGGCTGCCAGGACCAAGGCTGTGAGGGTGGGTTGGGGTGATGCCCCTTGTCTTCCCCTCCAGACCACTGTGGTCAGCCATGGGTAGATGAGGCTGGAGAGGATCCAGCCAGGCCATAGTGAAAGGGATGGGGATGCCAAGGCAGGAGAGGAGAAGGCTCAGGGGAAATGTGGCAGTGGTCAGCAGGCATCTGGAGGGCTGGGTGAGGTTTTTTCTGTATTGCCTCAGAGGGCAGAACTTGACAAAATGAGTCAGAAGGGGGAGCATTAGGCCTGAGGTCAGGAAATACTGCGGCTAAAGAGAGCCATCCCAGTGTGTCAGAGCCTGCTTGGGACAGAGTGATTGCCCCTCTTGGGAGGCAGCTGTGTATAAGGAGTATTGGACAGGGGAATCTTGGGAAGGGCCATCACTTGGACTCTTTGGTCTTTGAGACCCTGTCCAACTTTGGCCTTCTGTGATTATAAGAAAGCTGTACTGGGACGGAGCCTCCAGCCTAGAGGTACCAGCTTCACCCTCTATGTGCCTCCCTCTCACCCAAGACCCTCTCCCATCTTCTAGGCCCATTTACCTCACTCCTCTCACTGGAGCCTCAACACAGGCCCTAGACTGTTAGTCTCATTTTTCAGATGAGGAAACAGGCCTGCAGAGAAGCAGGGTCCTTGGCCTCTGGTTAAGCAACTTGTTCATGGTGGATATAGAGCCCAAGCCTAGGTGTAGGCTAAACCTATTGTTGGCCGAGTGTCAAGAGATCCCCACATGGAAGAAAGAAAATATGCAAATGCTTTGTAGCCTTGGGGACCCTGACAAGTATCTGGTCCAGCTGTCACTGGTTACAGATTCACCCCAATTCAAACAGATTCAGCCAACATTTATTAGACATCTACTGTGGGCTAATGGGCAGGAAGGTGGCACCAGTCCTGAAATCAGGAAGACCTGAGTTCACATCCAGCCTCAGACACTTACTAGCTATGTGACCATGGGCAAGTCACTTCACCCCATTTGCCTCAGTTTCTTCAACTGTAGAATGGGGATAATAATGGCACTTGCCTTCCAGGATCATTGTGAGGGTCAGAGGTAACATTTGCATGGTGCCTGTAGGAGCATGCAGTAGGAGTTTAATAAATGCTTGTTGACTTGACCTGGATGATTATTATCATTATGCATCTCCTTTCTCCTTGAACCTTATTTCTGCCCACCAAGGTCCTACCTGGTCTGAAGCACCTTGTGTGGCCAGGGCTGAAGATGCTCATGGTAGCCAGAGAGACTATGATGCCCAGAGTGAACACTGACCCTTGGGGTGGCTCTGAAAGTCTGCGAGGCATTTTCCAGCCAGGGTTCTTTTGGTTTTCACCTTGTTCCCATGAGGCAGGTGCTACTGACATCCCCATTTTCACGAGGAGGAGACAAGCCCAGAGAGGGAAAGTCACTTGCTCAGGGTCACACAGCTTCCTTGAGTGCTGGAGGCAGAATCTGAACCTGGATCTTCCCGACTGAGCATTGGGGCACTCCACCTTGGCCACTGTATAGCCTTTTTTGTGTCTAGTCTCTGCCTGCCCAAGACCCTGGAACCCTGATCCCACCCCTAGAGAGCTGTGTGTTTGGTGGGAGGAGCCTGTGCTCCCCAGGTTACCCATGCCTCAGTGGCTGTGACCTGGTCTTGTGGGTTCCCCTCCTATACCTCATCCCTTTGGCTGGCTGGCCATTACTCATGGGTCAGTGCCATTGAGGGCAAAGCATCATTTGTCTCTTTCATCAGGAGGGGCTGTGCCCAGCAGAGCCTGGGAGGATGAAGATGGATCATTGAGGGAGAGGGGGAGGGTGCGAGGTCTGGGATTGTCAAAGCATTCATTGGTGAGGCCCAACTCACCAGGGGGTTTGGAAAACATCAGACTGGACTGTGTTTTCATTCTCCTCCTGTGTCCTTTCTGGGTGATGGACAGAGAAGCTGACTGGTCTTCTGGGACCTCTGAGGTCTGGGCAGTGAATCTGGGGCAAGGAGGCCTGGGGTCCGGTTGCTGAGACTGGCTGCTTTCCCCTTCCCAGGCTTCTTCATCTGTCCAATGAAGAGCTTACACAGTTCCTGGCAGGCTCCTTGTTCTAGACTTTCCCTCCATCTAGGACTCAGTGATTCTTGACATTTCTCTCTGAGGGGGTTTCTCTTTCCCAACTTGGCCTGAAGGTAAAGATGTTCCCCTCCAGTATCTCAAATGGGCCAAGGGTAACTCAGCGGGAGGGGGCTGCAAAATAGGCTGGGCAGCGTCCTTTCCCTGCAGCTGGTGCTGGGGGAGGGAACCTTTGTTATGGGCCAGTCCCCCCGCAACCCCCACCATGGCAAGTCCCTGAGGCTGGCAAAGTTTGTCTCCATAGAACTGGAAGGTCCTGGGGGTTATCTACACCAAGCTGTGTGGGGCCAAGAATGCCCTTCTCTAAAACATCCTCTTCCCATTGATTGCCACCCTCTTTTTGAAGACCTTGGAGAATGGGGAGCTCACTACCCTTCCAAGCTCTCTCCAGTAGCTTTCAGCACTAGGAATATTTCTTGACATCCAGATTAAAATCAGTGTTTTTCCACTATCTGGGCACAAGCAGAAGAGGCCAATCCCTCTTCCGGGTGACTGCCCTTCCAATATGTGAATCTCCCAAGCCTTCACTTAACCCGGTTTCCCTGTCCCTTGAGATCCTGGTCCTCTGTCCCGAGTCAGCAAGGGTCGTCCTGCTGGTCTCCCTGTGCTCCCATCTTTCCTCTATATCATGCATGTCCACATTGTGCTTGAGGGTCCAAATCACACAGTCAACAAGCAATACACCGGTACTGTCTGTGTGCCCAGCTCTGTGCTAGGTACCAGTGATGTAGACAAAAGCCAGAGACACCCTGGCCTTGGGAAGCAGGGATACTCCAGGCTCAGGGGTGAAGCCTGTGCCTATCTGCTCATGCCTCTAAATCCCAGCTCAGGTCTCAGACCCCAGACCCCACACTCCAGACCCCAGACCCCAGACCCTAGGCTCCAAATAGTCCAGGATCCTCTTTCTGTTTGAAGCAAAGTTGACCAACCCAGAAGGTTAATCAGGTAAAAATGGAAAACAACAACAGAGTCACTGCTCACAGCAGATGTGGTTACTGTTTAGATGGGTTCTTGTGGAGAGAGGATGCCTGAACCTGGAGGAATTTCAGGCACAGCTGGAGGTAGAGGATAGGGAGGGAGAATCTTCTTAGTGATCTGGCAATCTCTGTTCCAGAACTATAAAGTGAAAGATCTGGAAGGAACCTTAGAATGTACCATGTCAAAGTGAGGAAGGAGTGTAGGAATTCCAGGGTCTAGTCAATAATTGTGGGGGACTTCCCAGGTGAAAAAGCTCCATCCTCCAATACAGATAGCCACGGAGCTGACACTTTGAGGTCTGGTGACTCACCCAGGAGCATGCAACCAACATATGTGTCACAGGCAGGACTTGAGCCCAGGTCTGCATACCTTTGAACTGGACTTTATGTTGCACTGCTTCTGCCTCTTGGGAGACTCTTGGAGGATGTCAGAGCTGAGGAGTCCTTAGAACACAGAACACTGGATTTAAGAGTTGGATTTGAACTCGGGACTTCCTGACCCTGTGCCCAGAACTGTGCAATGTGTGCCCTTTAGCTGGGTAGAAAAGCACAAAGAGCTGAGTTTGGGGGCCTGAGCTTGAATGTGACCTCTGTTCCAAGTCACTTCACTTTTATGGGTCTCCATTTCCTTCTCAGCAGAAAAGAGGGTGGGGGATGGGCCCCAATGGCCTCCCACATCTCAGCAGGGTCTGCTGCATCTTCATTCATCTCCCCATTACATCTGAAGGAGGCAGTCACGGAGAGCTGGCATGTAGCTGGCACCCCCCTCCAGCAGGGCTGGCCTGCAACTGGTGCCCAGGATACTGTCCCTCCCACAGCATGCTGACCCTTAGAGATATGTGAGGATTACTCTCCATAGCCTTGTACCCAGTCAGACCTGAGCTGGAAAGTGTCTCTCCTTGGCTCAAAACCCTTCAGGGGACAGGGGCAGGGGGACTCCTCATTGCTTCCAGAAAAATGCAGGTACTGCCCATAGCCCCGAGCAGTCCCAGAAGCTTGCACTGTCAGAGGGCCTGGCCACAGTCTGACTCTGCCCTTTGGCAGCTTTGGGAAGTGCTTACTGTCCTCCATCCTATGCTGGGGGAGAAGGTCCCTAAGGCTGCATTAGATGAGAGAATGCCTTTACATATCTTGGCAAAAATAGAAATGTGGGCTCTTCCCACTGGGGACACTGGAGAATCCTAAGAGCCAAGCTCCATGCTAGAAAAGACTTCAGAGGCCTTTAAATCCACTTTTTACAGATGTGGAAACTGAGGCAAACAAGGGTTAAGTAACTTGCCAAAGAGGTCACATAGGGAGCAAGTGTCAGAGGTGAAATCTGACCTCAAGTTACATAATGATATTTTATCCTCTATCAACAAAGCCTTGGACACCTTAGAAGTGCTCCTTGCTTCTATCCAAGTCAGTCTGGTGGCTACTAAAGTCCTTCTGGTCCTGGATCTCTGACAGGATGAGGGCTTCCCCTCTCTGGTCACCCCTAGTTATCTGGCATGAAATGGACACACAGAGGTGGTTATTTGTTTTTTCTCAAAACGGGCTGTAACATCAGGGAAGTGATGTGACACACAAGTGAATTGGATTTAAGTGAGGCAGGGCTGTGCAAAGTCACCATCCTCACTCTCTCCTCAGAGCCATCTGGGTCCAGTGGCCAGACAGAGATCAAGAGGACTGGGGATGAGGCACCTACATGTACATATGTGCATAGACACGCACAGGTACACACGCCCACACATGTATGCACACACACACACACACACACACACACACACACAGCCCAGTGCCTTCTTAGCTCTACCATCATTTACATTTCTCTACTGGCTCACTCCCTGTACAGGTAGGTGGCAGGTATGTAGGTTTGTAGTTCAACACCTCAGCTGAGGTGGGGTTTGACAATGGGCCTCACGCTGCTTTTCCTCGGTTGCAAGCCCCGATTGGCAGGCCTGCTTGGTCCCCTGTCCTTTGTTTTAAAGCCTCTGAGGTCATTTGTTCTGGGCAGTAAAAGTTGGAGGCAGCTTCATCTCCCCTGGATACCAGGTCCTGGGAGTCCCTTTACTGGGCAGGCTTAGCACTGCTGCCAGATACAATCTGTCTTGTGCAGGCCCTACTCTGTATTAGATACTGGCCAGGGCTGCTTCCTGCCATCAGGGCGGTCCAAGTGTTTAGGACCCGATGGTCTTGAGCTGAAAGGGATCTTTCTGAAAGGGATCCGCAGCTTCAAAGCCCTCATTTTACAGGGCAGGAAACTGAGTCCCATAGAAGGAACCCATCTCCTTCCCCAAAATCCTCTCTATGGTATGCCTGACAACTAGGCATCCCAACTCTGTCTGAAGACCCTAGGGGAGACTTGCCTAAGGTTCAACTGAGCTAGTGACAGAACAGCTAGAAAGCTGGTAATGGTGTGAACCGAAGCAAGCCTTGGCTCTGGGATCTGAGGAAGGAGACCCTCTGATCTGAAGGTGGCAATGGCTTCCCTGAACATGAGTCAGAGGTCAGAACGGGCAGGTCCAGAGTGGAGATGATTGTCTTCTGGCACACTCTTCTCCAGAAAGATGCCCAAGGAATCTCGTTTCCATCCAACTTTCAGCAATGCCATCTGTAGCTCCCCAGCAGAGATCCCATCCTGATCACAGGGGTCTGGTGTTCCATCAGTTCTTCATCCCCTCCTGACCCTCCCCTCTGTGCCCTATGGTCAAAACACAGACTCAGGAAGGTTCTGACAAGTAGAGCAAGTAAGTCCCTGCCTTCCAGGGACTGGCATTGTAATGGTGCAGGATGATACATGAAGGGAGCTGGAAAGCAGGAGTCTGCTTCAGCATGGTGGTGCACATTGCAGGAAGCAATGTGGAGGCTTAGGGCAGGATCCAAAGTTTGGGGAAGGGAAGGGAAGTGATGGTTAGAGTCTCCGGGTCCTGAACATCTTCACTGTCACAACCCCTTTATATTAAATACCTAATATCGGGCAGCCCGGGCCTTTCCTGAAGTTGGTGAGGTTGAGGAACTGCCCAGTCCTGCTTGGAACGTTGGAGGGCAGGAGGCAGGTACGGAGACCAATTTCGATTCCATGGCAGAGAAAACTTTTGGCCAGTGAGAGCTGTCCTGAGGTGGAAGGGGCCCCTTTGGGAGGTCTTCAGCCAAGGCTGCTTGACCACTTGTTGGGGGAATTAAACTGGAGAGTCTTTCTCAGGAAGGTTCTGTGACTTTCTCCTGGGTTCCAGCCTCCTCACAGTTTCAAGGAAGTAACAATCCATCTCCTTTGAGACAAGATACTTTGTAATATGAAAGTCTTTAGCTGGATAAACACAGCAGGGTCAAAGTGCTTGTCTGAGGAGTCCAAAGCCGGAGGGGACAGGGCTCGGTGCTGATCCAGACTTAGCCTGGGCTGCATCTGGATCTGGGTGGGGCTTCTGAGGAAGAGCACTGGATACAATTTAGAAAGAATGGCTCAAATCTGGGGGAAAAGAAACAAATTAACACTAGGAGATCTGTTAGTGGTTGCTCGTGGCCCTCCCACTGCCGAGTGTATCTGGAGGGGGAAGAGATCTGGCTGGAGCAGGGGTTTTATTTAGGATTGGGGAGACAGGTCTGTTCCACCAAGAAGAGGGAGCTAAAGCCAGAGAGAACATCCAGATGAATGTGGAATGTGGAGGGGTTGTGGAAAGGCAAGCGAGCGAAATGATTATTAATCAATGCTTTGGGGAGGTTCCTATTTCCCTTCTTTTCTATTTCGCTCATTTCAAGACTTCAGTTTCGGGAGGTTGAGCTAACCTCCTCCAACTGGCCCCACCCAACCTTCCAAGAAATCTCTAGTCTTAGATGAATTCCATTCAATCAAGCTTGGGTGGATATGACCCTTCTGTTTAGAGTGCCCAAGGCTGGGGGTGGTCTGGGTATAGAGGTGAAGTCACTCTCAGCCCCCCTCCCCCAGGAGTGAGCTCACTTCTCTTTAGGAAGGCCGCCTCTCGTCATCCAATTAGATCTAATTGCCCACCTCAGGAACCCTCCTCTTCCAAAGAGCATACAAGCTGAGCTCTCCACCACGATTGTCTCACAATGAAGAAATGGGGCTCCTGCAAAGTAGGCCAGGAGTGTATTATTGCTCGCATTTCGTCCGGAGAAGTTGCCTATTTGTCCAGTCTCACAGGGAGTATGTGGCAGGGTCAGGGCTCGAGGCCAGGACTCCTGAGGCAGTTGGGTTGTGCAGTTGGGTAGAGTTCCAGGCTCTGGGGTCAGGAAGACCTGTGTTCAAATTCAGCCCCAGACACTTCCTGGGAAAGTGTGCCTTGGTTTCTACAACTGTAAAATGGGGATAATAATGGCTCCTCTCTTACAAAGGTGTTGTGAGGATGCTGTGGGTGGACACACCATTTGCAAAGTGCTTACCACAGTACCTGGCCCATGGGAGGCTCTGCATAAACTATGTATTCCAATTTCTTCCTGACTCCAAGCTCAGGGCTCTTTTGATGTCTTGTCTTTGCAAATATCAGACCTTATATTCTCCTGGAGTTATGAAGTCTGACTGACATTGTACACAAGGATGTTAATTTAGTGAATCTGAAGTTACTGGAACAAGGTTATTAATCATAACAATTTATAAAGCACTTTAGGGTTTGCAAAGAGCTTCGCAAATATCTCTCTTGACTGATCACAACATTGCTGTGAAGCGGGTACCACTATTACCCGCATTTTACAGGTGAGGAAAATGAGGCTGAGATAGGCTAAGGGACTTGCCCAGGATCACACCTTGAACACAGGTTCTTGTCTTTAGAACAGAACATTTCCCTGACCTTTCTCCCCAGTAGTGGTCCTAGCAGGTCGGACAGCATCTAAAGCTTTCCCAAAAAGATGTTGGGTGCTTGGCCCACAGGAGGAACTAGAAAGAATGAGACTTTATCCACTCTGTCCAGCTGTTCTTATCTTTGCTTCCCAGCCTGGAACAGTGTCTGTCTCCTCCAGGCAGCTTGCCAGGATTTCAACCTCCTACATGCCTGTGGCTCTGACAGTCTTGGTCTCTGAGTTGATCCCTCAATGATGTGTGAATGCCTTGAGTTGGGGAATGCTGAGGCGGCCCTTTTCCATGAAAAGGGCTCCAAGTACAGTTACTTGCTGTTCAACTCTAGGCAAATTGTCCAACCTCTCTGAGCTTCATTGATAAAGTGGGGATAATAAAGACCTCCCTGCCTACCCCAGAGGGGAATGGTGAGAACCTCATGCAGCTGTCCATATAAGAGCTATCCCATAACCCTGTCCCCTCGCCTCTTCTCTATCATCCTTCTTTTCTCTCTGGTCTTCTGTCTCTCCTCGTGGGTTCTGCCCCTGCTCCCTACAAGCACACACATGTCTCCTCTCTGGGCCGTCTAGCCTTGCTAGCTGTCATCCTGGAGCTCTCTTCTCCTCCTGTGCTCAGCTCCTTGGCGAAGGCCATCCCCACTTACTGCCTCCATTTCCTCTGCTTTCACTCTCTTCCAAATCCTCCCCAGTCTGGCAGCTGGTGTCGTGATGCACCTGAAGCTGCCCCCAGGTGACCCCCAGGGCCCCAGTGACCTCTTGCCAAATCTAGTGGCCTTTCTTCCATCTCATCCTCCTTGATCTTTCTGCAGCCTTTGTCACTATGAATCGCTCTCCTCTCCAGGATGCTGCCCCTTCCCTCTAGCTTTTCATGACACTCTCATCCCCTCTGTCCACCCAGTCCCTCTCAGTCTCCTTTGTGGATCTGCATCTGAGTCCCATCCATGCACTTCAGTGGCCCTCCAAGTTCTGTCCTGGGCATTCTTCCCTTTCCTCTCTGCACCTTCAAGCCTAACCTTGCATTCTCCCTGGGTTCAATGATCATCTACGCAGAGAATTTTCCCATCAGTTCATTTAGCCCTGATCTGTCTCCTGGCCTCCAGTCTCAAGCCATCAGCTGCCTCTAGGACATCTTGAAGTGAGCGTCTCAGAGGCATCTCAAACGCAACATGCCCAAAGTGTGAGTTCATGATCCTTCTCCCTAAGCCTTTCCTTCTTCCAGACTTGCCCGTTACAGTCCAGGGCACCACCACACTCCCATTACCTGCACTCACCCTTGTGTCAGCCTCTCCTCCTCATCTCCCCCTCCCCAATTCAATCTGTTGTTTCTGCCTTCATATCTTCTCTCCTCTCCTCTGATGCTGTCCACCCTCCCGATGCAGACCCTGTCCCCTCGTACTTGGGCTATTCCAGCAGCTTCTGCCTCCTGTCTATCTCCTCTCGCTCCACTCCAGTCTATTTTCCTCTCAGCTTCCAAGGCGAGCCTTGTAGCAGCATTCAGAACATGGAGTGGCCCTCTGAGTCTGTGAGACCCCTCAGTGTGTGAGTGTTCTGGCAGCTCTTCCACTAAACGGTCAAGGCTGAATCACTGAGGGCTAAGTGCTGGTCCTGAGAGGGAGGGCTGAGGAACTCATGTGTGGCTCCAGGTCCTGGGGGCAGTTTGGAGCCCCCAGTCCCATCCAACCTTCTGCTCCTTCTTCCCCTACTTCTTTTCCTCTCTTTTTCTCCTGCCTCTGAACCTTCCTCCCATGCTTTTGCAGATTACCTGTTGGGCCCCTCCCTGACACCTTTTTCTGGCAGGTTACCCTTTTTTGTGATAAAAGCCAAAGAAGTCCAGACCTTGTAGGTCAGCCAGGCAAACTGAGGCCTGGGCAGACTGTTCACTCATCTACCTGGCAGAGGATTATCTCACCTCTGCTTAGAAGCTCCAAGGAAGGAGACCTCATACCTCCAGAGGCCACCTGTTCCTCTTGAGGGAACACCAGTCATTAGGAAGCTCTGCTGGACATTCAGCACTCATTTGTCCCTGTGTGACTTCTCCCTGCTCTAAGTTCTGCCTTCCTGGCCCAGTAGAACAAGGAGAAGCCATCTTCTGTATAATAATGCTACAAATACTTGGAGTTAGCTCTCACATCCCCCAGAGCCCTTCTCTTTAGTTCCTTCTCAGATCCACAGGTGGAAGGATCCACTGACCTCTCAACTTCCCTGTCATGCTTTGTTTAAAGCCTAGACTGAAGGATTTTAGACAGAGAAGAACGTCTAAGCTGGGGAAGGCCTTAAAACAGAGAATGTCCAAGTGGGAAGGGAGCTTAGAACAGGGAATATAAGAGCTGGCAGGGATCTTAGAACATAGAATACAAATGTCATCATCAAAAGAGATCTTAGAAACAGGACTTAGAAAGACAACTGGAAGAGACCTTAAAATTTGGAAAAGAGAATGGCATGGTTAGAAGAAACCTTAGAACACAGGACTGAGAATGCCATGGATGAGAGGAACCTTAGAACATCAAATGTCAGAGGCATAGAGCCAAGAACAAGGACTGGCAGAGCTAGGAGTGTCATTCCAACAGAGAGACAGTGGGCAAGACAAGGCCCGAAGGCCTTAGAATAATTTCCAAACAAAGAAGGGACTTAGACAATATCTAGTCACATCTCCCATTTTATAGATGAGGAGACTGAGTCCCTGGGAAGGGAAGGGATTTGCTCAAAGCCTGCCACTCACTGTACCTCTCTTGATTAGCTATTTATTTCCAAACCAGAGATCAGAAGACCTTGGGGAGATAAAGTCAACATTTGTTGAGTTTCCAGCCAAATGCTATGACTGGGAGATGCCACTTCAGGGTGAGGAATTCCTAAAGGAGACATTCCCCCACTCCTACCCCAGAGGAGCTAATTGGTACCAAAGTGTGGATGAAAAGGGAGGGTCCTCCTTATCCTCACTTGGGGTCCCAAAGAAGGGAAATTTGTCATTTTGAAAGTGCACTAATTGTGCTGGGGTTTCTGTTTGGAGAAGGGAGCCTAGAGGTCTGGCCTGGTGGCCCTCAGGGACTTATCTGTTAACTGACTGTCACCTCCTCTGGAGATAGCATCATCTGGGGCCTGGGCTTCGAGGGTGCAGCCTTTTGAAGGTCTCCCCCCCTCCAACAGGCCCCAAAGAGTTTGTTTACACTGCACTGATTCACCACTTAAGTGAGCCTCCTGCTCCACTCTCTGGAGGGGCTCCACTCCCCTCCACCTTTCTTAGACCACCTTGAAAAGGTCACATTTCAGAAACAACTGTTTTCTTCCCACCTTGTGTTCACTGAACCGAAATGTCTCCTTTGCCATTTGGGGAGGCGGAAACGTTTCTTTCTTGGGCTTTTGGTGAGCACGGTCCTCCATGCAGCTCCACTGAGCAGAAATCTCTCTCTCTCTCTTAGGTGCCTTTTGGATAAAAAACCATCCATGTGAGTGTGACCAGCGTGGGAGGGAAGGCCCCCATGATCAATATTGGGTCAGAGTCTAGGGATGAGTAGGTGATGATTCCTTTGTCCCCGACCTCATCAGGTCTCTGTCAGACTACGGGGCTCCATTCTGGGAGCCACTGGCAAGCATAAGCCAGAGAGAAGGCCAGCTGGGATGGGAAGGTCCGTGACTGACGATCAGTGGGTAGAATCTGGTTTGCCTGGACAAGAGGATACTCTGCCAGGGGCAGAGGGAGAAGGGATTAGATTTGGTCTGTTTGGCCCCAGAGGGGAGCCCCAGGAGCAACGGGCCAGGGGTGGGGGTTGAACAGAGACTGATTTAGCCTTGATAACAGGAGGCAATGAGAGCTGTCTTGGCCTGGGACAGACTTCCGTGGAGGTGGTGACTGCCTCCACCTGTCTGGGGCCTCCAAGCAGAGGCCAGATCCCCATCTCTCAGTTACATTTTAACAGAGATCCTTGCTCAGGTGTGAGCTGGTTATCTACGGTGAATACCTTCAGCCCTAGATTCTATCACTTCTGAGACTCAGTGTGCAGCTTTAGGAGGTTAAAGATGAAAACAAATCGGGGTCTTCCCTCAAAGGGTCGTATGTTCTACCCAGGTTGGGGGAGGGAGGCACACCATACCATGCACAGGAGTAAACCCAAGTACAGGCAGAGGAATACAGAGTAATTTCAAGAGTGACAAAGTAGGATGGACAACTGGGGTGGGGAGGGAGAGTGACAGGCCTCCTACAGGAGGGTTAAGAGGGGAGAATCTCAGATGGGGTGCTGTCCAGACCTGGCAGACAGCCTGAACAAAGGTGGGGCTGGTAGGAGGCTCCCTAAGTTCAGTGTCAGGAGACCTGAGGTTAGGTGCTCTTAGCTGAGTGGATCGCCCATCCCTGCCTCAGTTTTTCCATCTGCCAAATTGGGCTAAGCTATCTCTGTTCTCAGTTTGACATCTCATCAGTCCATTCTCTCCTGTTCCTCCCTGTGGGTTTCAAAATCAGAGTCCCGACTCTTCTATTTCAGCCCCTCATGTTTCAAGGTAAGGACAGAGCAAAGACCCTGGGGGGCGCCCTGCTCCTAC
The DNA here is from genome assembly GCA_023548195.1 of Bettongia penicillata ogilbyi. Taxonomy (NCBI): domain Eukaryota; kingdom Metazoa; phylum Chordata; class Mammalia; order Diprotodontia; family Potoroidae; genus Bettongia; species Bettongia penicillata. The sequence continues at coordinate 1,652,594 of JAJHZJ010001065.1, forward strand.
TTAGAGCTAGGAGGGGCAGAGCCTCTCCCATGAGGCAGAATTTCAATGAAGTTTCAGAAGAGCAAAGGAGTGGAGATGGTTCCAGAATGCCGTTGTCTGATCACTCGAGCCGAGCCCTGATGAGAGCCACCTTGTGGGGGCTTTAATGACAATCCCCTGGCATAGCCGTCAAACCGCAGGCAATGTGTTCTTAATAATTAATCAGTGCCTGACTTCTTGCCTGGGGACCCTTGCTCACTCGTACTGCCTAGCTTCTTCCAGGGGGTGATGGCAGAACATTTCTCTACATCGCAGACCTTTGTTTCTAATAACCCCTTTCATGTCCCTTGGGGGATGTGGGGAGGATGCCTCAGTGAGTCCCACCCCCTTCCCACTGGAATGTGATTTGAAGGATGCCTGTGGAGGGAGGGCCCCACCTCTGACATCTTGTTTCCCAGAAGAAGGAAAAGAACCATCTTGTTGATGGTTGGGTTGGGTTTAGAGGTAAAATCTGAAGGGGAGAAAGGGCAAGGCCACGAGGACCTGGATCAGACTTGGGCTTAGATGGCCAAGGGACTTGACTCTTCCCTCCCTGGCAATGTGGCCCCAGTGACAGAGTGACTCAGAGGAGGCTTGGCTTTGAAGCGTGGAGCCCACTCTTGAACCAAACATTACCACCATCTTTCCTTCCTGGGAGATGCTCTGGGGCTTAAGGCCCCTGAGGGCAGAAAATATCCATTTCCTTCATCCCTGATGAGACCTTTCCTTGCCATTGCCTCTCCTGGCCGTGCTCAGTCATGGAGCTGCCTGGGGAAGTTCAGGTTGTTGCTGCTGGCCCCACCCAACATTGTCCTCTGAGGACTGAGCCCAATGTCATCCCCCCTCCTGCTTGTGCAGGGTTCTGTGCTGGGCCCTGGGGGCACCAAGATGGAGTTATGGTGTGGAGATGGTTATTACTGCTGTGAAGATGGAGAATCAAGTGGTTCAGGGAAACCAATGTTGAACTTGGAGTGTGAAGTCCTTCAGTTCCTAGACTTAGATAGGGAAGAAACCCCAAAGAAGGGTCATCTAATACCCTCCCCAGGCGGACATGGGAGGAAACCTCAAAATTAGAGAGTTGGCCCAGTGACTTAGAAGCGAAGTAAGGATTCAAATCCAGAGCCTTTAACTTCAAAATCAAGCCTCTTTCCACTGCACCAAGCTATTTCAATCCAACTTCAAATCTTAGCTTTTCAAGAAACTTCTCAGGATGTAGTCTGTCTGACTTTGGGTAACTCACTTAACCCTCTGGGTCTGGACTTCTTCATTTAGAACCAGGGAGCTGGCTGAGATAGTCTCGAGTGACTCTGTATGAATGAATGTGCCAGGCAGATCTTGAGGAGGTGGAAGGGAATAAGCTTTTATGTAGTGCCTACTGTATGCCAGGCAGGCCTTGGGCACTTGGAAAGGGGGTAAAGAGAAACGTTTGAGGAGGAGGGCACACGAAGCACCAGGCACCTGTATGGTAGTCTCAGGACTAGACCTGAGAGGGCCAAACTCATTCTCCACAGTCCAGGTTCTTAGGAAGGGGTCCCTTCAATGAGGGGAGGAAGAGGCGGCAGGAAAACCCGGATGTTATGGTTTGGAAATGGCTAGAAAGTGGTAGCTTTGTGATCCTAAAAGAAAAAAATGGAAATTTAAAAATGTCTTTTTCATTTCCCAGTACATTCAGTCAATAAACATGTATTAAGTGCCTACTGTGTGCCAGTCACTATGTTCAAGAGCTGGGGATCTGAAAAGATGCAGAAGAGGGTCCTTGCCCTCGAGGAGCTCCTAGTCTAACTGGGGAGACCACATGCAGACAACTGTCCAAACAAGCCTGGCTAGGTCAATAGGAAGGAATTAAGAGATGAAGGCCCTGGAATGAAAGGGATGGGGGAGACTTCCTGCAGAAGGTGGGATCTGAGGAGTTCAGTAGTGGGAGAAGAGGAGGGAGGGAGATGCAGGTCTGGGGGATGGTGGGAGAGAAGGCCTAGAGCCCAGAGATGGAGATGCTACCTCATGGCACATCTGGGCACCTGCTGGTTCACTAGATTGAAGGATCCGGGTGGGGGAAGGAAGTGTAAGCAGCCTGGAGAGCTTGCAGGGGCAGGATTTGAGGAGCTTTGAATGTCAGAGCTAAGACCCATGTTCCTTGAGAGCAAGGACTGACTTTTGCCTTTCTTTGGATCCCCTACTTTTAACTCAGTACCTGGCACATAGTAGGTTCTCACTCAGTGATGACAAAGGCCCAGCATGCATCTGAAGCCCTCTCAGTGGAGTGCTGACAGCCTCTGCCCAAAAGGTAGTCCTGGGTAGAGGAGTTGTTTGAAGCTCCAGGGACTAGGGCAGCTGTCTGCCTGCCTTCTGATTGGCACAGGGGCTGGGTTGGGTTAAGACAGTAGCCACGTGGTTGAAATCTGGGCCTGTGGGCCCACCTCTGAGGCCAGTTCATCTGAGAGGCTTGCCGTGATTGGGTCTCAGCACAGAGGCCTCGTCCACCTTGGCTCCTCCCAGATTCCTGGACCTAGGAGGCACTGGATTTCAGGGTAGGTCTTTCCTGGGCTCTTGGGGTGGGTCTCAACTTCCCAAGATTCCTGACCTGGGACCAGCAGATCTGCCTTCTCCTCCCTCCACCCCTTTTGGCGCTGGGTGGAGCCAGCTTGGCCTCAACTGGGGGCGGATCCATCTTGTTGATTCCCATTGTAAAGCATCCCTCCTCCCCAAGAAAACCTTTTCCTCATTAACATTCTCTTTTAACTGAAGGATTTAACTTTCCCATTAGTTCCACTGGGAGGCCAGAGAAGAAAGGCGTTTGTCTGGGCCTGATTGTTTCCATCACTGTCCTGGGCTCCCTTCCCCCTCCTTTCTCACCTCCTACTGCTCACACTTACCTGCCTGTTGCCCACACAGTTCTGGAATATGAAAACTGACGTCTTGGAGGGGCTAAGAGAAACTTGGCCTAGCTTAATGGACAATCGGCTGACTTTGGGGGTATTGTCATTTCAAATGTGTCTAACTCTCCGTGTTTTGAGGGTTTTCTGGGTAGAGACCCTGGAGTGCTTGGCCATTTCCTTCTTCAGCTCATTTTTATAAATGAGAAAACTGAGGTAAATGGGGTGAAATGACTTGTCCGGAGTCACCCAGATAGTCATTGTCTGGGGTCAGATTTGAACTCAGGTCTTCCCGATTCCATGCCCAATACTCTCTTCCTTGTGCCATCTAGCTGCAAGTAATCAGCTGATTAGGCAGAAGCTTCTCAGAGTTTTCTATATTGGAATCATGAACTCCTGGACCTCAAGAGCTGGGAGAGCCCTAGAACATGGAACGTCAGAGCCAGGAGAACCTTAGAACTCAAAGACTTATAGAAGAAGTAGTCTAAGAGCTGGAGGGAGCCCTCTGGTATAGCCATGCAGTCCCACAACTGGACTGGACCTTAAAAGGTGGAATGCAGAACGTCAGACCTGAGATGGGACCTTAGAACACGGAACTCAGCATTGCCGAGCTCAGGGACCTCAGGCTGTATGTCAGAGGATGTCATGGCCATGCGGGTCATTAGATCAGACAAGCAGAGGAGGGGCTCTGGGGGAGAACTTTTGACCTAGAACAGGGTCCAATTCTCTCCCTGGACAGCATTGTATCTAGAGGAGGTAGACTGAATTTGAATCCAGTCTATATGTGGGGCCTTAGCTTGTCTGGGCCTCACTTTCCTCCCCTGTACCATGAGGGGGCCATGCCCTCATTGGCCTCAAAGGCCTCTCTCAGCTCCAGATGTGTGACCCCTCCCAACCTACAGTTGCCTGGAGCAACCAGAATGGGAACACCAAGTCACAACAATACTCCCAGCTATGTATGCACTGAGCACCCAGGGCTTGTCCTTAAGGGTCTTATCCCAGCTCTGTCATTTATACAGTTGACAACCTTGGGCACAACCCCTTCCCCCCACCTCACCAATCTGAGTCTCTGTTTCTTCTTCACAAATGAGTGTCTATCTATGTTTCAGTTCTGGAATTCCATGTCCTGTCCTTCCTTTTCCTTCTTAGGAATGGTGAGGAAGAGTAGGAACTAGAGAGGATTCCCCCACTCTGTGGCCAGGACTCCTGGTCTGAAAAGGAACAACCTCTAACTGATCTCATCTCATCTCTGAAATTCTCCCAGGGCCACCTAACCAAGGGCTTTGCACACAGTAGGCATTTAATCATTGCTTATGGAATTGTTGGTGGAATTTGAAGGAGACTCCCGAAGGCTCTGAGTGTGAAGGCAAAGGTTCTAGCCCCTTCTGGGCTTTTCTCTATCATTCACTCAATAAGCAACTATTAAGCACCTACTGTGTGCTGGGCAACATGCTGGATGCTGGGGTGAAACAGAAGAAAGTTGAAGTGGTCCTTTAGCATGAGTCCTTCATCTTGAGCAGTTTAAAGTTTCTAAGTCAAAGTCCACATTACAACCCTGGGAGGGAGGGAGGGAGGGAAGGAGGCTCAGAGACCTGGGCTGGAAAGGACTCCAGACACTGTCTAGTCCAACCCCTTTGAGGCCAAAGGAGGTGACATGACTTGTCCAAGGTGGGTCATACCCAGGAGGTGCTTCCTGACTCCCATTCTTTCAGTGGCCCTGGGAGGCTCCCTATATCTGTATGAATTTCAGATAAAGATAAGGATCAGTGCTGACACACCATCTGTGTATAGTAATGGGATTTTGTCACTGTGACATAGGGTGTCATGAAATCACAGGCTCTGAGGGCTGGAGAGGAAGATGATGGTTCCATCAAGCCCCCAGTGGAAGGCCTGGCTGCCCCTGGACACAGGCACAGATGTCCTCCCTACCTGACTACCCGAAAAGCCCAGATTAGCCAAATGGAAATTAAAGGGAGAGCCTCCAAGAGACTTGTCCCTGGAGAATGTAAAGCTGAAACATGGAATTTCTGATCTGGAAGGGACCTTAGGGATCACCTGGTTTAAACTCTCATTTCACAGGTGAAGAAATTGAGGAAAGGAGGAGAGACTTGCCCAAGGCCATATGGTTGATTAGGTGCAGAGCTAGCCCTGGAACCCAGGGATCTTTTTCTTGGGGGTGTGGTGCTACATCCATGTTTCTTTTTCTCTACTGCCCTGGTCATACCCCTCCTGGGTGCACTCATTTCTGGGCATCACAGGTGATTGGTATTGGTAGAATGGAGGGGTTTGGAAATGGCCATCAGAAGGGAGAAGAACTGTGTTCATACAGATGAGACTCCTTTAGGTCACTGGGCTACTCAGTCCAGAGAAACAGAGACCAATGGGGAGCAGAGGAGTTACCTTTATGGGAGAGATGTGGTCAGTCATATGGAAGAGGGTCAGGCTTATTCTGGTGGTCAATGGGAGTCAGGACAAGAAGCCAAGTGGGATAGGGAGGTAAGGGAGGGTGCAACATGACCAACTGAGTCTCAGTGATGGGAAACTTTCTGATTTATGAGACTGTCCCAGAGTGGAAGGGCCTTCCTCAGTAGACAGAGAGTACCTCCTCTCTGGAGGATTACAAGGAGAGGTAGGCTGGCCACTGAATCATGAAGGCACATAGAGGGAATATTTGTTTAGCTGTGAGTTGGACTTTATATGCCTCTGGGGTCCTTCTACCCGCAGATTGTGGCATTCTGAGATGATACCTGATATTTCCAGAAGGGAGGACCAAATGCTGTCCTGTGAATGCCATGAGACGGGAACTTGAGGGGAGGGTACTTCCCTGGGAGGGGTATGTATGTGAGTGTGTGTATATGTGTGTGTGAGTATGTGTATGCATGTGTATGTGTGTATGCTTATATGTGTGTGTGTGAGTGTGTGTATGTATATGCATGTGTATGTGTGTATGCATATATATGTGTGTGTGTGTGTGTGTGTGAGTGTGTGTGTGTGTTTGTGTGAGGCCACTGGTTCTGGCTTCTGCTTGTCTTTCCAAGCTTCTGCCTAGGGGGGTACATTCCCTGCCTCCCATCCTTAGTCACTGGGAGCCTTCAAAAGTTTAATGAAATGCATGAAAATCTGCCTATGAGGTTCTATGAAATATTTTCTCACGAATATTTCTCAGATTTCAAAGCCTTGTCCCCCAAAGATGCTTCACCACCATAGAACATGTTTCTGTTTATGGGAGTTTATTATTAAACTTGCAGGGACTCTAGGGAACATGAACGTGCCATCTGTATTTGCATTAGGAATATTTGAGAACTGCAGCAGGAGGGCAAGGAGAAGACAGAGCCTTGGGAGGTAGGCGGGGATGACAATAGCTGTCTTCACCAAGAATCATGAGCACATCCACTTAACTGTCCATCAGCTCCTGCTAGGGCCTCCAGGAGAGCTGGTGGGAGCTGAGGCTGAGGTGAGCAAGGAGACAGAGAGGGCAGAATGAGGGAGGGAGGTGATGCCTCTGCTGCCTTCTACCCTAGCCATACTTCATCTTTAAGACCGAGTTCAGTTCTAGGAACCACCGTATAGGAAGGGCTTAGAGGGCAGGGCAGGGTCTTTTCATAAAGCAACTGATTGAAGGACAGGGGACATTTCAATTAGAGAAGACTCAGGAGGACGAGAGAGAGAGAGAGAGAGAGAGAGAGAGAGAGAGAGAGAGAGAGAGAGAGAGAGAGAGAGAGAGAGAGAGAGGAGAGAGGAGAGAGAGAGGAGAGAGGAGAGAGAGAGGAGAGAGGAGAGAGAGATAGAAAGAGACAGAGGGAAAGAGACAGACAGACAGGTAGAGATAGAGAGACAGAGATGGACAGAGAGACAGAAATAGAGAGAGACAGAGAGAGAGACAAAAAGAGACAGAGACAAAGAGACAGAGAGAAATAGACAAAAAGAGACATTGAGAGAGACAGAGAGACAGAGACAGAGAGAAAGAGACAGATAGAGAGAGACAGAAAGACAGAGATGGACAGAGACAGAGAAGGAGAGACAGAAAGACAGAGATGGACAGAGACAGAGAAGGAGAGACAGAAAGAGACAGAGAGACAGAGAGAGAGGCAGATAGAAACAGAGAGATATAGACAGGAAGAAACAGACAGAGAGAATGACAGAGACAGAGAGAGAGAGAAACAGGGACAGACAGAGAGAGAGACAGGCAGACAGAAAGAGACAGAGGGATATAGGTAGAGACAGAGAGAGACAGATGACAGAGAGAGAGAGAGAGAGAGAGAGAGAGAGAGAGAGAGAGAGAGAGAGAGAGAGAGAGAGAGAGAGAGAGAGAGATTCTTATTCTGTTTGGGTTTAGTATACCATCCACTACCTGGTCATGCCCAGCTGCTACTCATCAGAGGGGAGATGGGATCACAAAGGAAGAGGTCAGCAGTGAGGTCCCCAGTGGTAGCCACAGGGCTCTGGGCTTTTGGACACTTTATCAAATTCTCGGTTGAAGAGATATATGGTAGTTTCATCAAACTTTCGTAGGAAATGAAGTTGCATGAGATTGTTAGCTTGGCAGGGACTACCCTCTCCAGTGGCCAGGTAGCCTAGTGGATAAAATGCCAGCCTCGAATCAGGAAGACCCAAGCTTAAGTCTGGCCTTAGACACATACTAACTGTATTACCCTGGGCAAATCACTTAAACCTCTCTTTTGCCTCAGTTTCCTCAATTATAAAATGCCCTCTACCTACCTCTCAGGATTGTTGTAAGGATAAAATAAGACAATATTTGTAAAACCTGAGCACAGCACCTGGAACATAGTAGGCACTCAATAAATACTTCTTCTCTACCTTTTCCTTCCCTGAATGAGGTTAACTCCAGTCAGAGAAATCAACCTTCAGCTCTTGAGGAAAGGCTAGATAGCAGTTTATCTTAAAAAAAAAAGGAGCCAGGAGTTTCAGTGGATCACAAGCTCGATGAATCAATGGTGTGATGTAGCATCCAAGGAAGCTACTGTGACCGTGGACTTCTATGAGAGGCAGAGCTCCCAGGACAAAGGAGAGAGTGATCCCTGCGTCCCCTGCTCAGGCCAGGTCCCCTCCGAAGGATGATGCCCAGTTTGGGTGCTGAGGTTTAGGAAAGACATTGACAAACAGCAGAGTGTCCTGAGAAGAGCACCTGGGATGGCTGAGTCTGAGAGCCCAACAGGCAGTCTGCACGTGGGGAGCTGCTGTGGTGAAGGGCTGCCCAGTGGAAGAGGGCTTAGACTTGGCTTCTTGGCCAAGATGGCAGAATTTGGGACAGCAGAGGAATGCAGAGGAGCAGCAGAGACATGCTCAGAACTTCTCGATACTGAGCTGTCCAACAATGGAAGAGGCTTCCCAGGCTGCTGAGCTCTCTGTCCTGGAGCATGCTCCAGGCCTTAGAGGCACCTGGTCCAGCCCAAGCCCTCAGCACCCTCTACAAATGGCCATTCAGTTTTGACCTAAAGACATCCAAGGGGCAGAACCCATCCCCCTCCAAGGCAGGCTGGTTCACTTTGGGCATCTTAGAGGGTTAGAAAACTCCCCCCCACCATTACTCCTAGTTCTGCTCTCTGAGGACAAGTTACCCAAGGATGCTCCCTTGGTGATCACACACCAGGACTTGAATGCAGTAATTATACTTGATCTCCCTTCCCCCCAGCCTTCTCTGCTCCAAGCTAAATAGACCTAGTTCCTCCAACCCATCCTTGTAGGTCATGTTCAGTGGCCCTTCACCCTCCTGGCTACTCCCCACTCTAGCAATGTCCTTCCCAAAATGTGCTCAGGACTGAACACAACACTCAGAGTGAGGCTGGATTAAGATGGGCTACTTCAGGACTATCTCCTCATACTTGGCTGTTCACTATGCAAATACTCCCATGGATTCATATCATTGTTAATTTAATCACAGAAGACCCCCCCCAATAGACAGAGGGCATATTCAAGTCCTGTATCCTGAGACTACACTGGAGCCCTGGGATTTCCTGTTGGGGGCCCCTCCCTCTTGCTGCATGACCTGCCATCTTTTTTTGTGGTCATTTCTCCAGACATTTGAAATTCCATTGTTTCCACTTCCTTACTGTAACATGCGATGGCCGGTACACCCCCTCCATTCTCTTTTGGTGAACACCAGCAGACTCATTGAGTTAGCTTTATTGGCTGTGGCCGTTATCAGTGACTTTATTTCAGGCTGTTAATTGGATTCACCAGGAAGAGGTTGGACTCAGGGCCACCAGGGTCCCTTCCAAATGTGACCTTCTTGGATTTCTGCCCTCCATGGACAATATTCAATTGAATAAACAATGCAGAGACCCTCAGGAGTATGTGGGTTCATGTGCCTGGTTCAAGAAACCATGATGTGCTAGGATACCTGGGAGGCTGTTTCCAGACTTTGGGTAGAAACTGGGCTCCTGCCCAAGTTGTGTGTGTCCAATAACATGGGTGCTCTGTTCAGCCTAAATGAAACCGGATGTTGCCCCATGTAGTTGAACCTCAGTGGCTCCTAATTAAGCACATTCCACACTTTTCACTTGTTAACCCATAAACATAAGTAGTAGGGACTCGACCCCAATGGGAATAACCCAGATTTCTTGGAATGATGGCATCAGAACTTGAGAGAACTTTACAAAGTGCTCCGAGGGCTGCCTGCTGAGAAGGTGAGAAGTGTTGTCCTTTCTGCGGCATCAGGACACATATTGCTGAGGACAGAAGAGAGGGGAGGAGAGTCTGGCAGTCAGTAGAGGACTTATGCCCATCACTTTGACTGCTTTACTGGCTCAAGTCTCTTCTTGCACTCCTCCACTCAGATGTCATACTGATCTCCCTAAAGTTAGATGCGATCTTGTCCTTCTCTCTTTCCCCTCCACCATAAATTTAAGTGGCTCCCTATGACCTCCAGGATCAACTATACAATCCTTAATCTGGAGGACCAAGCCCTTCCTAAAATGGCCCTTTCTGCAGTTTTCATTCATACTCACCCCCAACCCCACCATGTTCCCTGGAGCCCAGGGACACCAACCTAGATGTTCTCTTGCTTGGGCATTTCCACATCGATCTCTTGTGCTTCATTGACACCTCCCTGCTTCCCTAGCTTCCACTAGGTGTCAGTTGCTGCTTCCCTGAAAGGCTTCCCCTTCTGATAATTTCCAACTCATCCCATCCAAATCTCATTTGCATGTCGTCTCCCCCATTAGACTGGGAACTCCCTGAGAATGCAGACTATTTTTTTTTTTTGCCTTTCCTTGTATCCTTAGCACAGTGCCTAGCTCCAACACAGTAGGCACTTAATAAATGCTTATTGACTGACATGATACAGATGATTCCCATGAGTCTACAGGGAGGATGGCATTTCTTTCCAGGAGCAACTTGACTTACAACAATTTTCATTTCTGTATTGCTTTCCTCAACACTGCCTCCACTGGGCAAGTGGCACAGGTATTATTAGCCCATTTTGCAGATGAAGACACTGGACCCGGGGGAGGTAAAGTGACTTACCCATAGTCAGACGATTGATTAAGTGTCAGAAGTGAGTCTCTTCTGATTCTAAGCCTAGTGCTTTTTCCCTAAACCTCAACCATCCAAGAAAAAGACCGGAGGCCTTTTTTGCTCCTTCACTGTATGATCCAAATAGTCACCTTCCCCAGGCATGTTTCCTTCTCTGTAAAACGAGAGAGTTAGATTAAACAATCTCTAAGTAACCTTGGGACTCTGAATTTGAATTCTATGATTCTTTTCTCTACCATGGACAGAACCAGGAAGCAGGCTCTGGTCAAGCCACCTTGGACAGACAGTAAGAAGCAAATTTGAAACAATTACTGCCCTGCTCTGGTCAGGCAGTCTCAGATAAAGGGGAAGACACTGCCACTTGTTAGCTGTGTGACCTTGGTCAAGTCCCTTACCTTCTCTGGGAGTCTTCCCTTCCCTCTGTCTCTGAAGACGTTGGATCCGACAACTTTCAAGGAGGTCATCTCCAGACCCCACACTCTTTGAATTTCTCCTCTTAGTTTAATTCTCAGCAAAGAGACTTTTGAGCAGTGGGGTTTGGGAAGCCTAGTTTTCTTTCAGGATCTGGGTAAGCCGGGCATCCCTGCATAGGGAACAGTTATGTCCCCCCCAACCCACAGAAGCATCAGTGCTCACAGCAGGGGCTTGGTAAGGACTATAAAGTTTTATATGCCATGTGGCTAAATTCCAAATCCAGCCAATTATTCCCTGAATCAACTGATGGGAGAACTCTGCCTATATTTGGCTCAGACTTAATTATTTGGTATGTGAACTTCTCGATTCCAAGTCATAAACTTCCATTCTGCCCTGATTTCCTGGTCAGGTTACTAAATCCTGGCTCCTCTATTGACTGAGAACCTCAGGGGCGGGCGCTTGGGGGACTGGCCAACGTTAGGCGTCAGAGCATGCGCCATGTTTGACATCAATTACAACATTACACACAACATAAAGTTTAACTGCTCGAAGGAGGCTTTCATTGACTTTTAAAGAGACCGTGTGGCTTTTTAAGATCTAAAAATTAATCAGTTTCGAGGAGACCTGCCTGAGCCCAAGCATCAAACCTGGTCCACACATAGCCTGAGGTGTGGCAGTGGGTTTCCTCTTCCTCTTTTCTTGAAAGAGAAAAAAAAGAAAGGAATACCAAAACATTCAGGGTCAATTTTGGTGGGACCTCCCCCCAAATCTCCACCTCCATCTAAATGAATTTTTTCTAAAGGAAAAAAAATTCAGAGTAGAATTGTTCCCCAGTACAGTTTAGAGTAGAGGAGTTTCCAAAACAATGGCTTTTTGTCCACTTTTCCCTTCCTGGGTGGCTCCATTGAGGGGTGGGTGGGAGAGGTCCCCTGCTCCCCACCTTGGTGATCCTCAGCCAAAAGTGCCTGGCCAATTCAGAGCCTCGTCCCGCCCCGTGATGCCTCATAAAATGCCACATGTAGTCTCACAGTTGGGCCAAACTGAAGCCAAGGGGCAAAGGCAAGGAAGCCTCCCCCTCCCCCTTCCCCTCCTAGGAAGAAGGGCCCTTCCTGCAGGTCAGAGCTGAGGTGGGAGGAGGGAGAGTAGGTTGAAAGTGGGTGGGTGGCTTCTATGGCCAGACTGTGTGTGGAAGTTGGGGAGCATTGGGGACAGGAAATAGAGAAGTCTGGATTTTCAGTCAGAGATCCAGGTGGGCATTCAGGAACTTAAGGAATATCCGAGCAGGTATGACCAGAAAATGGACCAAGTGCTCCCCATCCCCTCCTTTTTGTTTTTTACAGAGATAGAAGTTAAGCACTATTTGAGCATAATTCCAGAATTTTCTCCAGAACGGTTTGATCAGTTCACAGTTCTACACACAGTGTATTCACATCCCATTTTTGTCCACTCCCCCTCTGACATTTGTCATTTTTCCCACTTGCCTGCCTTTTCCACATAGAAGAGATGAGAACATGTACCTCCTTCCTCCTTCACAGAGGTGGGGGATAATGGGTGTGGAACCCTGGGCAGTGCTTGCCGTGTGGTAAGCATAGAAGTATCTTCTCATTCATGTATCCATGTGTTGCTAATATTCTTTTTTCTCTCCTTTTTTACTCTTTCTCCTGTGAGATGGCCCCCCGGGGAAAAAGGGGAAAGTTTATATTTGGAAATGAATGTGACAAAAAACCAAAAGATGTCAATAAAAATTTAAGCCATATTTCAAGTGGGACAGTCTTTATTCAATCCACAGAAAGTGCAAAGGACTCCTAGAAGCTCCTAACAGAAAAAAGCCATAAAGTTTTTAAATAGGCCAGAGATTCTCTCTGGTAAGAGCTTATGTTCTGATGCACTGAACAAGGAAACAAGCAACATGTCTTCTAATTAGATGGGCATTTTCCAAATAATTCACTGTAAAAATGCCATCGTGGAGGACAGAGAGGGAGGAGAAGGCGACATCTCTTGCTTTACCAAGCCACATGTTTCATTTACTGTTTCTCCATGTGTAGAACCTATGTAAATGACCTTCTTTCTCCCAAAAGCAGGTTGTACCAGGAGATCCCTTTCTCTGCTAAAAAGTCCACTCCCTAAACTCTGATAATCCCAAACCTTTGAATTTGGGCTTACCTATAAGATAATTCCCAAAGTTAATGTTGTCCCAGGACATTCCTTTTTCTGCCAAAGGGGGAAATTCCTAGATCTTATTGCCTAGGAGTTTTACAGTCTCCCCAGTGCTACATAGGAAACTGAGATGTAGGAATATTGTCCACAAACTGCCCTCTTAAGCCAGATGGGTAGACACATGCTTGCTTCTTCCAAGTGCTTCCGTAGGAACTCCATCAGGGCCTGATGCTGCCATCTCTAAGGCACTCTCAGACAATCTCATCTCTGGCCATAGGCAAGCATATATGAATATCTATCAAATGCTTCTGATGTAAATCACAACTCATTCCTTCTGGTAGACAAAAGGGGAGAAATTCCTCTCATTCGAGAGGAGCTGCCAGCATTGAGTCTCATGCCAAGCCACCACTGGGAGAACCTCTGAATTGTACCAAGAAGAGGCATCCCATTCACTTGGTGTCAGTGATGCATCACTCCTGACTTGGCAGGTCTGGGAAGACTTCTTAGAAGTGATGGCCACAAGCCCATGGATTAAATTCTTTAGGAAAATATGTCTTGAATTTGAATGTTATTTTTTGGGTTCCTCCCTCACATAAGGTTGGTGGGAGGGAATAATCTTATCAATCAGATGGTCTCTTCACTGCCCTGTTCCTGGTGTCTAAGCTACCTTCCATAATGCTTGTCAGGGGCAGACAAGGAGTCTGGGCATTGAAGAGCATGCGACAGGACAGGTCATCTTTTGGTAAGACATAAATGATAGTGACCAAGGGGTTCTTTCCCTGGGGTCTGTGAACTTGTTCTCTTTAATTGTCTGCTAAACTTATTCCAGTATAACTGGTTTCTACATATTTCATTTTATGTATTTAAAAATTGTATTCTGAGAAGGGGACCATATACGTCCCTTCAGACCTCCATAAAGCAAAAAGGTTGAGAACCCTGGGGCTGGACTCTACTGATGGAGAATTAAAGGCCTGTACTATTGGAGGGACTGGACCCAATAGCAGAGGATGCATCCAGAGCAGAGCCAGAGGGCAGATGTACAGAATGATGATTCACCTAAGTGAGGACACCACCTAAGTAAGCATGAGCCCTGTCACCAGAGAAGAGCATAGCTATAGATGCGAGAATGGTGACTCTGACCCTGTGCTGGGTATCTCCATGTATGTACCTCAGAACCACTGTACCCCAAGTGTGAGACCCCTCTGGTCCTGGACCTCTTGGTATTTGTGGAATTTGAGAGGAGAGGGAAGAGAGGTGTATTTTGACCCAAATGTCCACACCATCTAGATAATCTTTTTTTTAAAATAAAATATAATGAATTGCCTGGCTAACTAATTGCTAATGAGAGACTTATGGATTGGGGCTCATGATAAACAATGCTAGAAAGCTCAGGGTTATCAAGTAATGTCTTGTTAACAAGAATCTATTAAGTGCCTACTATATACCAGACACTGCTAAGCAAGGAGATTTAAAGAAAGGTCAAAATGCCTCCCGAATTTTTAGAATTGTAATGATTAGTGGCTTCTGGGAACTCAGCGCACTAAGGAGAGTGGAGGTTGGGAAGCAGTAACTGAGGGATGTCACACCAGGATAGCCCATTCTGTCTGCTGCAGTGAGGGAGGTAGCCCCAGGCCTTCTGGGAGGTGTCCTTTGGAGATGTCTGCTGTAGCCTGGTACCATTTGGGATCAACTTCCAGGCCTGGAAAGCTCATCTGTTTCCCTAGCTTGGAAGGATACCATTTCAATTGAATTTAATTCAGAAGGCATATATATTTTTTCTCATCATAAACAAATTCAAGTCAATGAAACACTTTTCTTTAGGAGATTTGTGGGGAAAGGCTGTAGTGCACTGCACTATATATCAGGTGTGTGAGCCTGGCATCCTATGAATCCAGTGAAGTTGGGAAATCCTTCCAGCGACTCCAATATGATTCTTCCTGTGATTGGTTTTCTTTTTTGAGTCCTTTATATTAATTGCTTTTCATGGCTCAGTAATTGTCTACTATTCCTTGGATGCTCCCCCTCTATCGTTATGTCCCTTGGGACCTTAGACTCCTTTACATTTTTAAAAAATTAAGTATGCATGTATATGTGTGGATATGTATGTACACTTTTTGCATTTCTTTCAAGCATCTCCTTGGTGTTCAACTGGTAAAACATTAAATCTGAGAACTGAATTTTGATTGTTATATCCTTTCTATTTGTTGTTAGCACTGCTCAATTCTGAACAGTGACCATCCCACCAACTACTTGTCTTTTATTTCTTTAAAGAATGCTTTGTCACTGAATTTAGATAAGGGGAATGCACACTCCAGACTTGCCCACCTGACTTCAGTTTGCCCTGATGGTTTGGGTGCCTAAGGGACGGTCACTATTTGTCTCCTTGGAGTCTAGGGGTAGCCCTGCAGGGGCAGGGTACTCTTTCTAGTACCATATGTAGCTTAAGAGTCTTCCTAATGTGTTTCTCTCCATGATTATCAGTTTCTATCAAGTGTTCAACCAGACTGCATTAGATTTTGACAATGGGTAACCCTAACCCTAACCCTAAATGACCATAGGGGTGCATTTGGTGCCAGCATCTCCCTAAAGCCTGTGGCACAATTTCTGAGACCAAAAACTGAGTCCAAGTTTGACAGAACAAATGAACTTTGGATTCAGGCCAAGGACCCCATTTGAGGACCTAGAGGTCCACATGTGGCTTCCAGGTCACAGGTTCCCCTCCTCTACCTAGGCTAAACAAAGCACATGATATGGCAACACAGTTGAAGCTCATGGAAGTCTCTTTGCCAGAGCCCTCTAGATGTCCCTCTCAGACACGATGTTACTTTTCTGCTGGACTCCTCATAGCACCTCAGACCTTCCTTTCCTCACCAACTCTAGTCTGTCCTTGGCTTCTGGTGCAAATGGCAATGCAGCTGCCACTGTCCTGGCAACGGTGCTGATGGGATTCTTTGAAGCTTTCTCTCTCCTCTTCTGGTGGGGGTGCAGATGGAGGTAGGGGTAGGGGGTATTGGAAGAAGAAAGCTGAGGCTACAGTTTTGACTTCTCCTCCCAACAACTACTGAGCAGTTCCTCCTCAGAGGCTTAGGGGGAAGTCTTCCATCCCAGAATTCTAGGCAGTTGAATTTCTGGATCCTGAAGTGACTTGCTATTTTACAGATTGCCCAACCGACCAGAGCAGACTTCCTTTAACACTTTATCAAAATGTTTTTGATTGATTTGATTCAATTGAGAAATAGGCTCTCCTGGCTAAGGTCTCACAATATCACTTACTTTAAGCAGGGTGGGGTAATTGGCTGACTCATTGATGCTCCCTGTCTTGACTGAGACTTGGCAAATTGACTCCCAAATATTTTATGCATACAAAATGTGTTTATTACTAATTATAGGAACTAAGGACCCTGTTATCCACCTTGGAGGAAACCTAGACATGAACCAAACCTAAGATGTGCTTGGAGATTGTCCTGGAGTAGACTTTGGAGGCAGGGAGGGGGTATGATAATTAGACTCTTTTTTGGATCAGTCTCTTAGATTGGACACAATCTGTGTGAGGTCAGATTTTTGGAGAGCCCTGGGCTACAGGATTTATGAACCTCTTCCACCTTGTACTGCATTGGAAAGAAGGAGTGCTGCTTTGGGATCCAGAGGACATCAGTTCAATTCATGGCTTTGCCACTTACTGCCTATGTGACCTTGAGCAAGTCAGTTCAAATTCTTCTCTGGGCCTCTCTGAAATGAAGGAAGAAGACCCCACCCCCCCTCCAATGTTTCTTCCAGTTCTAAATCTCTGATCCTGTGATCCCAAGGCAGAGACCAGAGAGGAGAAGATACAACAAAGAAAAGATGAACAATGGGGAGGAAGTCTTTGATATTGCAGTCCATCGACACCAATATTCAGAGAGAAGGATGCTCCTAGCCATCACAGCCTCAAGCGTCTTGGGAAAAGTGCACAGGAAAAGTGGACATCTTTATCCTTTATCTGGAGGAAGGAACAGAAAGCATCTGCATTGCACTGGTTAATGCAAAACCAGGAGCAAGGCTTACATGGTGCATGGGGCAGAGGTTGGTCAGATGAAATTCTGTGGTGATGAGTGTAAAACCTTACCCTTGGACTCAAAGCGTCAATGCCACAAGTACACAAGAGGAAAAGCTTGGCTGGACAGCAGCAAAATTTACTCTTTTAAAGGAATTCTGTCTCCAGGTTTGTGGTTATTCTATCTGATCAAATGTTAACACTTAGATAGAATTAAGCAGTGAAGAAAAGATCTACCATTTTTGTTAGACAATTTATCCACAGCCATAGCATTCTCCCAATTATCACAGAACTCAAGCAATTTTTTCTTTATGAAAAAGGCGATTAAGCATCCTAAGCATAATTCTCTCCTTGGACAATTTTTAAAAGCACTGGTTTTTCACAGTTCTTTACACTGCAGACATTTAAAAAACATGCAATTGAAATTGCTGTTATGGAAAAAGCAGAGGATGGTGGTTCCCATCATAAAATGTTATGCTGTTCACTCAAACAGTAGCTACCCCCATAAAATTCTATTGATTTCCCAGTGGGGTCCTGAAGGGACATTGGCCATGCTAGATGTCACACTGATTCCTCACTTGGGAGAGAGTGTGACTTCTCTGTGAAAGACAGATCTTAGTACTTTGCCTTCCCAGCCAATGTGCACCAGAGGAACTCTTCTACTCAAAACCAGGACCTTGTCCTTCTGGACAGCAAGCACAGCATTCACAGGAAGGAGAGGTGGAGGGAACCTTAGCCATGATGACTGAGTTTAATGCCTTCCCTTAAAGATAGGAATACTGAGGCCCAGAGAGGTCAGAAGGGCCCTTGAACATCATCCATTCCATCCCCACACTCCACAGGAAGGTTAGATAACTCTCATGGGTAGTGGGTAGGAGGCCCTCTATTCTGGTTACCCTCTTCTGGACAATCTCTGGCTCTTTGATATCCTTCCTGCTTTTCTCATTTGTTCCCTCATGGTCTTGACACAAGCAATCCTAAGAAATGATTGCTCAGAGGTCAGAGATGATAGGTCCTCATGGTCAAAACATCACACCATGTCCTGTGTCTACACTAAGAAATGTGTGTGAAGCCCCAGGCTCCCCAGGGAAAGGGATGAGATTGGAATGGAGATGTGCAATCAGGACAAAGATGAGGTGAGGACAGGGGGATTAATGCCCCCAAAGATAGCTCTTTGTTGATACAAAGGCACTCATTGTTGTTACAGAAAAGAAGTGAGGATGAGATGTTGGAACAGGTTATTGGCGGTGAGTCTTTGGGCTCTGCCAGTGAAGGAGCTGATTAAAAACCTATCCTTGCAGGTTGGGGCCACCTTGGGGAGTGCCACGTTCAGCAAAGCCCAGCTTTATAACAGCCATTTACCTGAAGGTTCAGGGCACAAGGAATTCACCGGGACACCATGGCTCCTCTTGGGGAGAATAACAATGAACTCTTTCACAACATGGCCCTTCCATGTGGGTGGAGGAATCTGGGATCTGGCTGGGAGACAATGCCATTATAGAATGAATACCCCAGGAGATGTTGTCAGTTTCTGCCCCCTTTGCGAATTATCTTTTCTCAGCAAAAAATGATGAGGATGAGGTCAATTGGTGGCTTTTGTTTTAAGATTGGTTTCCAGGCCCTTACCATCTCTTTCTGACAGAACTTGTTGATGCAATGTAGAGGAGGTAGAGAGGAGGAAATACTTGGCTATTGGCTGACCCTACAACTTTGTCCCATCGAATGGGCTCCTCCAGGGTCTTATGGATGGCTGGGGGCTAATATCCAGGAGCTCTTGGATGGGTAGATGGATTGTTTCTCTCCAGAACTGGACCCAGTGGACAATGACTCAACATATAGACCCAGGGACCTTCCCATCTTTCCAGGACGAAGAGGGTGGGTTCTCTCTCCCTGAGAAAGAGCAGCCCTTTCTTTGGCTAGCTAGGCCAACCCACAAAGTGTCAATAGACTGCCCAGGGCAAGAGAACATGAAAATGGACCTGTAGTAGGGCAGCTAAACGCACCCCCAAGTAGGTTTGCACCATAGAAACCAGTTAATGTGTCCAGAAAGGGTTTGGAGCTTCTCAGGCCATCTTGGTCAAGGCTGTGAAGATGTGAAGGGGTTGGAAAACTTGGTCTATTTCTCATAAAAACTTTTAAAGGTAGGTAGCTGTCCATACTGGAAGGAGGACTCACCAGAGAGACAATGGACTCCTCTTCAAATTCTGGTTATACAGCGTGCGAGCTCTGTGAACTCAGGCTTTTAATTCTGCTTTCAGCCAAATCTGAGCTCCTCCTTGGTCTGACCTTCCATGCTCAGAGTTCCAAGGTCCCATTCAGCTGTGTCTGACCTGGAAGGCAGCTTCCAGGCTTCTGCTTGGGGGAGTCCACCTTCTTCAGGCAATGGACTCTCCTTGAAGACATCTCTCAAGGTGGGGAAGTCTTTCTGTCATCCAATCTGAATTTCTGCCTTTGTTGCTTCAGACCCTTGCTCCTAGTGGTAGAGTCAGGCCAAAGGACAAACCTACCAAGATCTCTTTGCAGCCTTATTCCATCCTTCAGTATGTTAGCTCTCTCTTCCAGTTTGGTGTCATTTTAAGCTGGATAGACAAGTCATCGATGCCTTTATCCAAGTCACAGATAAAAATGTTGTGTAGCAGAGGGCCAGGCATTTCACTGGAGACCTCCTGCTACATGGACATTGAACAATTACAATTTATCTTTGAGTCCAGCTACCCAACAAGTTCTGAATCCATTGGCTTATATTTTTGGCTAATCCCAGATTCACCATCTTCTGCACAAGAATAGTAGGAATTTCTTTATATCTACTTCAATAGCTGGGTATTGCAGTGGGTAGAGCACTGGACCTAGAATCGGGAAGCCCTGAGTTCAAATCTACCTTCAGATACTTAGTAGCTGTGTGACCCTAAGCAAGCCAATGCACCTCTGTCTACCTTAGGTTCACTAGCTATAAAATGGGGATGCTAACATCACCCACCTTCCCGGGCTGTTGTGAGATAATATATGCAAAGTGCTTTGCGAACCTTAAAGTGCTATATAGGAAATTATTATTGTTAGTAGCAATATTGTTATCAAAAGTTTTGCTGAAGTCTAGGTAAAGCATGGTCACAGCACTTAGTGATGCTGGTTTAGTAATTCTGCCCTAACGAAGGGAAGGGGGCTGATGTGATGCAATCTGCTCTGGGGAAAGCCTGGAGGCTCCTTGGAGTCACTCGTTCCATATTTAGCTGACCAATAGCCATCTCTTTAATGACTTTTTCTGGCATTTATTTTTTTTTTTTTTAGAATTGATGCAGTCTCACCTATTCAGTGTTCTAAGGGTATTCCTTAGGTCAGCCATTCTCTGTTCTAAGGTCCATTTAGGTTCTGCATTTTAAGCTCCAACAGCTCTGATGTTCTAGGAGTCTCTTGTGGGTGCTGTGCAACAGTTGGAAAGGACACAGTGGAGAGGGGGGTGGGCCTTCAGATCATTTAGTTTGGATGTGAGAATCAGGGAACTGAGGAGCTAGAGGAGCACCAGAGGGCAGTGGTGCCAATCCAAACCTGCATAAACTCAACCCTGGTGAAGAGACACACACAGTGGGGGTGAATCCACAAAGAAACTGGGGGCAGGGTGGTTCAATGGAGGGAGGCAGCAGGAGCACAGACCTTGGGCTGGGAGCCCTTGAGTTTGAACCCTAGGCCTGCCACAGGCCCCTCTGTAAGTGTGACTAAGTCCCCTTTCATGTTGGGACTCAGTTTCCTTTTCTGTAAAATGAGGGGATTTGGTTATATGATTACTTCCAGCTCCAAATCTGTGCATAGAGCTGGAATGGGATGATTAATTCTCCAAATCAAGGAAGTAGGAGAAAGATGATGACAAGCTATTTTTTATCTCTCATAAATTCAGAGAAAAAAGCAATGGGCTTCAGAGACAGCATAAGAAAAGTGTGTATGTGTGTGTGCATGTGTGCATGTGTTTGTGTGTGTGTGTAAACTTGTACACATATATAGAATACATATATTTACATATAGACATACATATATTTACATATGGGTGCTCATTTACATATAGGCATGCATATATTTACTTATAGACATGCATGTATTTATATATAGACATACATATATTTCAATGTTCTATTGAAGACAATGTTATTTCACCCCTTTAGCTCCAGGCTATGAGCAGGAGAGGGGCCGTTGATGGGTCCGGAAGGGGAGGGTGGGATGAGTTGTGGAGAGTTTCAAGCAGTCCAACAGTGGAGGAGGGCTTATATTTCTTCTAGGGGACATCGGGAGCCCCTGGGATTTGTTGGGAGGGCAGTCACCTTGCATCAGATCCCCCCATGGTGACAAGAGATATGGAGCTCAGACTTGGTGGAAGCTTTCTGCCAGAAGGGTGGTTGGAATGGGGTTTGGAGTCTGCTTTCGAATGTCATACTTCTCTTCCATGTCCGAGGTCCACAAAGGCAAAGGCTCCATCTTTCCCTTCCCCCAAACGGAGCACAGGTCTCTTCTCTCTGCACACAGTAGGGAAAACCTTGCTGTTGTTGACTAAATGAACAATCATTGTGTTTGCTACCATCTTGCTTGTAGAAGTCTACAGTTGGAAGGAGCCTGAGACATGATCAAGTTTTGTCTTTTCCCCTTACAGAGGAAGGGAGGAAGCTCAGAGAGGGGGAGTGGTTTGAATAAGGTCACACAGCACCCTGGTGGGGTAAGCGTTGGCTCCCAGGACAGGCATTCTTTAGCTGCCTTCCCTGCTCCCACATGACATGAGCTGGTGCTTGGTTGTAGGTGACTACTTCCTGCCCCCTCCTTCCTCTCTCTGACTCCCAGGAGGCCCCCTTGGCTCATCCTGTACATTCCTCATCTCTGTGGGCAGAACTGGGGGAGGGGGCAGTACTCACAGAAGGCTTACTTGGAGACATTGGAGGTATTCAGTCCTGCTTTTGATATTTTTAAAATTATTTGAACATGTTTAGTTGGAAGCTTGGAGTGGTTTTGCCTCCAAGGTCAAGCTCGGGCCCAGGGTGTTCCCTATCCCTGCCAAGCATCTTAAAAACCAGGAAGGGTTTGGGTCACTCATTGGGCATCTTGGCTGGGCACTGAAGCAGTCTGGGAGATGCTCTCCTGCACTCGTGGAAGTCCTCCATAGGGTAAGAGGTTGAGTCTTCCCTCATTTACCTTTATCTGCCTCCTCTGTCCAAATGGTCTAGTAACATCAGTGCAGCATGGCGTGATGAGGGTGGTCCTAGAACCTTGGGATTCTTAAACTGGGAGCCATCTCAGCACCTTGCCCAGACTCACCCATCCCAGGACAATAATCCCTTTTCACAATGGCCCTGACAAGGGGGCAACCAGCCTCCCGGGAAGAGGCTGGGAAGGCAGCACCCAGCCATGGCACCAAGTCCCCTCCCCCCCCAGGGACAGCTCTCCAGGTGGGGAAACATCTCCTGACGTCGGGTCCAAATGGACTTCTCTGTAATTTTCTCATCCTAGCTCCTGCCCCACTGATACTTATTCTGTGGAGATCCCAAAAGCAAACACAGAGAAAAGGCTCCCAGAACTCTCAGGGAAGGAGGGTCAGGCCCCCAAGCCTCCTCCTCCTCCAGGCCGCACACTGCACTTTCTCTCCATGCCCCACCCCCCTCCAACTGCCTTTTGTACTCAGTCTTCCTCTATTCGAACTTGAGTCCTTGATAGCATTTTTGTGTGTGTATTTGGATTTCCAGAGCTCAAAAATTGCTTGGCATGGAGTAACCGCTTATTGGTTGTTGTCCTTAGTTCTTGAAGAGGACCAAATGACATCACCCTGATAAAGTGAGCCCATCACTCTACGATCATGTCCTTATCACTAATCAATTCCACTCCATCAGCACTGAATAGTTGTGATGCACCATAGATTTTTGATCCATAAATAGCTTTTAGGGAATCATAAAAGCACTTTAGATTGTTACTATCAACGTAAAACTGAATTTCATATGCTTTCTTACTGAGCCAAGAATCCTGCATCTCTCTAAGCTTTGCTTGTCCTTTGCTTTTGATGGAATTAAATGCTGCCTTCTTAGAGATGGGTGAACTATGTGCTGGTAAAGGGGTGTAGGGTGCGTTCAGGGAGGACCAGTACCTTTTGTGTGACAGCTGCCAAGCCCTTTTTGAGGCTCTTTCCACCTTTGTTGTCCACCTGTTGCACCCATTTCTCACCTATGGCTCCAAGAAGCTGCAGCATGTTCAGTGGCCACACCCTGGTAAACTGTTTTGGCAGACGAACCAAACCAGGTTGAATTTAACCAAATGTTCTCAAACCCACTGGTGATTTAGGGGGGTGTCTACCCCAAGCACACTTCTGGTAGAATGGGTGCATGAGAACAATTTGTTCCAAAGGCCACGAAGGCAACTGAAGTAGGCTACGTGGAGTGCTTGGAGCTTTGTTAGACACCAAAGACACCAAGGTCATCCACTGCATCCTGTGCCATCGCCAGCCTTCTTGACTCTGTCCTCCCACTGGATGATGATGATTTGTGCAACTCTGCCTCACTTAAATCCAATTTACTCATGAATCAAACGACATCACCCATACCATTTTACTATTACACCTCAAAGTCCTGTGGTGACAGGCAAGTGATGAAGCAGCAGGTGCGAATGCACTGAGATCTGTAGCCACAACCCTGCACACAGATGGCCCAGGCCATAGGGCTGTTCCTCACTGGAAGCAGCAGTGGGACTTGGCAACCCCCTGCGTGTCTGAGCAGCCTTTTAAGGATCGCACTGCTCACCTCCTGGTGTGAGGAAGGGGCTAGAAAAGGTGCCTTAAACATTGTCTGCTTACCTAACCCTGGCCTGATTACCGAGGCATTCCTACTTATTCCATGGAGATCCCAAAAGCAAACACAGATCAGAGGCTCCCAGAACCCCCAGGCAAGGAGGGTCAGGCCTCTAAGTCTCTCTCAACTTCCTTTTGTACGTTGTCTTCTGCTATTAAAACTTGAGCTTCTTGAGAGCAGGGAAGGTTTTTCGATGTGTATTTGGATTTCCAGAGCTCAATAATTGCTTGGTATTTGGAGTACGTGCTTATTACACGCTTACTGACTACCTGACTTGCTCCTTTCCTTCCTGCACATTTTCTGGCTTGGGTGTCCAGGGACAGGCCACTTCTCCATCCTAGGGAATGCTTTCTTGACTCTTCCAATGTCTCAGGAGCATCTCCTGCAGGGAGAAGGGTCTCCAGGGTTAGCGGGTGCCATGTCTGTCCTCCTTTCGTTGGCTCCACTAGTTACCAGGAGAATCCCTAAAGAATGGCTCTCCAGTGGTACCAAGCAGTCTCTGACCCCGATGGTTAATAATTGCTTTTCCAGAGCACTGCCTATGTGTCAAGCACTGTGCTAAGGGCTTTCTAGTGGTTACCCTGGATCCTCACAACAGCCCTGGTAGGAAGGAGCTATTACGAGCCCCTTTTACAGATGTGGAAACTGGGGCAGAATGAATGAATGGTATGAATTCCCTGGGTTCTCACTATGTTTCGGGCACTCTGCTAAACACTGAGGATACCAGTCTAAGCAAACAAGGCAGCCCTGTTGACAAGGAATTTCCATTCTAACAGGGAGACAGCACTCTCACCAGAAGGGGGAAGGGGCTTTGGGTGTAGCAGCATGGTTGGGAGATGGCTGGGCAGAGACACAGACTCCTGGGTCTGGGGGCAAATGTGCAAACTCCCCCCTCAGAGCCCAGGGTGATTTCAGGGGCAGAGGGGTGGGGCTGTGGCTGGCATGCAGGCTGCCTGGCTTTAGGTCTATTGATTCTTCTCCAAGACGAAGTGGCATGGCTCTGTGTCTCTTTGATAAGCTCAGGACTCAGGAAACTACACTTCCGTGAGGTGTCCAGGATGAGCTAAGTCAGGCTGAGAAGGAGGCTGGGGGGTTCTTTGTTCCCTTTGAAGGTACAGATTATCTTGTTTTTGTTTTTTAACTAACTACCAGAACCTAAAAGTGAGAATCCAGAGTCCAGAACCTAGAACAGTGCTTAGAACATGAGATACTTAATAATTGCTTGCTCTATTGAATTGAATTACTGCCTGGAGTCCTTTCTGTAGAGATGACTGTGGTAGGGAGGGCCCGCCTGTGAATTGGGCATTGCGGTGACACTCAAGTCAGGCAAGAAATATTTATTAAGTGCCTACTATGTGCCAGGAGCAGCTGTGGTGCATAGAGTGCTAGGTCTAGAGTCAGGAAGTCATCCTCTCAGGTTCAAATCCAGTCTCAGATATTGACTAGCTATGTGACCCTGGGCAAGTCACTTCACCCTGTTTGCCTCAGTTTCCTCATCTGTAAAATGAGCTGGAGAAGGAAATGACAAACTCCTCCAATATCTTTGCTGAGAAAACCCCAGATGGGGTCAGGAAGAGTCAGACAGGACTGAAATAACTGAACAATATGAATAACAATTACATCAGGCATTGTGTGAAGTTCCAGGGACACAAAAAGAGACAAAAGTCAATCCCTGCCCTCAGGGAGCTCACAATCTAACATGGGAGACAATACGCAAACAAACGTACTAATTAGCTGCATACAGGAAGAAGAGGAAATCCTCCACCAAGGGAAGGAGCTAGGAAAAGGCTTTCAGTGTAATGGAGGATTGCAGTTGGGTCTTGAAGGAAGCCAGGAAAGCCATGAGATAGAGATGAGAAGGAAGAGCATTTGAGGCATGAGGTCAGCCAGGTAAACGGCTCTGAATGGAGAGATGGAGTGAGACAACGTGTGGGGCACCTTGCAAACTGTAAAGTGCTCTAGAAACGTAGGTTGTTTGAAGATGTCCGGAGTCTTGTTAATGAACAAACAGACTCAGTTTGCTCCTCTGATGGTGGTCCCAGCCTGTAGCCTCTGGATGGATGGAGATTTTTCTTTGTGGTCAGAGCAGGGTTGGACATCCTTCTCAAGTGGCAAATGGACCTCCTCCCCAGAGATTATGCAGCAAATGACCCAAGGATTTGTGTCCATCTGCCCTAGTCAGAGCATAGAAGAGGTCCAGGGAGACCTTGTTTCCCAGAAAGTTCATCACAGTTTGGTTCAGTGGTGATTTTAGCAGTTCTTGAAATTGGCACCTGCCCTCCTTTGTCCAAGAGAGTGGCCCAATGGTCACTCCGTCAGGCCTCCTCTACTTACTCTAACATCCCTGACAAGCAAGGTGGCAGCCTTGCCAGGTTTTAGAGAACATGTGCGCCCATATTTCAGCTGGGAACCTGCAGGGCCTTTCATGTAAAGTCGTGCGTGTCTGAATCTGAAGTCAAACCAAAGCTGATTTGTGGTGGTTTAAATTTACAGCCTCCAAGGACAATGGAATCCACTGCCTAAACCCACATGTGAGCGGTCTCCATGATCCCAGACCTGCAGAGCAGCAGAGGAGAGATTCGGAGTGAGTGAGAGAGAGCAGAGAGAGAAGGCAAAAGAACAGAGAGAGAAAAAGATAAGAGGATCAACACGTCAGGCTCATTTTACAGCTGAGGAAATCAAGGCATGGAGAGGCTGAGTGACTTGTCCAGAGTCATACCATGGGAGTGATATTTGAACTCAGAATTTTTTCTGGCCTCAAGCTTGGTGTTCTCTCTGGATTTTGGGTTTTTAGAAAACCATCCAGAGCACCAGGCTGTCTTAGGCCTAGGGCCTCAGGGGGCCCCCAGCTTCCCTTTAGAGCCCAGTCCTCAACCATGTAGCTTCTTGTAGGAAAGTTGCTGGGCATTGTTTTTTACCAAGAATGGATTGATGCTGGGCAAGGCTGTGGCCCTACCTAGGGCCCAAGCTCTGAGAGATCTATCACAGAGAGAACCCAGAGCCTACTGTATACACAGGTGAAATCGGCGGCTACCTATGCAAAGTGATTTTAAGGCTCCTAGAAGACCCCCAAATGACCCTACATGCATTTTGGGGGTATCCACAGTTCTTCATCCCATTCAGGCTTTCTGTGGCTTCCTTCTTCCACCAAGGAGAGCTCAGACTGAGCATTCAGGACCCTCCTATTCCCCAGCCCCTTGAGTTCACAGTTCCAATGGGGGAGAGGCTGAAGGAAGGTGGGGGAGAGGCTGAAGGAAGGTGGGAGAGAGTCTGGGGTCCTGGGGAGTTGTCCCCATGGGCTATCCTCCAATTAAGGGTTGCTTCCTGAGGCCCTGAGAGTCCTCCCTTATTTTCCAGGCTGTGTTTCTGTCCCATAGTCCTCAGGCCAAAAGTCACTGACTGACTTTCTCTACTTGTGTTCCTAGATGTGTATAAGTGCAGGCATTCTCATGGTTTCTGTCCTCCCTCCCTCCCTCCCTTCCTTCCTTCCTTCCTTCCTTCCTTCCTTCCTTCCTTCCTTCCTTCCTTCCTTCCTTCCTTCCTTCCTTCCTTCCTTCCTTCCTCCCTTCCTTCCTTCCTTCCTCCCTCCCTCCCTTCCTTCCTTCCTTCCTTCCTTCCTTCCTTCCTTCCTTCCTTCCTTCCTTCCTTCCTTCCTCCCTCCCTCCCTCCCTCCCTCCCTCCTTCCTTCCTTCCTTCCTTCCTTCCTTCCTTCCTTCCTTCCTTCCTTCCTTCCTTCCTTCCTCCCTTCCTTCCTGTTTCTTCCCCTTGACCCTTTCTTGATGCATGGCTTCATCACCTCTTTCCCTCCTTTGGCCTCCATGAACATCTCCTTTGATACATCACAGGACAGACTGGTGCATGCACCTTCTTTGTGTCTGTCACTTCCTTTGTCCTTTGGCTCTTGCCTCCACTTCTTGACTTTTGTGATTAAGTTCTCCATGGGCTTTGGGGAAGGGCCTTGGGATACCTCTGGGTGGGACTCCATTTCCTCTTTGCCAGGCTGCTTGTGAGCTGAGTGCTTGGTGGCCCATCCCCAGAAGGGCTGTCAGTGCTCTCAGCTGACTAGCTGCCCTGGTTCTCCCAAGCTCTCTCTGGTGACCTTTGCTCTCCCTTTGGATGAGGAGGGAGAGTTGGCCCAGTTTCCCTCCCAGGAAGCCAAGGTCTGATTGAGTTTTATACCCAGGTGTTTGCCATCGATCCTGACACAAAGCCATGTTCTGGAAAACTATAAACCAACCTAATTTATAGAAATAAACCGAGTGAGAATCATTATTTTTTATTGGTACCACTTAATGTGCAGAAAATGTGTGCTTTCCCAAAATATGGAAAAACTCTTCTGTGCATGCCCCTTATTGGGGCCAAATGTGGAGGGTGACTTGGTTGGCCGATGCAAGCTTCCTTTCATATCTTGGCACTGGTGATTTCCATTTCTATTCCTTCGGTATCCATAATCTCCCTGGAATCAGAAACAGATGCTTTGAGATCACTGGACAGTTCCCCCCTCCCACATTCTTAAAATGCATCAGGAAGGGTTATTGTTGTGGTGAAGCAAGCAATGGGTGTGCTGGGTAGAGAGCAGCAGGGGCTAATGGACCCTTAGGCTTCCAGATGTCCACTCACTGCCTTGGGATATCAGAGGCCTCTTGTCATTCAGACTCACAAGTTTTTATTTGGGGAGGTCTTGTGGCCAGCAGCTTTGGGTCTAGAGGGTCCAACTCAGGAAGATGTGAAGGACAGGGCAAAGGGGAAGGGCCCAGAGATCTTTCTTCTGGTTCAGGAAGTGAGGCATATGTGGCTATCCAGCCTTGGGTTATCAGGAGATGTGGAGCAGGCCACAGAGGGAGGAAGGTACTACCAGCTCCCCAGACAATGGGCAGATGGAGTCAGCCTCTGGACTTGTTGTTTGAGCTCATAGGACCCTAGAACTGGGAGGCATCATGGAAGCCATTTGGTTCAAGCCTTTCATCTTACACACGAGGAAACCGAGACCCAGAAAAGGACCAGAGGGTCATGAAACTATCTAATTTTGTAGATGGATGGCCCTATGTTAGCTTGGGGGGCCTTAGATACCAAGTAATTCAGCACAGCTTTGTCTCCATGCCGAGGAATGACATGATGGGGGGCTTGGAGTTACAAGGGTTCCCTCAGACTTAAAAGAGGTATCTGTGCCCTCTATGTCCAAACACCTGGATGTTTTTCAGTGAGTTCCCACCCATTCTCTGGGTTCTGCTGGAAGTTTTCTGGGGCATCTAGTCAATAGTGGGAGTCATCACTTGGCTGTGGCTGATCACTGCTGCACTTTCCATGTCCTGCTGCTCTCCATCTTCTCATCCTGTGCTCTGACCTGTCTACACAGCAGTGGTAGTAGTGGTAGTGGTAGTGGTAGGGGCACAGGGCCAGATGTTTCTTATCCACAAATTGTGAATTTCTCCTGAGTCCAGGAAAGCTCCCCAGTGGACTGGAGGATGTGGTGTTTAAAGACACAGAGTGAACTAATCTCTATTGAGCCTTATCCTTGGGAAAGGCACTAGGGTACATCACAGAGGTCCAGAAAGCATAGAGTTTCTCCCTTCAGGGAGCGTCCTCTGGCTCTGGGGTAAAGGAGTCACACCTGAGACTTCTACTGACCCTTGAGTCTGTCACATCAGAGAATTAGAGTTGAGAGGGACCTTGGCAATCACTAAGTCCAACTCTTTCATTTGACGGGGGAGGAAACTGAGCACCAGAAAGGGGCAGAGTTGGAATTCAGACCACTTTGTTCTATCAGGCTCAGCTTCCTGATGATCTGGAATGTGAAGAGGGATTCCAGGAAAAAAGGTCAATGCCAGGAATAAAATATTACACATAAAAGTGTGTGAAAACGTCATGAATTCATTAGGTCTGCGATCTCAAATCAGAATCAGATATGGAGGGCAGAACCTCAGGGCCAGCTACTCTAATTTATACTTCAATGGGATACTCCACTCTGATGCCCTGACAGTCTTTCCACTCTAGAAATAGGAAACTGATGAAGGAAGAGGCAGGGGGGAACAGAGATGGGAGATAATGACTTTGGTGAACATCCTATCCAAGATCTCCTTGAGGTGAGTACACTCTCCCAAGGTACAAGCCAGGGCCTAGACATGGCCCTTCATCTTCTTCCTCCTCCCTGTGCAACTGCCCAATCCTCTGCATAACTGGCCCACCTTCTTTTCTGGTCCTACATCCCTGGAGGGGCAGCTAGGTGGTGCAGTGGATAGAGTACCAGTGCAGGAGTCAGGAGAACCTGAGTTCAAATCTCACTTCAGACACGACACACACTAGCTCTGTAATTTTGGGCAAGTCACTTAACCCTAATTGCCTCATCCTGGGTCATCTCCAGTCATCCTGATGAATATCTGGTCACTGGATTCAGACGGCTCTGGAGGAGAAGTGAGGCTGGTGACCTGCACAGCTTTCCCTTATTCAAAACAAAGTCAAGTGCAAGTCATGTCATTATTTCTCTGATGACATGTTCTTCTTTGGCAATAAAGGACGAACACACACATCCCTTGGATGACAACTTTTTCCATAGGTTATCACTAGTAATGTGTGGCAGCCACACTGATGCCCAGTGTAAATGTCTCTACCATCATTTGGGCATCTCATGACTTGGGTTCTGTGGAAGTCTCAGTGTTCTGGGACCAGCAGATGATGAATCAATCAGCAAATATATATTAAGTGTGTACTCTGAGAAACCATCACTGTGAAAGAGATGGGCTTGTATGTCAGAGAGTGCCTTAGGATGTCTTTGTGGGACCCTTTGGAGTAAGTTTTCAGCAGGAATTCAAGCTAACCTTTACTGTGAGCTCACATCTACCTCTTGTTTATCCTGGGGCATGGTGTCCGCAGATCAATGTTCACATGATGTAAGTGCTGAGAGGCTTAAAGAACAGAGAACCTAGAATATCAGAGCTAGGAGGGGCTTTAGAACAGATAACAGAAAATATCAGAAATGAGGAGCTTAGAACATGGAACATCAGAGAGGAGAGTGACTGTAGCATGCCTATAGACGATGGCCTATCAGGGTTAGGAGGGACCCTAAAACTTAATGTAGAGAATTTCATGGCTAGGAGGAACCTTAGAACATGGACTGGCAGAGATGAGATGGATATTAGAACACAGAACAGAGAATGTTAGAGTTGGGAGGAACCTTAATACATAAGAACAGATTGCCAAAGCTGGGAGATGCCTTAGGGTTTTCTGGGCTTCAAACAGCTTTGGGACCCAGCTAGTAGGAAATCCCGCTTTCATATACTTCCAAACTCAGTGTGAGTAATTCTAGGTGTGCTAAGAATGATGTTTTGGTCTGTCTTAGCAAAGGGAAGGGAAATGTTTAAAAAAGGGAAGGTGAGAATTTACAATGATTTAGTTAATTTAGGATCATTCTGGAGGGGAGCAGGCACAGACCTTCCCTCTAACCACCATACATTTTATGGGGTCTGTCTGATTCCCTTGATCTATACTCATCAAACAAGCTGGATATATCCACCCTCCCCCTAGGACACTGAGAGGGGCCACCTCCCTGAGTCATGGAGACTTGGATTCGAATCCTTGCTTTGCCTCTCCTACTGTCTAGGAGCAAGTTAATGACCTTCTTGCCCAACTTTCTGCTTTATAGGTAAGGAAAAGAGGTGAAGCAGGGTCAGATATGCCCAAATGGCCCTGGTGGTAAGTGAAGTCAGGACTCAAACCTAGAGCTTCTAGCTCAAAGTGGGGCAATCTGTCCCTGCCCTCATGACTCCTCTCCAATCTGGACATTGGATTGTCCCCATGCACTGACCAGGACCTAGTCGTGGTGTTGACTCCCTGTAGGGAGAGCAAAGGGAGCAGGGACAAGGGGACCCGCCCTCCAGAGCTTTAATCTCAATGGGAAGAACACCAGCCCTTTCCCACTGTGAATTATACCTTCTATGCTAATAAGAAATGAAGAAACTGGGTTGAATCTAGCAGTAACCAAATGAAATTGCTAAGACTTTGGACTAAGTCCTAACCCAACCATGGAATTAACTCTCTGTTTCTCCTTCTCTGTCCATGTCTCTATCTGAGTGTCTGTCCGTCTGTCTGCCACTCATTCCTGCCTCCCTGCTCCAACATTCGGAGCTCTTCACGTGTAATAAATACTTGATAAACACTCGTTTAGCTCAATGGTGTTCATGCTCCAACTGCCTCTCCCCCTGAGCTCCCAGTTCTGAATGTACTACAAAGCTCTGTGATGTCTTCAGTGGGTGTCCTTTCTCTGAACTGCAGACTGAAGCCCCTCCTCACCTTGTGAGGCAGGTTCATGACTTTCTGTGTCCTCCCCCAGATTTCCAGCCATCTAGTTAGGGTCTGCCCAAGCTCGGGCATTCTCAGTACAGGGTTGAGGGCCCAGAATCACCTACCTCCATGTCATAATGAGACTTAGGGCCAGGCAGGTAGAAATAAAAGCTACACATAGCAATGCTCAGACAAGTATTCTGCAAGCAGGTCTCTTGATTCTGGAGAGACCAATGAGTTGTGAGAACCTTTGAGAAAGAGGAAAAAATTCAACTCTCCCAACCTTTCCCCCAATGCTTCCCCAAGTTCTAGTTTCTCACACGAGGTATTTGGAGGTTCAGAAATATTGCCACATTGCCAAATGGACAGTTTTGTGAGCTGCAAAGCTATGAATTACAGGCGATAAAAATGGTGGCCTTTGGCCACCAGCCTTTGTGAGGAAAGCATCTTGTTCTAACAGAAGACAGAAAGTGAAACTGATATTGTTCATGGATCTGTCTGAGTTATGGCCTCGTCTGGCTTTGATTTCAGCCATCCCTGGCCTGTGGCAGGCCTGTGGGGGCTGTGATCAATTTGGGCCCCAAACTACGGCCATAAATTGCGACCCTTCAAAAATATTTCTTATGATCCAAGGTCCAATACTGGAGAATACCACTGGATTGAGTATGCTGCCTTTGAAAGGATTTCTCCTCTAAAGAAATAGTTCTAAAATATAAGAGGAAAAAGGCAGTGTGACAAAGTAGTTAGGGGTTCACGTCTGGAATCCTGAAGAACTGAGTGTAAGTCCCCACTCTGGCGTATCCTGTTCCCATCTCTGACGTTCTTTGTTCTATGTTCTAAGACCTCTCTCAGCTTACTTTGTTCTGTGTTAAATTCAAACCTGGTGCTACCACTCACTACCTTGGTGGCCTTGGGTAAGCCAATTCTCCTCTTGGTCCTCAGTTTCCTCATCTGTAAAATGAAGGGTTTATGGCAGATGACATCCAAGCTCACTGCCAGCTCTGGACCTTTAATGATTTGTGAAAATATTAAGTGGGATTCATGCCCATGTGTTGCTGGGTTCTGCAAGCTGTGATTTTTTTAGGGATGAACAGTCCGATGTCAGGGTCCCTCACAATTGTAGAAACAAGGATCTCAGATGGCTGGAGCTGGAAGGGACCTGACATCCCCAAGGACAAGCAGGTGTGTCCCCAAGGACATGTGCTGAGTTAGAGACATAGCTGGGGTTTGGGCTCAGTTCTCTGAGTTCTCACTCAACGTTCTAAGCACTGAATTATGCTCCTATTCCTCTGGTTAAGGACGACCTTGGACAAGTCACTTCTGGGACTCAGTTTCCTTCTTTGTAAAATGAGAGTGTGGCACCAGATGGCCTCTACCATCTCTAATTTTCCAATCCTCGACATCCCCCAGTCAATTTTCATTGCTCCATGCTCCATGCTTCATTGGTCTCCAGTGTCCTTCCAGGATATCTCAGTGTTGTCAGTAGCCAAATGGTCTCCTGGAACTCCGATGGGGGAGGGGCTCCTCATCTGCCTAGCCCTCAGACATTCATCCCCTCTTTCCTAGTATACCTTCTCTGAAGGCTGTGGGGTCTCCTCAAGCTGAGCTTCCACCACCCTTCGTAGCCCATAGCTGTGGGCACAGGATTGGACTTGGAGAGAAAGCATCTCATTCTGAACCCTGATGGTGCCCCTTGGAGTCTCTGTGACCTCAAGGAAGTCACTTTCTTACTGGAAGTCTCAGTTTCCTCTTTTATAAAATGGAGGGTTGGAAGGGAATGGAGGGCCTATTCTAGTTCTAAGCTTCCTTTCCCTATGGAGCCATTAGATTCTTACCATAGCATGCCATGTGAAGGGTTGGCATATACACTGAAGGCATTAGCACGCCCTCCCTGTGTGAAGGCTGAGAAGCCTGCTTTTGGGAGGGTTGGGATCACATGTAAGGGAAGTGTTTGGGAGAGAAGGTAGAGCCCATAGAGAATACCTCCTCCTGGTTCTGGCCTGGTAACTGCCTGGTTAGTAGGAGCAGCCTTTTGATATCAACCACGTAGCAACAACTAGGGGTGGGGGCTGAGTGGGTGCATTTTGGCTTCAAAAAGACCCAAACCAGCCATAGCCTACTGTCTTCCACAGTGGCTGGGCTCTAGTGTCTGGATCCCTTTGCTCAGAGTGTTCAGTGAATGATGATGTAAGGAGGGAGGCCATGGGGCCTTCTTCCTGTTGAGTCCTTATGGCCCCAAGAAACCAGCCTTGGTCTTTCATCTCGGTGTCCTTGGTTCTCCGTTCTAGGCAAAGGACTTAGAGACTGATCTTATGAACTTCAAAAGGTCAAGAGAGCGAGTAGCTGGGCTCTCTGGCTTCTGCTCTTCCTGTTACCTGGTTCACTGGCATTGGGCTCCCTGGCATCAGGGATCCCCAGCATCAAGGCTTCCCAGAATCTGGGTTTTGCAGAGCAGGCAAATAGAGAAGCAGAGACTGACCACTGGGAGCGACCTTTGACATCCAGCCTGATGGTAGATGAGACAAGGACTCCTCTCTCCATCCTCATCACTGCATTGGGATATGAACTTGACAGGGCCAATGTTATGTGAGAGCTGAGCTAAGAGTGAGGCCAGAGTCCCCAAAGCCTGAGCCTTGATGGGGAGAGTGGGCCCCTGATGTCTTAGGGAGAAATATTTCTCTTTTCACTGTCATAAATCCTTTAAAGGATAATCCCAGAGATCACTATCCTTTTGTAAAAGCTAATTGACCTTACCCGGATAAATAGAGATGGCTGCTGGTCACTGGTACTTAGCAGTGATGGTCTGTAAATATGCAGATTGGGCTGGAGCTAATGGCATTAGAAAAGAAACACCTGGAGCCCTGGAGTCCCAAGGGGGCCTCACTCTGGGGAGTGGGACCAGCCCAAATATGCCAGATGTGTTTATTCTGGGTGCAAGGCCTATGTCTTTTCCTTCCCTGTTCAGTTCAAATGAGATGGCATGTGGAAAGTGCTTAAAGTATCACACAAATGCCAGCTATATTATCACTGCTGCCTCAACTACCTCAGGGACCAGTTTGAAGCTCTCTGGATGGTAAAAGAGTCACCAAAGTCTCTTCCCCTTTGGAGATTCTGATTTTGTGAGTCTGTCTGCAGCCAAGTCAGTACCTACTAAGTGCTAGACATTGCCATGTACAGCAAAGCTAAACCACGTGCTTCGCTTTCTTTCCAACAGGTTTCTGGGATAGGTGACAGAGATCTTCCTGCAGCTTCCATGACCACTAATTAGCCTGTGTGTGATGCTTTGGTGTTTGATGGTGTGGGTTCTATTATCATCTGAATTTTATAGATGGGGAAAATGAGACGCAAAGAGGCTGATTTGCCCAATATCACATATCCAGTGTTTGAGGCACTTTGGATTCAGCTCTTTCTGCCTCCAAGACAACTCCCCCCATTATGAAGATAGAAATCCCCCAAATCTTCCTGTAAGGTTTCATCATGGGCTCTTGGGAAAGCTAAATAAATAAATTCAAGCTTTTGTAGGAGCTACCCTTGTGAGAGGTCCTGGCCTCTGGACCTGAGCCTGCTTGTGGAGGCCAGCTAAATGCAGCAGGCTCCTTCCTGCTACGCTGGTCCCTTGGAGCTGACCTCCATACCTGTATGAACTCAGAAAACAAAGAAAAAGAGCCCCAAATAGAGCTCACTCCTACAGATCTCCCTCCTGCTTCTCCAGGGACTGTGGAAGAGTGGAGAAAGCAGGGCCAGTAAGTGCAAAAAAGAGCAGAAGTTTTAAGGCTATGTAGAAATTAAAAACAAATTTTATTTTACTATTTGATAAATTTAAAAAATAAATTTTTATTATCTTTTATTTTTGCATCACCTAATTTTCTCCTTGTATCCCTTCCACTCATCTCCTCCTAGAGATCCATACCATAGAACCAAGAATACTTTTAAAAAAAGGCAAAAATCCTCAAAAACTGATCAATAATTAAAAAAAAATATCTAAAAATCAATGAAAACCTTCCACATTTGGAGATCTCTCATCTTGTGAAAGTTGGGGCTCAGGTTCCTCCTTTGAGGCCAGGTTTGTTCTTTGGAACTTTTAACATTCACTTATGATAACATTATTGTAGTCATTGTATACATTGTTTCCTTGGCTCTGCTGATTTCACTTTGTATCAGTTCACATATATCTTTACACATTTCTCTGTACTTATCTTCTTTGTCCTTATAGTATAATAATATTCTATTTCATTCATGTAACACAATGACTTTCCATCCAACAGTTGGTACCACAAAAACTCTGTTATAGGTATTTCTTCTTAACAATGACCTCCTTGGGACATTGGGCCCTAGAAGTGAAATCTCTGGGTACGAACATTTTAATCACTTCATTTACACAATTCCAAATTATTTTACAAAATGGTGATCCTGAATCAGGATTCCACCAGCATCCTGGTGTACCTAACTTCCACGGTCATTCTAGTATTGATTATTTGCATTTTCTGTCAACTTTGTTAATGTTCTAGGTGTGAAGTGAAACCTGCACATTTCTCTTATTATTAGGGATGTGAATAGTTCCCAGCACTTATCACAGTGCCTGACACGTAATAGGTGCTTCATAAATTTGAATTGATTGATTGAGGCGGGGTAGGTGACACAATGTATAGAGTGCTGGGCCTGGAGTCAGGAAGACTCATCTTCCTGAGGTCAAATCTGGCTTTGGACATGACTAGCTGGGTGACCCTGGGCAAGTAAGTTCACTCTGTTTGCCTCAGTTTCCTCATCTGTAAAATGAGTTGGAGAAGCAAATGGCAAACCACTCTAGTGTCTCTGCCAAGAAAACCCCAAATGGGGTCATGAAGGTTGGACTCGACTGAAAGATGACTCAAAAATGACAAAAATTAATATTTTGGAACTTTCATTTATGTTGTTGTTAATAGTTTGTAATTCTTCAAATAGCTGTTCATATTGGCAAATGGTGTTTATTCAGCATATCGATATTTGTAGCCTAGATCTATCTACCCAGATAGATCCATCTGTATATCTATCTCTGTATACGTATACAAATAGATATGGATAGTTAATCTCTCTCTCTCTCTCTCTCTCTCTCTCTCTCTGTCTCTCTCTCTGTCTCTGTCTCTCTCTCTCTCCCTTTCTCTCTCTTTCTTGTTCTCTGTCTCCCATGCGCCCCTCCCACAATACAAAGTCCTTAAATGAAAATACTGATAAATTTTTTTCCTATTTGACCTCTTCCCTTCTGGTTTTAGTTGTAGTAATTTGTTTCTGCAGAATTTTTTCAATTTTAGGCAACACAAATGCTCTATTTTGCCTTTTATGGTTGTCTCTGTCATGTGTTTGGTAAAGGACACCTCTCCTGACTTAACTGTGAAAGGCACATGATTTACACCTCTTCTAATTTGTTGATTCCATATTCTTTAACGTTCAGGTCATGTATCCATTTTGAATTTATTGTGGAGTGTGGTGTAAGGTACTGATCTCAGCCTGATTTCTGCCAAGACTGCTTTCCAGCAGCAGTTCTTATCAAATAGGGAATTTTGCCTTAAGCAATTTACATTTTTGGTTTATCAGACAGTGGGTTATTGCTCTATTAGAGCAATAAACTTTCTTGCCTCTCTGTTCCTCTCAATTCCCAATGGATCTTTCCCAATTCAGTGGTCAAAGAGTAGATATACCATTGGAGGAATTGAATCACATCTATTTTAATGTTACTCTCAAAAGAAGTAACACCAGGAGGCAGAAGGGAGCTGCAGCCAGGTAGAAGGATTACTTAGAGAAGTCCTTAGAGAGGCCAGAAGGGAGTGAGATGAGGTAACTTGATCAGGCATACAAGGACAAGACACATCATTCCCCAGGGCATTTGGTCATTTCCCATCTCAGCACTCATGGAGCACATTTCTAGAGGATCTTCCAGGAAGAGACTCCCAGATGAATGACCAATATTCAGCACTCTTTCAGTCTCCAAACCCTTGATCTCCAGAGTGGAATGGGGAAAGTTGGCCAATATGGACTTGATACAAAGAAAAGACTTTCTAACAAAGAGGGCAGCTGGTGGCTCAGTGGACAGAATACTGGGCATAGAGTCAGCTAAGTTCAAAGCCAGCTCAGACATTTACTATTTGTTTCACTCTGGGCAAATCACTTGACCTCTGTTTGCCTCAGGTTCCTCATCTGTAAAACTGGTGTAATAACAGGGCTGTTGGGAGGGACAAATGAAATAATGATTGTAAAGCCCTTAGCACTTGCTGACACATAGTAAGTGCTACATAAATGCTGGCTATTATGAATTAGTGTTGCCCCAATGTGGCGTGGGCTGCCTTGGGAGCGAGTGGGGTCTCACTCTTTGGAGGTCCGCAGGCAAATGTTGTTCAACCACTTGTTAGGTGTGTCCTAGGAGGGATTCTTTGTTGGTTGTGGGTTGAACTGAATGGTTTCTGAGGGTCTTTTCAATAATGAGATTCTGTGATACTCCGCCAGCCAGAGGGATAAGGCAGCCAAAGGCAACGCAGGTTTGGACTATAAAGTGTTTGGTAAAATTTTACAGAGAAAGATGGTGGAAGATTATGAGCAGTGTTGCCTCATAAACTATGAGAAGCAATGGAGAGGAAAACATGTTTAAGGAAAGCTTGGCAAGATTCCCAACTGAGCAAAGTCATACCAAGGACACTGGAGGATCAAACTGGAGGGAAAACAGCCCCTCAATTGGATGGTCTCTGATAAGATGTTTCTGACCAATGCTTCACCATCAAAGACAATGAAACCGTCCCAATCGGACTATAGCAAGTGAATACCAGACATGCTCCTAGAAGGAGTACAAATGATGCTGAAATTAAGATGGAGAAAGAAGCTAGACTGAATTAAGGATGCATGGAGGACACCCATCCTAGAATTGACACAGTTGTGAGTGTGATAAATGACAGATTCCAAGGAATCTGAAAAAGGAAAGGGTACCAAAGACATGAAAAAAATCTTGGATCATATCAATGTCCAAAAAAAAAAATGTCAACCGAGAGAATTCCAGTTGCTACTGACCTTTATATCTGTTTTCTTATTTCTACATGAAAATAAGTGGAATAATCTTTGTGTACACAGAGAGAACTCTCCATGAATATATAGTGAATGGAAGGTTTTTGTAAATGACATTCTATGGTAGACCAGATTTTTGCAAATTACACAACTGATTGAAAGACTCAGATAATCCAAGATTCTATTGTGCTCATTCTTGTTAACTATTTACAAAAATTGATGGAGTAGACCACCTTGACAGCACAAAAGCTCTCTTCCAACAAGGCATCTCCATGGTTCTGTCAAAATCATACAATAATTTTGGAAAGATGTAATGGAAATAACCACTTTAGGGGCTAGGGCTTCCCTGGCATACCTATGTTCTAAACCACACCTGAATCTGATTCATGATGACTCCATCTTAGAACAATGGTTTTGGATCATCTGTCTCTGCTTTTCAATAGCCAAGGATGACAGATGGCAGCCTGATTGCTTTAGCCATACACTCATGAAGTCAGGAGAATTGATGAAGCTCACTGGATGGACTCCCTGCAGTGCAGTTATGGGAGGGCGTGAACAAGAGTCAACAAAGATGACCCATTTGGGATAGATTGTAAACTGTATCAATGTAGGAAATTTCAAGCTGATGAGATCACAGAGTTGTTGGAGTGTCTCCAGTATTGAACACAGGGGCCTGGCACATAGGGTTGTGTATGTGTCATTAAGCTGAATCCATGAACAGAGGAATGACTGAAACCTGGCCCTCTATTGGCTGGAAGCAGTATCCAGAGAGCAGCAGGGATTGCTTAAAAGAACCTGAGAGCCCTGTCTTGGCAATTGCCTTGAGAATCAGGAAGCCCTGCTGGTGATGGACTTTCCAGGTCCCGCCATCACCTCTGAACATTTCCCAGCAGCCCTTCAGGGCCCAGCCCAGAGCCCAACCCCTGGGAGGAACCAGATAGAGATAAGCATTGTACCAGATCCCCAAGCACTGTGCAGGCCCTGAGGGGCTGATAGGTGGTCTTCAAGAGGGAGGATCATTTGACTTTATTACTTCTGGCCCTGAGTTGGAATGAGGAGCTCATAAAAAGGCAAAGTGACTGAAGCCTGGAATGGCAAACCTGCTTTGAATAATAGTTGGCATTTCTATAGAGCACCTCAACATTCACAAAACCCTTTACTCATATTATCTCATTTGATTCTCACAACAGCCCTCTGAGGTGAACCTGAGTTAGGTTAAATGACTCACCCAGGGTCATACCACTAATAAATGTCTGAGGTCAGATTTAGACTCAGGTCTTCCTGCCAGGGAACTGAAAGGGGGGATGGACAAGGCAAGGTTTGGCACCAAAGCTCACAGGGTTTGTAGAACTTTTGTTCAAGAAGTCAATTTCACAAAGAGAATTCTAGCAATTTGGAATGGGTTTTCTTGGGAGGTATAGAGTTTCCAGTCACTGAAAGCATTCAAGCTCAGAGTAGATGGCCAATCATGAGAGATTTTAGAAATTTGGACTAGAGGTCCTCTCTTCCCTCAGAGTCTATGGACCTGACAGTAGCATATTAGGGCTCCCTTTATGAGGGGTCAGAATTGGGTAGTAGAAAATACCCTGCGTAGCCTGAAAGTAAAGAGACTTGGGTTTTCACTTCAGCCCCACCCCTGCCATGTTGTTTGATATTAGACAAGTCATTTCTCCAATCTGGTCTCAGTTTCCTCTTCTGGAAAATGGGTGGGTTGGACTAGGTGGCTTTTAAGGTATCTTAAAATTCTGATATTTTTTGATGTTTCCATGAATAAATCATCCTTGATCAGAATCTCAATCAGGTTTTATTTTATCTTAAGATTTGTGATTTTATCTTAATTTCACATATCTATGGCACTTTTATGTTTAACAAAGAGTTTTAATTTCTCAACTTATT
The DNA here is from genome assembly GCA_023548195.1 of Bettongia penicillata ogilbyi. Lineage (NCBI taxonomy): Eukaryota > Metazoa > Chordata > Mammalia > Diprotodontia > Potoroidae > Bettongia > Bettongia penicillata. The sequence goes on from JAJHZJ010001065.1 coordinate 1,693,588, forward strand.
TTTTTTTTAGTTTTTCACTATTTAATACATTTTTACTATTTGAGAAATTTTAAAAATAAATTTTGCATCTTTTGTTTTTACATCACCTAATTTTCTCCCTGTATCGCTTCCTCCCATCTCCTCCTAGAGAGTAATTTCATAGAAGAAGGAATACTTTTAAAGGAAAACAAATTGGAGAAGAGGCCAAAAAGTCAGCAAAGGCTGATTACATACATAAAAAAAATCTGAAAACCTATGGAGACCTTCCACAATTGTGGATTCTCACCTTGTCAAGGGAGAGGGGCTCATGGTTTCTCTTTTGGGCCAAATTTGTTCTTTGGAATTTTGTAACATTCTCTTACGATCCGTTGCTTTGTGGCGGTTGTTTCTGGTTACATTGTTGCAGTCGTGGGGTGTCCTTCGTTCTGCTGACTTCGCTTTGTCTCAGTTCACGTATGTTTTTACACTTTTCTCTGCACTTATCACATTTGTCTCTCATGGCAAGTAATATTCTATTTCATTCGTATACCACAATTTTTTCTTAGTCATTTCCCAACTAATAGGAGTCTACTTTGTTTCTACTTCTTTGGGTAATTTCTTCTTGTCAAGGCAAGGTTTGGTATGCCATTTTACAGCCTGAGGACATTGAGGCTCAGAGGGTTTATAGAAATTCTGTTCAAGGGGCCCACTTCACAAGTAAAAGCTAAGCATGACATGGTTGAGTGAGTGGAAGGCAAGCTTAATACACCCCTACAATGTGAAATGGAAGCCTAGAAAGTGCCAATGTGAGCTCGGGCTTGCATGAAGGGCTCTGGCTTCCAGGGTTACAATCACTGACTCCACAGCCCTCTCTCTTGGTCAGAACATGCACATGTGGGTGCATATTGTTTACTGAGGATATGTCTTTACACCATTGCTCTTTCATCCCTTTCAGCTTCCAGCTTGAAGACAGACCTGAGTTCAAATCTGTTCTCAGACACAACAACTGTGTGATCCTCAACAAGACATTAGTTCTCTTTGAAGAACATTTTCTACAAGTTTGGGGTGAAAATAGCACCTCACTCTCAGGACAGCTGTAAGGATCAAATGAGGGAATATTTGTAAAGCATTTTGTAAACCTGATGACCCCCAGAAGGGTATCTTCACCTTTTTATGCCTCAATTCTTGGGCATCAGTCCGGCAAAACCTCTGGATTCCTTCTTAGAATCATGCTTCTAAATGCACAAAACAAAATATGGAAGATTATAAGAAACTCCAATTATAGTATTGAGAGAATGATCAAAATTATTAAAAAACCTCTCAAGGTCGCAGACTTCAGTTTAAGAGCTCCTGCTCCAGAACAACGCTGGGTACGGTTATTGGAATGGCTTCTTGGGCAGGGAGGGGTCAGACGAGCTGCCTCCGAGATCTTTTCCAACTTCTGTGCCCAGAGTTCCAGTGACTGTGCCGGGGGGAGGTTGGAACTCCACCCCCCTTACCAAGCTCAGGGCTCTTTTCTGGCCCTGCCATGCTGCCTTGATGGCTGATTGACGGTTAAATTGATTTCCCCCTTAGTTTTTGCTGGGTCTTATCTTTTGCTGACTCTCCCCTTTTATCCTTGAGGCATTCTCATTCCTAATCAAGCCGTTGCCACTTTGTAATGGTCCAGTCCTGAGAGGGGAGGGATTTTTCTGGAATCTCAGGGATCCAACTTGATAGCTGCTGACCATGTTCAAAGCCTTCCCACCTGACACAGAAACAATGATACCAAAAGGCAGGTTTGATTTCAGGAATCTCTTGGAGATCCCCAAATCTGCTTTGCAACCCCTGCAGGGTTGCCCAGAATCTGGGCACCAACTTCTCCAGGAGTCTCTTCAGTTAAACTCAGTGTGGGTTAGCAAAGCTAATGAGAAGAAGCTGCCAAGGGCACCAGGACTCTGACTTGGGCTTCTGAGAAGCATTATGGAAAGCCAAGGCCAATTCCTCAATGTGATGCTGGCGGAGGGAGGTTGGAGTGGTGGGGTGGGGCTAAGATGCTTGGAGCATCACATCCCAGATGTGCAGAGTGAATCCTGAGAAGCAATGGAGCCCAACCCCTTTGTTTTACACTTGGAGAAACTGAGGTCCAAAGAGGACAAGAGACTTTCCCAAAGTCACACAACTGGATTTGAACCCACCTAGATTCCCGGGGAATGGGTGATGGGGGGAGAATCCTTAGCTTCCCTCACAACATATCAGATATGGAAAGGAGGATCATTGATTCTTGACCTTGCTTTAGAATTGCATGGTTGGCAGAGCACATTCTTCCAAACAAGCCAGTGAAGGAAGCAGCTTCATGGGCAGTGGAGAAAGGCTGAATCTGGCACCAGGAAGACCTGACTTCAAATCCTGCCTCACACCCTTATTAGCTGTGGAACTCTAAGCAGGTCACTTAACCTGTCTGTGCCTCAGTTTCCTCCTCTCTAAAATGGGAATAATCACAGCACCTCTGTTCCCAAGGTTCTTGTGAAGATGTGAGAGTTCTCTCCTGGATCTCCATCCTTCTTTCTTATAAGGAATGACAGTGCCCTGAGTCCTTTCCTCCTCTGCTTCCACCTTCATAGGGCCAAAGGAGCAGAGGTTTCGAGCTGGAAGAGCCCTCAGAGGTCACCTAGTTCACTGTCCTCCTTTAACAAAAGAGGAGGAAAAGTCTCAGAGAGGAGGATGATGACTGCAGGTGAGACTTGAATCTGGGTTCTATGAAGTCTCTCTTCAATCCCACACACCTCCTCACCTCTGGGCAAGCCCACCAGCCCCGCTTCCTGCTTCCAGTCTCTCTTGTCTCTAATCTCCTTGCGCTAGCGTTCAGATTGATCCTTGTAGCTGTGCCTCCAGTTAAGCTATACTATATGTTCCTCCTAGCACTAGGCCTGGAGTGTTCTAATTTTGTGTTTGCCTTTGCCTTCCCCATTCTCTTTGCCAGAAAGGTTTTTCACACACTTAGCCAGAGGCCATAGGGTATAGAATCAGAAGGAGCCATCAAATCCAACCCCCTCATTTTAGAGTAGAGGGAATTGAAGGCCAGATTCTAGCATGGGCTCTAAAGCACCCTCTCTGTGAAGGAGTCACCCTTCATCAGGCTCTGTGTGTTTGTGTGTGTGTGTGTGTGTAATTGGATGGGATACCTTTAGGTCCTTTATGGTTCCAAATCCAGGATAGTTCTCCTCTCCCCATCCCCAACTCTTTCTCCAGCACCCACGGGGGCTGCTCTCTGGTCAGTTTCCTTATGTGTTTAATTACACTGACTGGGATTGGAAAAGAACCTTAGAACCCTCGTTAGACAGGAACCGTGGGGGGAGACACCACAGGTGAGGTTGTCTCCATCTTACAGAAGAGGAAACAGTTCTGGGAGTTTAAGTTAATGTTTCTTGTACCTTGGGCTGTCTTGGGGACTAATGGATTATTCTAAGCAGGCACTTGTCTGATTCCTTCCTCTCCTTGTCTCACATGTGTCCTTTTTCCTTTCCTCCCTCCTCCCTTTTTGTATTCCTTCCTTCTTCCCTCCCTCTTTCCTCCCTTCCTTCTTCTCTTCCTTCCTCCCTCCCTCCCTTCCTTTCTTCCTTCCTTCCTTCCTTCCTTCCTTCCTTCCTTCCTTCCTTCCTTCCTTCCTTCCTTCCTTCCTTCCTTCCTCCCTTCCTCCCTCCCTGCCTCCTTCTTCCTCCCTCCCTCCCTCCCTCCCTCCCTCCCTTCCTTCCTTCCTTCCTTCCTTCCTTCCTTCCTTCCTTCCTTCCTTCCTTCCTTCCTTCCTCCCTCCCTTTCCACCTGTCTTCCTCAGGTGATCCATGATGTGGGAGGACTCTGAGAGTAAGGCATTGATCTGTAATAGAAGGTTCTGGATGGTCAGACCGAACACAAGCTGACGAAGTAATGCTGAGGCTGGGATGGCCCTGTTGACTTTGTTTTTTCCCTGCTGTGCTGGAAAACAAAAGAGGATCCAAGAAGGGGCAGACCCGCTGGCCTGAGCTGGTTAGAATGGTAACAGGCAGCAGTGGGAGTAGAGAGGTTCACTTTTTTTGCGGGGGTGGGGGGGGGTAGGAGCTTCCATTTTCTCTGCCAAGAAGAATGGCCTTCATCCTTGAAATGATGGAAGACCAGGGCCACCTGTTCCTGTCCCCTAGTGTCAGTCCTGACCTCCCCCTCCATGGATGGGAGACCTTTGCTCTCTTCCCCATGGGACCTCTTTGTTTAGGAGGCAGGCAGTCTGGAGCCCTTGGGATTGGGGGGCTGCATGTGTGGAGGAGAGATTAATTTAGGGGGTGGGGGTGGAAGGGGGTGTCTTCCAGGACACAGAAGCCACCCTGTAGAGGGAGCAGCCTCCTTCTCTCAGGACCACATGATTCAGAGCCCGAAGCTTCAGAGCTCTCAGAAGGGAAACAGGACAGCGAAGGCCACGTTGGCAAGTGCTTTGCTCACAGTCCTAGCAGTTCACTGACTGAGTCTAAGCCAGTTCTTTGGATTTCAGCTCTGTTCCTTGTCTACTTGTGGCGTGTGTTCAGGAGGCCTAGCCCCTCTGGGGTGAGGGCTGCGCATCTGTCTGTGATGTCCACCTTCACCAAACTCTCACCTGTGGCTCTGAGAAGCTATAGAAGGTGCGGTGACCACATGCAGTGAACCATTCCAACAGGCAGGCCCCCCCAGGCTGAGGGGAACCAGTGAGCCTCAGCCCTGTGTGTGTCTACCCCAGACACGTGAAAACTCCCCCTGCAGAATGGGCAGATGTGAATGATTTTGTCTGTGGTCATGAAGGCGGCTGAAGCGGGCTTGTGGAGCACATGGGCTTGGTCAGGTCACCCGCTGTGTCCCAGCCCATCACCACTTGTAATCTCGCCATTGGGCTTGGCTGACTCTGGAGGAGGGTGAGGCGGACCACCCTATGCGAATCGGCCTCACTCCCATCCAGTTCACAGACAAGTCAAGACATCGGCCCATGATGCCATTTGTCCTCTCTGACACGAAGGACCTACGTATAAGACCCTGGACCCTTAACTGCCCCGGGCCTCCACAGCCTTGCTACACAGTGGAATGGGCCTTCTGGTCCCCTTGGACAAAGTATTTATGAAGCACCAACTATGTGCTGGGTCCTAAAAGAAACAAGTAAGACAATCTCCTACTCTCCTCCAGGAGCTTGCATCAGAGGACAACCCATATGGGGAGCTGGAAAGTGGGGGCAGGGAGAGCACCCCAAGGGGCAAGGTGAGGAGGTGAAGTCTGGAGTGTGGGTGGAGCTATCAGTGAAGTGAGCATGGCTGGGCCCCTCCTGCCATGGTGGTCCAGGATAGGATTGCATGGAACTGAGAGTGGCCTCCAGGCACAGGCATCTCCAGGGCAAGGGAGAGAAGTCCAGAGAGTGGGGTCATAGGTGAGTTGTGAGCAGAGCTCATCCAAATCCAGCAGTGTTCCTGCATTTAGAGCCTGCCGAATCAGCCCCTCTTCTCCATGCCTGGTCCAGGGCACTTTCCTTTCTCTGTTTGTTCAGTCTGGGTAGTCACTCACTTTTCTCCAGATCCTGACAGTAAAGTGGAGGAGTGTTAGCTAGATAATCTGCCAGAGCCCTCCCCTTTCTGACATTCAGTGTTCTAGGTGTTAAGGTCCTCCCAGATCTGACATCTGTATTCTGAAGTCCTTTGAGCTCTGATGCTCTCTGCAGAGTCCTGGAATTTTCCTGGCTGCCCCTTCATGACCCAATGAACAAAACAGAGGGGGGGAATCAGGAGATGCCATATTATCTTTTAACCAGACAAGAGCATCATTACTACAAGATTCCTCCAGGTTATCATTTCGAATTTAGCTAACTTCCTCCTCAGGGACCATCCCAAGGAAATATCTCTCATGAAATTGTTCTTGGAAGGCATCCAAGCCGGGACATGCATGCTCTGCCCTGGAGGGATGAAGGACTGGAAGTTTTGCCAAGTTAATAAATGTGAATGTGCCCATCATGTCAGAGTCGTTGTGTTGGAAGAGTCAGAAAGAGCCGTATCCATCAGTGTCCGGTCATGCCCTGCATTGGGGAGGCCTTCATGCTAAAAGGGGCTGCTCAGAGTGGGGTAGTGGTGGGAGAGAAACAGGCTGAGGAGATGCATCCCAGGTGCCTTGATTAAGACAAACCTTCCCTGCAAGTGACCTACAGCATCCTGTCCCTGTCTCCTTGTTCTTGGTCCTGCTTCTTGGGGCTTGAGTACAAATCTCATTGATCCTCCATAGGATGGTCCTCCAGCTAGTTGGCCTCCATACCCCTCTAAGGTCTGCTCTTCCCTGGGCTCAGAATTTCCAATCTTCACATGGCAGCAACTGTCACCTCCTCATCCTGCTTACTCATTCATTAAATATCCTTCTTTAATGAGTGGGCTTAGAACTGAACCCAGTGGATTCAGCCCAGTTTGGTAAATACCCTATGTCCACTGGTCTGCAACTGAGGATCTTTGTTCCCAGAGAATGTGGGGTAGTTGCCAGCTAGAACTATTGCCATGGGTAATTCTGGGCCCAGAACAGGTCCTTCCAGTGTGAATGACTTACAAGGTCCTTCCCTGCTCCACATCTCAGCTTTCTCCTTTGTCTGATCAGCACACTAGGACTTTGGGTACCAATGGTCCCTTGAGGTCAAAGTTCTCGGACAGAATCCTGGGCTCTGACTAGCCACACAAAGGTTGTCTCCCCTTCCATGTGTGTCTCTCCCTCCTCCTTTTCCTCCTTCTTTGCCTAAGGATCAAGAGGTAGATTCAAGTGCATTCTTGGACATGTAATGACCACGAGACACAGAGTAAGGAATTTTTCCTCTTAGAACTCTAGGAAGTGTACGCTGGGCATAAACATCTCAGCCCTCTTAGCCTCAGGGCAGAGAAGCCGCTCCTGCTCCTGACTTTGGCAGAGAGTTTGCTCCTCCAGAACTTCCTCTTATCTATGAAGTGACCGGTTCAGGCCCTGTCCCCATCCCCAGAACCCAACATTGGGCCAGGCACACAGTTGGTGTTTGATCATGCTTATTGTATTGAACTGAATCGAGCTCCAGTGACTGATCTCAGAGCCCTGAGAAGAAATTCATACTGAATTCATTGGCCACCACCAGTTTTCTAAATTCCCTATGTCTGGTAGGATGAAAATAGTCATTTCTTCATTCTCAAAACCCAGTTAGGAATTTGGGAGTGCATCCACGAGGGAGATGTCAGCCTAATGAGCAGAAGCCATGGTGAGGTTCTTGATCCGCTCCTACTGACTTTTTCCAAAGTTTTCCAAAAAAATGTACCACCTTGTGCAAAGCAGAGGGAAGGCCCCAAGGAATGACGGCCTGGGGCTCATTTCATCTCATTACCAGTAAGGTATTGAGTTCATGTTGCTAAGTTGTTCATGGGACAATCTGAGACAAACTTGATATCAAGGAGTTCCTAGTAAGGAACAAGGGAATGAACCAGTTTTCATCCAGCATGCCCTGCTCTTCTACCAATGCTGGGATCTCCTTCCAGGTCAGTGACCTGGGGCTTGGGTTTGTATCAGAGTCCTGAATGTTGGGTGGGTACCAGGCACTTATATATGGCATTTGGGAAATGAGACCTTGCTTGGAAGCCCACTGAAGCCACCCTGGTACCAGGGGTAGTCGAGGTGGGGAACACAAGTTTGAATTTCCATTCATCATCTATAATCATGGCCCTGTAACCCTGGCAACATCATTTGGTCTCCTTTGGCCTTAGTTTCCATGTCTTTGAAATGAGAGGTTGGAACTAGTTTACACTTCACTTTAATTTTTAATTCTGTCCTATGCCCTTCACTCTCCCAGCTCTAACAGTCTGTTATATGTCCTCAGACAATCTACCGTCTAAGTCAGAGGTTCAAGGATTCCCCTCTCCCCCAGTGCTAGCACTCATCAAGCAATGGATTGATGGACAAACATTTGTTAAACACCTACTATGTGTGAGGCACATGCTGGGCACTGAGGCTACAAAGACAAGGGTAAAATCCTTTCCTGTACTTAAAGAATTTAAAGTTTAGCCAGAGGAGACATGCATATAATATCATATAAAATGTAATTAAAGATAATGAAATATGATCTAATAATATAATACAATATATAGAAAGCTAGGTGGTGCAGCATGAGGTACTAGGGTACAGCATGAAGAGATAGACATGACTGAAATGGCTAAACAGCAACACGTGACACAATATGATATGATAGGACACAATATAACACAACACAATATACATGATGTGATATAGCAGCATAATATGGGATACAACCCAATACAACAGAATATGATGCAATATAATACTAATATAATATGATATGCTATCCAACATGCACTTATATAACACTTACTATGTACCAGGCTTGGTGCCAGTTGCTTTAATAATCTTCCCTCATAGCAGGAACTGAGTTATTGAGAGCTGAGAGCTGAACTCCGGTCTTCCTGACTCAGGCCCTTAGCTCTATCCACTGCATCACCAAGTGCCCATTCTATAATGTGTACTATTCAATGGCTGCCAGGTGGTGCAGTAGAGGGCATGTTGGACGTGGGGTCCAGAAAGACCTAAGTTCAAATCCAGCCATAGACTGTGATCTTGGATAAGTAATTTGACTTCTCTTGGCCTCAGTTTCCTCATCTCTAAAATGGGGACAATGATAGCACCTGGCTTATAGGGTCGTTGTATCATCTACGTAAAGAGTTATGTAAACCCCAAAGCTCTTGTTGACATTGTAATTGTTGCTATTATTAATATCACATCACCTACTAGCTGGCCATGGCAAATCTTTTGTGATCCTAGCATCCTACGACACAAAGAGAACCATAAGCTTTCTGGGAATTCCAGATGGACTTCTCCTCTCCAAAGGCATGGCAGGGTGTAGACACTCTGCAAAGGAGGAGGCCTTCCAAAGAAGAGAAAGTGGGTAGAACATTACTGGGAGTACAGGACTGGAAAAGAAGAAGGTCCAACCATGCAGAGAGACAGAGGCATGGCAGGTGGGCAGCCAGGGGGCTCCCAGGACCCCAACACATCAGGTAGACCTGCCGGGGGAAATGGGCAAAAGAGCGGATGGGACATCATCTGAATCAGAGGAAGGGCTCCTCAAATCATGACTTCATGGGGTTATTGGAATATTGGGGAGGATAATCTAGTACAACACAGATCTGGGTTGGATTGTTTTATGTTATCATTCTAGGGGAGATGTAGTCAGCTCCTAATTCCTGAGGACTGCCAGGATTCCCTAGCTAGAGAAGTACCCTGTTCAGGCCTCCGTCTGGGCATCCAGGTGCTTGACTGACAGTTCTGCCCTGTGGTCCAGATTCCGGGAACCCCAGGGGTTCCTGATGGTGATGGAAGACCATGTGGTCTCTGGTGGTTCCACCATCAATCTTCACTTAGGGAAGAGAAGCTGGGGGAGATCTGGGGGGGCAGGCTCTGTGCTCCTCCCCACATGCTTTTCACAGCAAGGAGCACAATTCCTGTCCCCAAGGAGGGCATTTGTCACTCCCAGAAAACCAGAAAGTTCTGCACCAATAGGGAGGATTTCTTCAAATATTTGGAATTCAGCCTGAGCCCCATTCCTAGTGCCACTGACAACAATAGTTTCTATTTCTGGAACACAACCCAACAGCCCTGGGAAGAAAGGGGTCCAGAATTAGGAGAAAACTGAAGCTCAGGTAGAGGAAGCCATTTGCCCAGGGTCACCCTTCTGCTTGGACACATTAGGGATAAGACTGAAGACCTGGCTCTTAGGTCCTTCCCTCTACTTTCTGTTTCTCTAGTTAATTCATTAATTAGGTAAATTACTTTGTTTCAAACCCAGATCTTAATGATCTATATGCATTTAAACCACTTTTGAACTCTGTGCATGTGTGTATGCAGCACCCCCTTTGGGGGAACTTGTCCAGAACGCTGCACAGGCAGGTTATGTTCCCAGAGTATCCTCTTCTCTCCCCAATGTTCTAGGGGTAACCTGAGAGTTACCACACCGTGTGCTCCCTAGTGTCCATCAGCTAGGGCCACCTCCAGCCGTCCTGATTGATAACTGACCACTGGACCTAGATTGCTTTGGAGGAAAAAGTGAGACTGTTAACTTTGCACAGCCCTCTCATACCCAAATCACATTCACTTGCAAGTCATGCCATCATCTCCCTGCTGCCATGGTCCTCTTTGAGAACAAAGGACAAACCACACAACCTGTGAGCAATTTCGACTGATTTTTTTTCTAAAAGGGATATTTACTGAAAAAAGTATAGCGAGAACAATAGTTACAAAATAATCCCATGAGCCCCTATCCTGGGTGTTACACCGTATCAATCAACCAGTTGACATCAATTACCTTTTACAAGAGGGATATTTACTAAGAACATGTAACAAGAAGAGTAATTACCAAACAATTCCTCTAACTGGAGGCATATTATTTCCTTATATAGGCAAGGTTTCTGGAGAGCACAGGCTTAAATTTTAGTTCATGTGACCAAGAGGTAAATTCACAGATTATTGAAATCCTTTTCTCCCTTAGAGATTCTAATGCTCATTTTTAAAAAGAGACCTTGGGCTCCTAATTGCACAACCCAGGCTACTACCTCCCTACAGCTGCTATATTCTCATCCTTTCTGAGGACTTTCTATCCCTCCTTCCCTTTCACTGATTCTAACCCTAACCTTTTCTCCTTTCTTCTCTCCTCCCCTTTCTCCTTTCTTTCTTCTTTCTTTTCTCCTGTCTTTCCTTTTTCTCCTTGCCTTTCTTTTTCCTTTCCTCTCTTCCCATTCCCTCTTCTCTTCCTCCCCTCCTTCCTTCCTTTCCTTGAATCATTACATACAGAGTGTAATAGGACAGTGGTCTTCCAAGTGGAAGACCCAGGAGGAATATGGCTGGTGCCAAGAGGTATGTAATCAATTAATCACCCCCTAGTAGGGGCTGGCAGGAAGAGAAGTCTTGTTCTGGTCTCCCCATGCTCTATCCCCTAACACTCCCTCACTTGCCCCTTTGCAAACTCCTAATCTCCCTCCTACTGAGTCCATCAGAGCAGTTATAACCTGCTTGCTACTCAGGCCCCAGCAGTCCCAGCTAAAGGGAGCAATTGCTCATCCCCCAATCTCCCAAGCACCCCTGTCCCCTGTGTCTTGGGGTGTCTCATGGCTGTAGCAGGTGCTTTGTGAATAGTGTCAGTGCTCTTAAACAATGAGTGAGAGGCTCCCCTCTCTCTCGTTTCCTTTGAGTGGGACAGAGAGAGTCATCCAGGATGACGAGGCACAGAGGGGCTGAGACTGATGATGTCATTACATTATTTCCCCACCTAACCCTCCTCTCTCCCAACCTTCCTATATTGTTGAGGGTGCTCCCATCCTCACGGTCCCCCAGGTTCTCAGTCCAGGCATCATCCTTGATTCCCACTATCTCTCACTCAATGGATCCCATCTGTTGCTAAGGCCCACTGATTTTACCTTTGTAACGTCTCTTGCACACACCCCTTTCTCAGACACCTCCCAGCCAGACCATTTCAATGACTTGCTGGTGGGTTTTACTATCCTTAGATCTTCCCTCACTCTTATTAATCCTCTATTTAGTCACTGAAGTGATTTTCTTAAAGTCCAGGTCACACTCCTGCTCAGTAAGCAACAGTGGCTCCCGATCACCTCCAGGGTTAAATATGATTTCATCTTTATCTTGTCCTTTTACAGTGTCTATTTTTCTATAGGCCTGACTATGGGCATCATCATTACTACAGCAATGCATGCATATGCTTTAGAACTAATGAATCTCCATACATGGGGGCAGAGCTTCTATCAACTTTTCTTCTGATAGGGGTGAGTTGGACAAAAATATCAGGGGTCGCCCTCACTAGACAGGGGCAAAGATCTATGATGCAGAGCTGGAGAGGTCCTTTGGGATGTGCAAGCCAACATGGTCATCTCAGGAGGCTCAGAGAGATGGAGTCACACAGCTAGTCAGCCTCCAAGCCAAAGGTCAAATCTCAACTTTTCCCAGAACACCTGCCTCACTCCTCATTCCCAGGGTCTTGTCAGGATGCTGTGGGAAGCCAAATCAATTGGTCAATCAATTGTCATGTATTTCTTGAGCACAGGTTTCAGCATCTGGCTAAGGTCTGGGGATAGGGATGGAGTAGGGACTGGATCTCTGATTTCACTGCAGATGCAAAGATAAAAGAGACAAAGTCTTTGTCCTCAAGCAGCTTGTGACCTGTTAAGGAGGAAGGGGATTTCTATTAGTGTGGGGGGGATCAGGGAAGGCTTCTTGGTGGAGGTGACATCTGAGCTAGCCTTTAGAGGCCAGGTAGAATCCAGTAGGGGAAGCCTGGGATGCAGGTAATTGTAAGGGGGATGGGGAAGACATTTTTGGGCAATGACCGCTTTGTGCAAAGGTACAGAGCTACAGGGAGGATTATTATGAGGGATAACATTTTACAAAGTACTTTTCTTATAATAATCCTCAGAGGTAGATAGTATAAAGATCTTCATCACCATTTTATAGACATGGACACTGAGGCTCAGAGTGACAGTGGGACTGGCCCATGGTCACATAGGTAGTAAGTGTCAGAGCCAGAATTTGAACTAAGGACTATGGGGTCCCGGTCTACCTCCCTTTTCCACTGCAGTATGGTCTTTATTTTTCCATTTTACTCCCCTCAGTACAATCTGTGATCAGCTTTATTAACTGACTGGCTGTTCCTCATCCACAATGCTCCATCTCCCTTTGCATCATCACACTGGGCATGCTCCAGCCCTGGAATGCTCTCCCTCCTCACTGCCTTCTCCTAGAGTCCCTGACTTCTTCCAAGACTCAGCTCAAATCTTATCATCTGCAGGAGGTTTTTCCTGGGTCCCATCCCCCCTCCTCCATCCCCCACTACTAGCACTTTCTCCTCTGAGATCACCTTCCACAAACTCTTTCTCTCTTATACATAAATATTTAGTTACATGCTGTCTCTTCTACTGAAATGAGAGTGCCTTGAGGACAGAGATGATTTGTTTTTCTTTCTATGTTTCCCTGGCAGCCCTGTGCCCAGCACAGATCAAGGACTTAATAAGACATTTTTTGATGGGCTAACTATGGGAGATTTATGGCAAGACAGGGATAAGAACTGCTTGGTACAAGGAGTGGAGGGTTTCTGGTCCACGTGGTGGTGAGAAGACTCTTACTCAGGAAATCTCCAATCCAGAAAAATGCCATGTACTTCCTATTTCCCAAATGACTCCCATCTCAGGGGTCTCATCTGAGGCACTCAAGAGAAACCCTCTTATCCTTATTTTGCAGAAAAAGTAAACTAAGGCACAGAGCAACAAAGCAGGTTGCCTAAATCCGTAGAAATAGCAGCCGGGGTGAGTGAGACTAGCATCCAGACCCTAGAGTCCTGAAATTAAAACTGAAAGGATACTTAGAGGTAGCCTTCCCTTCACGGATAAGGAAAATAAAGCTCCAGAGCTGAAATTATTTAGGGAGTTCACACAGGTCATTGAAGCAGAGCTGGTCATGGCCCAGGTTTTATGGCATCAAATCCAGAGCTTTCCCCTCACTGTGTCCCATCCCTGAGCCCTGACCATCTCTCCCTGATGTGGTCAGCAGCCATGTTGGGGAGGTTTGACTGTGAGACAGCTGCTCATTTTGTGGCTACATGTTTTCCACTATACTTTTCTCGAATCCTGAAACTGATGTATTCTTGAAGCTCATTTGAGTCCATCTGATCATAGACCTGGAGCTGCACAGGACTCTCAAGGGCAGCCTTCAGGGATTTTCACAAATGAGGAGACCAGGGAGAGGAAGGGACTTGGCCCCCATATATTAAGCGGCAGTGCTGGAAGTGGAGGCCACGCCCTTGGATCCCAGAGTCAACCCTCTTTGTTGTCCCCTTTCCCTCGCTGACCTTTTCATTCTGACAGGGCAGAACCTTGATTGGGAAGAATCTGGCTGTCTTTGTGTTTATCAAGGAGGGACCTGCCAATGGCACGGCCTGGTCCCAGGGCTCAGGGAATCTGGATGCTGCTGCTTCCTGGGTCTTGCCATAATTAACTCCCAGTGTCTGCTGAGTGAGCATATGTGTACAGAGACTTCCGGCTTGGCAGATGTCTGAAATGCAGTGTTCCTGGGGCCACAGGGGACGCAGAGATGGGGCGGGGCTCATTTTCCTGCTCCTGGAGAGGGAGGGGAGAGTATCATTTCTCCTTAAAATGATTTATGTAAATGGGGAGGCTCGAATTCTTCAAACCTAGGAGCTAAATGCACCTGTTGAAGGCAGCTTCCAGTTTCCCAGGTATTTTGGCATTGAATTTTCCCCATTAGGAGCATGATTGACACCGTGGTCCTTACAATAACACATGATTAGAACTCGGCAAATGGCAATTATGGACAATGGAAACCAGATGTGGCGCGGAATCTGACTCTGCCGGCTTCTCGGTGAAATAGATGAATTTTTAAAGGAGAAAACCGCAGCTATTACTCAGCCGGACGGTCCAGGAATTAATGACATGATAGCTAAATCATATATGGTTGAAAATAATGATTAACTTAACCTATCGAGATAAGCTAATGAAAAACAGGCTCGTTTGAAAATTAAGGATATGTTGTCTTCGATATATTTTATCGGTACAGTAATAACCAAACCAGACCTGGTTTTATGTCTCGTCAGCCCCAAGTCTTATGAACCAATATTAAAAGCAATCTTCTCAGAGCAGTTCGGCTGGGGAGAAAGGGAATGACACACGCTGGTTTTTGTTGGCTGGGCAGAGTTTTTAGCGTGCCTGAAATAAATCTCTTTTAAATATATATTTATTGTTCCGAAGGACAGTTAACAATGTTTTATGCTAAATTACTCTGGGACTGTAGATTGTTTTATGGACCGGTTTGGCTCAGAAGCTAAGTGAGAGACTTCTGGGCAAGTCTGCATGCAAAGGGCAATCTCTTGGGTCCCGAAGCCTGGAATCCACTTCCTGTCCCATCTCTGCATCCCTCTGTGTCCTTGGGCAAGCCCCTTCCCGTCTTGGGGTGTCAGTTTTTTTTTCTCTGTCCAATGAAAGGGTTGAACTAGATGGTCTCTGAGGTCCTTCCCTGTTCTGGCATCCTACATTCTAAAGAATGTGCATTTTTTCTCATTTGTTCTCTCTTGCTCTGTTTCTATGACTCTCTCTCTTTAACCCTTCTCTTCTTCCCTCCTTTGCTCCTATTTTCTTTGCACCTTTCTATGTATATATATTTTTCGGTCCCTCTCCAGTCCTTTCTCTCTCATTCTCATTTTGTCTCTCCTCTTTTCTCTCTGTCTCTTTCTCTCTCCCTCTCTTTTTTCCTCTCCCTCCTTTCCCTCTTCTCTCTCTCTTTTTCTCTCTCCCTCTTTCCTTCTCTGTCTCTCTCTGTTTTTCTCTCCCTCTTTTTCTTTCTTTCTCTCCTTCTCTTTTCCCCCTTTCCCTTCTCTTTCTGTCTCCTTCTTTCTCTCTCTCCTTTGTTTTGTTCCCTTTGCTTTGTTTCCTATTCTTTAAGGCCTCCAGCTCTCTGCACATTACACCTCAGTCTTCTCCTCTATGGAAAATTTATAGTTAAGGGATGCATGGTACAAGAAAAGGGGGAAGGTTTGTGATCTGTGCGGTGGAGGGAAGATCCTTTCCTACAGAATCCTCAATCCAGAAAGCACTAAATATTAGTTGGTTCATGTTTCCCAAACCTTTCATACCTCTGTAAGACTGACTGATCCTCACAACAACCATTGGTGTTAGAAACAACACATTTTTCCATTTTTCAGAAAAGCAAACTGAGGCACATAGAGATGAAACAGTTTGCCTAAATCCACAGAAACAGTGGCAGAGACAAGGTTGTCATCCAGGCCCTAGAATCTTCCGATTCAGATCTGAAAGGAAACTCAGAAATCATCAAGCACATGCTTCTTACTTTATGGTTGAAGAGATTTTGCCCCAAGAGTAGAGATGACTTACCCAAAGTCACACAGACTCTAAGGGGAAAGTAACAGAGGCAAGGAGAGGGATGGAACCATGGCCCTCCCAGTGCATCTACACCTGGTAGAGGGAGAGCCCCTTTCAGAGGTCACTGGGCAGGTGACCTGTGAAGGATGTGAGAGTTGAGAGGAGCATGTTTGCAAGTAATTGAGGGCAGTCAAGACAATGGATTTGACTATAGATCATCAAGATGCCTTTTCCCCCACCCCTCCTTTGCATGGACCTACAGGAGAAACAGAATACAACCAAAAAACTGGGGAGCCAACCCTGGAGCCATTGGGGGATGTTTGGCCAATGGCCATGACCTAGTTTTGCCCTCACCTGGAAGAGCTGGGAAATGCCATTACCTGGGGGGGAGGGTCTCCCTGAGGGGCACAAGGAAGTATTGTTGAGAAGGAAGGCTTACCTGGGTTCTTCCACCTTTTGCCAGGAAGATGATAAGCCTAGGGAACAGGACTAGTTAGACTGTTGCTGTTCCCAGGCTGAGTCCCTGCTCTTTCTGAAAGAATATGGCACTATCCTAGCCAAGGATTGCTACTGAGCCTGAACTTGAAGGTGGTCAAGACTACAGCTGCCCAGTGAGGGGCAAGTCCAACTGAGCAAGCAGCCCAGCATAGATGACATGTCCAACAGGAAGCTTTGTGAAGGATCTGCAAAGAGATCAAGAACATTGAGGTCCTGCACTGGAGTGTCTTGGTCACATGTGTTCCCTACATATTTACTTTGTAGCCATTGTTTCTAAATCATGTCCCCTCTCCCCATGGACAGAGCATTTATTATGGGGAAAATACATCCTAGTATTACATGGTGAGACTATCTGTATATCTATTGGTCATACTATACTATACCATTTAAGTAAATTCCTTTTTGAGTCTAATTACTGATTGCTAATGTGAAGCACACCAGTAGGGGCTCAGAATCTGTGATTTTTAGATATGACACACCTTTGAATCCAAGATAGAAATCACTTTTCTAGGTGCCCAACTCTCCAGTTCAAGTGTAAGTTGTGAGTAAAACAATAGGGATGCTAAACCTGTCTTTCTCTATTTCTTTCTCCTTTTTTCTATATTCCTCTTTTCTCTCCTTCTCTCTCTCCTGTGTGTCTGTCTGTCTCTCCCCTATACCTTTGCTCTTACTCTCTCCCCTTCCATTTTTCTTTCTTTTTCTCTTACCCCCCCAATTTTACTCCCTTCAAACACAAACACACTCAATCTCTGCATAACCTGTACTTTGTACTTCTGTCCCCCCGTCTCTCTTTCTGTCCACTCTCTCTCTCCTTTATCTCTTTTTGTATTGCCCTCCGCCAATCCTTCACACATGTTTCCTCTTTGGAGCATCTCTGCCCTAACCTGCACCTCTGCTCTCCTTCAACTCTATGTCTCTTCCCTATCTATTTCTGTGGCTTCATGGCTCTCTCTCCCCATCTTTCTCCTCTCTGTCTGTTTCTCTCTCTCCGTTCTACCCTCAAATGCCCTCTCTCTGGAGCATCCCTTCACAGCCCCACCCTGCTCCTCTGCTCCTCTCTGTCTCTTCTGTCGCTGTCTTCTTGTGTCTGCTTTCCCATGTCTGTCTTTCTATGTCTCTCTTCTTGTGTCTCTCCTCCCCTTACTGTCTCTGGCCCTTCTGTCTCTTTCTCTCTCTGTGTCTCCTCCCCTCTGTCTCTCTCTCATATCTCTCTTCCTCTCTCTGTCTCTGGTCCCTCTGTCTCTGACTCTCTCATATTTCTCCATCCCCACCCCCATCTCTTCTCCTCTCTGTCTCTGTGACTCTCTGTCATACACACACCTCTCTGGAGCATCCCACAACCCTGACCCATCCCTGTGACCCTCCTTTGACCAGTAGTGACCTCAGCATGGGCAGCCCCCTTCCTTGCATCACTGGTGCATCTCTCTGGCTGCCATGTCTCGGCCATGACATCATTGTGTGGGACTCTCTTGCTTCCCTGAAGATGTGGAAGACTGGCCCAGCATTCCATGGGCTGATGCCACATCCCTCCAGTGTTCCCCCAGTCCACATGTGGTGCAGGGATGGCCGGGCCTGCTGAGTTTGGGGATCCTGGGCTGCTACCTAATCTCTGGCGGCCCAGGCAGCCCACACCTGCAGTTCATTGAATCCTGCCGGAGTACAAAAGGCTGATTTACAGCACCCAGGACCTCAGGCCTGCTTGCAGCTGGGGCTCCATCAGGAAACGGAAGTTGTCCATCAACTCAGGTCCATTTCATTAAGGAGAGCTGTGGAGATGCGCTCCAAGAAGCATCTCAGGCTCTGAGTGAGAGCTCGAGGCCTGGAGTTTGGCACTACAAGGAGAAAGGCCACAGGATGGCCAAATTACCCCAGAGCATGCCGTATCCAGGAGACCGGACTAAGCCGTGTGCCTGACCCGGAAGCCTCTGATTTTTTCAGCATTTTCCCATCCCTTCCTGTGTCCTTTGAATCTTGTTGGAGGCAGGCTTGGAAAACTGGAGGTGGCTGCATTCCCAGATTCCTGATCTGGTATGATTACCCAAGTGTCATCCATGGCCTGGGCTAAGCCTCATCTGAAGGTGCCCCCCCCTCCAGGCCCTGCCAGTATCAGCTAGGCTATGAGCTCCAGGCAAGTAAGGGTCAAGGGGCTTTTGTCTTTGTGAACCCTGGAGCTCAGGATTCTGCCCTGCCCACAGCAGACACTCGGGAGTCGGGAAGTAGAGATGGTGTATGATTAGGGAGCTCTGTGTCTGTCATGGGAGGTTTGCCTGTCTTAACTCAGAGGGGCCTTTGCTAGAATATGGACCAACAAGTCCTAGAGAGGAAAGAAAGATCTCTGGATTAGGAGTCAGAGAACCTGTGTTAGTATCCTGGCTCTCATCTTTGATGCAGAGACTTTGAGCAGGTCATTTTACTCTTAAAGGTCTAAGTTTCTCCATCTGTAAATGAAGGAGGTACATATCTTAGGTCCCTTCCAGCTCTGAATCTTAGAGTCCTAAGTTAGCCACACAGGGTCATGATCTAACCCTGTCTCTTGCAGGATGGATGCCTGGGAGAGCCCCATTAGAAACCTCTTCAGAGCTCTGTTATACTCACTGTGAGAGATAAAGTTTGCAAAGACAAAGTGACCATCCACTTCCTGACCTCCCACACTGGAAACCAGAGTTTGTGGGGATAAAAATGGATGACTACTGCTTCTAGCCTGACTGAAGTCTCAATATTCTTCTCATGTTGGGAGGGACCTTCAAGACCTCCCTGGCCATATCCTCAGAGGCCCAGAAATGGGGTAGGGGTGCCCAAGGTTACTCAGATGGGCTCATCATTAATTTCACCAAAGGAACCCAAGAAAGCTGGAGTTACGGAACTGGGGGAGTGAGCAGGTGAATCTGCTGATGAATATAGTGATGATAGATCTAAAGAAACCCAGACCTTGCCCTTGGAGCTCCCTATGACCAATGCCCCTTTCATATCTGGGCCTCAACTTCCTTGGCTGTCAAATAAGAGACTTGTGTTTCTGTGTCTCACCCACAGGCTGTGATGTGAAGGATCATCTGAAGGGGTTCCAAGCTACCTTCTTCCTGGAACCTGGGGGGTCTTTAGGGAGGGGTTTGTGAAAGTTCCAGATGCCACTTTCCTAGATTTCAGAGGCTTTAGAGCAGAGACTGCTCTTAGAATAAAGACTGTCAGTGGTGGAAGGTGCCTTTTAATATAGAATATCAAAGCAGGGAGGAACCTTAGAACCCAGAATGTCAGAGCTCAGAGGGTCCCTAGAACATGAACCCTAGAATGTGGAGCGGAAAGGGTCCTTATAGTGATCACTGGACCAAACCCTGCATCTTACAGATGAGGAAACTGAGGCATACTGAGGATTTGCACTAGGTCACAAAGGAGCAGAGCCAGACTCCAAACCTAGAATTAAATGACCTCCACAGGCTTTGTACTTTGCATAGCCTCTCTGTTTTGCACTCCCTGCTCTTCAATTCCACAAGACAGAAAAGTAGAATTGGCTCCTACAATGACCATTTCTGCTTAGATGCCAAAGGGATCTTAGTTTGAGATTTGAGGCAAGTGACCTGTGGACTCTAGAGATGGCTTCCTATCCTGTGTCCAAAACCAAAATTTCTCATTCCTTTTACTCCTGAGCAATTGATAGTTGGGCACCTGAGTGTTGCACAGACAAAGAATAAAAGAAATGACAAGTCTGAGAACAATCTCCACCAACCCAGGGAGGCATGTTGGGGTCCTAGGAACTGAGCTCATTTCTACTCTAACACCAACGAACATTACCAACTGCCGCCACAGACTGTGGAGGAGGGACAGGCTTCTCCTTTTCCTGGGACACCAAAAGACCAGGCTCCCTTCAAAGCCCAGCTCAGGTGCTGTCCCTAACCTGAGACCTGTCTGGATCATCTCCTTAGAGCCAAGAGATTTCCCTGAAATGGTTTTGTATATATCCTTGAGCCAGGAAGACCTGAATTCAAATATGGCCTCAGTCACCTACTGGTTGTGAGACCCTGGGCAAGTCACTTCACCCTGTTCACCTTAATTTCTTCATTTATAAAATGAGCTGGAGAAGGAAGTGGCCAACCACTATCCTTTCTGCCAAATCAGGTCATGAAGAGCTGGACATGACTGAAATGACTGAACAAAAAATAGACGCACGTATTGTTTCCACTAACTAGAATGAAAGGTAAGGACAGAGATCATTTCTTTCTATGCTTTTGTTATATTCCCAGCATCTCTCACAGGACCTGGAAGACAGGAAGTATTTCATAAGTGTTTGATGAACCAGTGAACGGACACTCAGTTTGAAAAGTTTGTGTCTTGGTGGGAGCAAGACAGATGGGCAGGGATCGGGAGCCATTCTGTGAACTGTAGAATTTACTCTGGGTGTCACTGAAGTCCTGCATTTCAAATGGAGTCCAAGGTCCTTCTAAATAATATAAATCTATGTCTTCTATCTAACAAAGCTGCCCCAGGTTTTCTGGGCAAATTCACAGGTCAATATGGGTATTTACACAGACATATATGTATGTATACACACTATATATGACACACACATATATAAACATAATGTATACATCACACAACATATATACACATATGTAAATATACACATGTGTATATATTATCTACATAGCATATATCTATCTATACACACACACACACACACATACATACATATACACAGGAATGTTGGTTAACTCCAGGCTAATGACTACAGGACTCCCAGATCAACCAAGGCAGGATTTGTAAAGTGCATTCTAAAACTTCCTGGACAGGAAGATAAATAGAAGCAGCCCTGGGACCCATTGGCTTCTCCTGGCGCTGGCTTGCCTACAAATAGCCAAATGAATGCCCAGGATGTGAGGTGCTTCCCCAGGTTACAGACTCAGGCTTCCAAGCCAGGGACTGGAATGCAGGCTGTCCCGGGCTGCTTGATTTTTCTGAAGTGCAAACCTAATTGCACATTGGATCGGGGCCACTTGCCGAGTCTGTAAAAATAATTTTCCCCGAATATTTACCCAAAGCGCGTTATTGCTTATACAGTTGTGAAAAGCATTTCGCACTTTATAATCCTATATTTGCTCCTCGGTGAGCCTGGGAGCCTGCTCCGCTTACAGAATTCACAAATGCCTTGAAGGCTGACAATTTTTACAAAGTGTTCCTCATGGAAAACATCTGGACGGGCTCCAGGATGGCATTCCAGATGTTATGGTTTTAGCAGTCACAGAAGTGTACAGCAGGCTGATTTTTTTTTCATTTTTAAAAAGCGAATCGAGGGGCTGGGGTGAGGGGGTAGTTTCCCCACAGTGGGTCTCTGCAGAACACGAGCCTTTGCTTCTGGACTCTGGAACGTTTTAGCTCTGAATTGTTTAACACTGTTTAACTCGCAGGTCTTGGGGAGGTGTAATGCAGACCAGGAGCATCTGTGTGTGCATTTTGAGGACAGCATTTCATCCTCTGATCTGGAATGGGGGGACGGGGGAAGGGGAATGCATCTGAAAAATTGATTTCTACAATGTTCTGTCAGAAAGAGGAATGAACACGTGCTGGGCAAGCCTGGGTTGTGATGGGTTTGCCACATTGAGAAGAATCCTGCCTTCCCTTTCCCGAAGTGGAAGGCCCTGAGGGGAAGGGGGGGCTCAGTGTTTTACTTCCAAAAATGTTACATATTATTCAACTGGGGGAAATAAAAAGGAAGCCTTAAGGGGCAGGTCAGTCATTCCTTCCCACCGTTGTTTTTTTTCTTTTTTTGTCTGGGTATTTAATAATATTTCCGCACACACTATGAAGTAGGTTAAGGAGCCTTGGATATGACGTGGGAGAACCTGGAGTTGGATCTTGACTGTGCTACTTCTCTAATCCAGGTATGAAGCTAGGGAGAGGTTTAGACTGGAGCATCTCTAAGGTGGATCCCTTCCCACTCTGAATTCTGGAATTAGAATCTACTGATGATGGCAAACCAGTAGCCAGTTTCTATGCAAGCACTCAAGGTAACAATCCATATTGGATAAATGCACCACAATGAAAATGATAAATAAAACAAAGAACTGACAGTACTCATAGAGGGGTAGATACAATCCCTCTCACTCTTCCATTGGTCTCAGTTTCCACCTTCAAGTAAATAGAGTCTTCCTGACTTCTACTACTAACCCAGGTACTTCCTTCAGAAGAGATACAGAGATGGGGTTTCTGGGGCGCCGACTTCCCACATTCTTATGAATCCTCCATTCCATCCAAAGTAACTGTATTGACCTCCTGTCTTATAGTACTGCCCTAAAGGTTCAACCACCTTTTTTAAAGGAAATAAACTTGGGGTAAATGGGATGAGCCCTCTGACTGACCTATGATTCCAAAAGATGACTTCTTTGAAAGAAATAGAGCAGATGAAAGGTAGTGGATTAGCAGTTTGTAAGATTTACTCACTTGAGAAAATATAGGAACAAGAGAACTTATGGAAGCTGGATGAGGTTCAGTGGAGGGAGAATTCTATGAGAGGTATACAGACCACTGGACAGAAGGAGAAAATGAGATTTCCAAGAAGCCTCAGAAGCCTGCAGGGATGATAGCAGGCATGTGGTATCACCAAAAGTGCTGAACTCGAGGTCGGCAGATGGCCCATCCCCTGAAGTCAGGCATTTAGGGTTAAGGTGGGGGTGAGGTGGGCACTGAAGACTTCTGAGGAGAAGAATGCCAGGTTCATAGTACTCCACTGGGAGATAAAAACAGGCAGTGCTGGAGATGATGGATTGGAGAGAGGAGAGACTGGAGGCAAGGAGACCAGTTGGACATGTTATCCTAGCCCAGAAGAGAAAAGATGAGAGCCTGAGCTAAGAGAGCTGAGATCAGAACCCAGGTCTCCTCACTCCAAATCCACCTCACAAGTCTTTCTGGTTCAGAACAGCAACTCCTTCCCTCTCTGTCTCCATCTCTGCTCACTCAAGGGAGAAATCCCACAATCCTGTTGACCTTATCCAAGAGAAACAATTTTCAACATTGGACAGGACATGGAGTGGGGCCTGTGACCTTGAGAAGCTCCTCAACATGGGGAATCCCAGGAAGGAAAAGCAGAACTGATCCATAGTGGATCAAGCACCATCCTATAGTGACTTCCAATAGCTGTCCCATCAGGCTGGATTCTCACTGAAGGCTGTGGGAGCAGGGGGCGTGAAAGGCTTCATTATGGGCTGGGTTCCCCAGCCAGTGGGGAGATAGCCAGGAACCGCTACCATTTCCTTAGGTGGAGGAGCTTGTTTCTGGGATGGAAGGGCAGAAATGGTTGCACACACACACACACACACACACACACACACACACACACACACACGCACACACACGCACACACACGCACACAGACATACAGACACAGAGAGGATGTGTGATTTCATTAGTATAGAGAACTCCTACCTGAAGAAGCTCCCGCTACGATGCAAGTTGGCATTTCCTTGACAGCTTAGAGATACTCTAGAACAGGGATATCACTGAAATGTGCCTATGGACCCATTTCAGTCCATCAACACTCCAGTGTGGCCTGAACTAAATCAAAATGTATTTGGGAAATATTTAACAAAGTAAATAAAAATACAAAAGAATATAGATTACGTTTTGTGTGTGTTAAGTAGTTTCAATTGTGTTTGAATTCAATTGTGTTTTCTCAGCATAGATACTGGAGTAATTTGTCATATCCTTCTCTAAGTCATATTAAAGATGAGGAAACTGAGACAGAGTGAAGTAACTTGCCCAGGGTCACACAGCCAGTGAGAGTTTGAGACCAGATTTGAACTCATGAAGAGGAGTCTTCCTGACTCCAGACCCATGGACTGTGCACAGTGGCACCCCCTGGCTACTACATGTAAACATGAAGTTTCAGAAGTCAATATGCTGCCTTCAGGAATCTTTGTGTGTGGTTTTCTATTTGAGTTTGACATCATTGGTCTAGGGGTTTGATAAATTAAGAGACTTTCCCAGGGTCATGCAGCAAACAGATGCTGGGGCAGGACTGGAATCCAGGTCTTTCTCTCTTCAAGGTCAACTTTCTATCCATTAGGCCAAGCTGCCTTATACATGCAAAAACCTAAATAATGTTACTTATAAATTTGTGGTAATATATGGTGTCCCCAAAGTCTTAGAGCAGCTTAAAGCTTTCTTTCTGTCTGTCTCCTCTGTCTCTGTTTCACTCTCTACCATATACACACACATATATACATATACTTTCAAGTACACACACAGAATATAGATAAAATGCACAAATCACCACGCACATGCATACACACAATGACAAGTTAGGACGAATAGCAAAATGTTGGACTTGGAGTTAGGAAAACCTTGAGTTTGAATTCTGCCGCGTGTACTTGCTGGCTGTGTGACATTGAGTAAGTCACTTAATTTCTCTGCCTCAGTTTCCTTATCTATAAAATGGGCTTAAAAAAAGCAACTACCCCTCAGGCTTGTTGTGAGGATGAAATGACAATATTTGTAAAGTATTTTGTAAACCTTAAAACACTATATTAATTCCAGCTATTATTATTATTTTATGTTATACAAACACAATCCATCCTATATTTAATTTCTTTAACTGGAAGGAGTTCACATGTTCCATTGAATGAAAACATACACTTGACTAAAAGACTCTTTTATAGAGAACTCACACAGGGCAAATTCGCATGGAGGTCAGAAGCGATATAAGGACACTCTCAGGGTCTCTCTGAAGAACTTTGGATTTGATTGTGTGACATGGGAGACCCTGGCACAGGGTCATCATGGCATGCCCATGTGAGAAAGTGTGCTGTACTCTTTGAGCAAAGCAGAATTGAAACAGCTCAAAGGAAATGCAGGACATGCAGATCTGGAGTAACCACTCCAAATGTTCATGTGGACAATCTGTGCCCAGCCCGAGGCAGAGCCTTCCCAGCTTGTATTGGTCTGATCAGCCATAGCTGGACATAGTGATGGCACTCTGGTCTTCTTGGAGCATGGAGGATAACCATCAATCAACCATGATAGTGAATGTGGAAATGACCGCCAACTTATGTCGTAAAAGAAGTTCCCTGAATGGTTCATGGAGGGAATCCTCCCTCACCCTCTCAAGGACAGGCATGGCCTTTGACAGAGCTGGGTTGGTGACCTTTGTCATCTGCTGATCTGGTGTCTGCCCTCTCCACCTCCTTCCCTTAGGGGAGCTGAAGCAAGATCCATGTGGTGAGCTGGTGAGATCACTGAATCTGGAGCCTGGAGCCCAGGTTTCGAATTCTGCCCGGTGTATTGCTTGCTGTTGGACCCTGAGAAGTTGCTAAACCTCTCAATATCTTTTAGAAAATGGCAGAAGGATACTGCTTGTGCTACTTCCCTGCCAGGATGGTTGGGGACCTGAGAGACTTTTGAGTCCATCATACCCTCAACACTAGCCCCACTCCCTCTGTGACTGGGCAGCCACCAGCCAGGGACATGGCTCCCAGAGCAGCCTTCCCTTCCTCTGCTCCACCTTGGTCTTGCCTGCAGCTGTCTCCAATTATCTCCCTGAGTCATTGTCTCCACTTTCACCCTGTTCTGTTTATATGTACATTTAGCTGCCTGTTTGAAGGCATGATCTTAGTTCCCCCTCCCACCCCCGCCCCAATATTCAAGAGCAGTCTTGGGGGGGTAGAATGAGAATGCCCTGGATGATCTGGGGCAGGGCTTGGCACAAGCTGTGGCACCGAAAGTTGACTGACACTTTTTGGTACTGGGATCTAGGACAAGTCAGTCACATGGAGTCTCACTTTACTTTTCTGTCAAATGGGAATGATAATCTTAGCACTATATAGCCACCCCCTCTCTGTGTTGTCTTCTTCCTTGGGAGCAGGAGCTGTGGTGTTTTTTTTTTCAGATAATCCCCAGGACCTGGCACATAATTGGTGCTTCATAAATGTCTATCGCCTGTCAGACTCCTCACCTGGTCGGTCAGGGTGTCCCTCTGCCCCTCATAGAGGGGATTATTATGCAGAATAACTGCAGAAGAAATATTGTTGGATGCCGGAAATCTCCTATGAGCATGAAAGAAGAGGGAAATGGTTATTACTGACAGACTTCCTAACCAAAGGTCCACAGGCAGATATCACTCTATAGGCAATTGTGCAAAACTCCATTTACCCAAGGACCTTATCTTTCAAATGTTGTGGACTTGTTGTGGACATTTTTCTTTTTCTTCCTGAGATACATTGGGATAGTGTGATAAGTCCACAGCCTGTCAGAAGATGAGGAAAATGTGACGAGGATTTGCTTAGTATCATTTGCAGTGTTTTGGGGCAGTCAACCCCATGGAGCATGACCTTCAGATGCGCTGAGAGCCACAAGGAAGTGCTCATTCCTCCATATTCTGCCCTAGTCAGAGCACACTCAGAGGACAAGGCTCAGTTCTAGAAGTGACCATGTAACCCAAGAGTGACCAGAGCAGGGAAGCTAGGACAGGGACACAGGAGGATCAGTGGTAGGAAGGGAGCAGAAGGAGGGAGCCCAGAGGAGAGAAGATGACTTACAGTATTTAAAGGATTGTCATGTAGATGCCAGCCTTAATCTGTTCAGCCCCTGAGGGAAGCATCAGGAGCCTGTGGGGGAAGTGCCGAGAGACAAGTTTAAGTTGTAAAATCAATTGACTTGAAGACTTTTTCACTAAAGAAATGTCAAGGAGGGGAAAGAATGAACCAAGCTTTTGCTTGGCATCTAGGATCCATCTTGGGGAATGTAAAAGGAACCTGCCTCATGGTGCTCATCCCCCAATCCTCTTCTGGGGTTCAGTCATTGACTTAGGAGCAATGTGTTCTTTATTGTTAGGGCATCATAGGACTCAGGGATGGAGGAGATTATGAAGTTCGTCTAGTCAAAACCTCTCATATTATAGAAAAGGAAACTGCGGTAAAGTGGCATAAAGGGACTTCAGCAGTCATACATTTGAGAGGTAATAATTAAATAGTAATTGTTTCTCTTTTACCCAAGAACCCTGAGGGTCTTCTCCTCCCAGTTTATCTTTTATGAAAGGGGACATCCCTTGAGTAGCTTAAAGAAGTCTATTCATTGAAAGGGTATATCTCACTGAAAGTGAGAATGTGATAAGACCTTACCCTGAAAGGGCCATTGCCTCCTGGGCCATCTCCAGCCATCCTGATGAATATCAGGACACTGCATCCAGATGACTCAGGAGAAGAAAGTGAGGCTGGTGACCTTGAACAGCCCTCTCTCACTCAAATCAAAGTCAACTGCAAGTCATGTCACCATTTCTCTGATGTCATGGTCCTCTTCAAGAACAAAGGACAAACACAACAGTTGACAGGTGGAAGGGCTTGAATCTGAGTCCTGTGATTCCCGATTTTCTGTTCTTTCCACTGCAATGATTTCTCATTGCTCCTAATGAAAGAAAAATGTCATGGGAAATGAAAGCAATGGCCTTGCTCAAAATAGTACAGAGCAGGGGCTGTTTACAGAGTGTGGGGCAAAGGGACATGAGACGTTCAACCAGGAGCCAGCAGCTGATGTTGGTGCTCTGGACATCTGTCTGGCTTTCTCTTGAGGTTCAGAAGACATTGTCTGGACCCGACCTCCTGGTTCCAGCTTGCTCCGTGTGACCTTCAGGGGGCACTGTGTTCTGTGCCCAACCCAGCCCTTTTCTATCTGAGCTGTTCCAAGAGTCTGGCCTCAAGCCCTCCATGTCAAGGGACTTTATTCACTATGTGCAGCCCAAGGCTTCCCATGCCCCCACTTTGGGACAATTCTGTGGGTTAAGTGTTTGGTTATTATTCCCATCTTACAGCTGAGAAAACTGAGGCAAATAGAGAGCAAATGACCCAGCTGAAAAGTGTCTGAGTCAGGTCTCTGAACTCAGACCTTTTTGATCCAGGTTCAGCTCTCTGTCCACTGAATCACAAGCTGCCTAACAAGAATATAATATTGGAATAGCAGGTCACATTTATATAGTGCTTACTATGTGCCAGGTACTGTGCTGAGTACTTTAGAATTATCATTTCATTTGTTCCCCAT